>JAPQRP010000019.1:39802448-39831925 GCA_037367295.1 Apogon hyalosoma | reverse complement strand
TTTTTTTTTTTTTTTTTTTTTTTTTTTTGAGCATTTTTGTGCCTTTGCTCAATAGCTGACAATAGACAGGAGACAGAAAACAGGCCCTAGACCGTGGACCCAATGAAGGATATCACTTCTTCTTTCATACCAAAGTACAGAACCTGAATTGTGATTTCTTCCTCCACACTTGAAATACAAAACTTTCCCTAAACTAAAATCCTGGTTGAAAGTATGTGAATCTGTACAGCTCTTTGAAAGCAGATGAAGTAATAGTCACATGAATATAATGGCACTGTATTCATCCATGACTAGAGGATGACTTCAGACTTTTGTTGGTACTGTAATGTGAAATGGAGCTAAACAGATAAATGTTTTTAAAATTAACATTCTAGTACCTTGATTTGCTTTTATTTAGCTGTTTCAACATAATGATCCTTGTTTTTACTCTCTATCTGCAGGTATAGGAAAAAATGTTGTGTGTGAGAAAGCTGCCACTGCAGTGGATTCATTCAAGATGGTGACTGCAGCTAGGTATTACCCACAGTTGCTTAGCATTATGGGTAATACCCTGCGTTTCCTACCAGCTTTTGTTGCAATGCGGAAACTGCTGGTGGAGGGATACGTCGGTGAGCTGCAGGTGTGTGATGTCCGAGTGTACGGGCCCAGCCTCCTGGATGAATCGTATGGCTGGACCTGTGAGGAGTTGATGGGAGGAGGTGGTCTGCACACTGTCGGCTCAGCTATTATCGACCTGCTGAGTTACTTGACTGATGCTCGAGCCCATCGTGTTCATGGCTTACTGCGGACATTTGTGCAGCAAAATGGTTTGATTCGGGGAATTCGCCGTGTCACCAGTGACGATTTTTGCTTCTTTCAAATGTTAATGGGGGGCAGTGGGTCCAGATCAGGTGGGGTGTGTTGCACTGTGACTCTTAACTTTAACATGCCGGGGTCATTTGTGCATGAGGTTATGGTAGTTGGATCTGCTGGGAGACTGGTCGCCAGGGGAACAGAGCTGTACGGCCAACGTAATGGAAGTAAAGGTGAGGAGCTCTTGCTAGGAGACAGTGGATGGGTTGGACCAGAGGTGAAGGAAATGCCCCTCCCTCACCTTCGGGGGCTGAGCTCCATGGTAAAAGCACTGAGACAGTCTTTTCAGGCTCATGAGGAGCGCAGGTCGTGGGCACGTGGACCTGTTGCTATGGCACCAACATTTGAGGATGGCTTGTATGTGCAGACAGTGGTAGAGGCAGTGAAGCGGTCCAGCTCCAGTGGAGAATGGGAGTGTGTGGAGATCATGAGTCAGGAGCCGGACCCCAACCACAACCTGTGTGAGGCTCTGCAGAGAAATAAGAACTAAACACCAACATCCAGTGCAACGACTACAATCTCCGACAAACTAACTCAACTGCTCAGGCTTTTTTCTGCAACCATTCTCTGCATTTTCACCTTCTGTTATATTTTGGTTTAGAAAGCCTAACTTGCAATTGTTCGTGTTCTCCCAGTTATGGATATATGTAGTCATACACTACATATTTGTTAACAGCTCCATTATTGTCATTGTCGACAGGAAAGTGGACATGGCGCAAATTCCTTTGAAGGAACTTTATGGCCAGAAAAGTTCACATGTCATTAAAACACCACCCCAATGTCAAATACTGGAAAAGAGGATTCCTGAGGACTTAAAATAGCTTTTTGTGGTCTGGTCATACTGTAGTGCACATCCTATCGAAGCAGCTTATTACTGTATTTTCAGAAAAATGCATAATGTCGTAAAAAATTCACTATTCATCAGTGTCCAATTAAAGTTTTACTCTTGTACTTGAGTTAGAGTTAAATAAAAACGGTTGTATTTTATGTACAGCTCAGTTTTTAAAGCACAGTTTTATTGATTTTTGTATCATAGCAGCTCATAATTTATCTTGTTGAACAGCTTGGTGCCACACATTATGTCTGTTTAAAGCTAAATGTACAGATGGACATTAATAACAGATTTTATTTTCTGTTGTATGTAACATTTGTGGTGGTGTATGCTATATTATTTTGGTTTTAATTTATTCCCAAAGGCAGTTGCACCTTATTCATAAAAGGAATGTTTACATCAAACATGAATGTGAATAAACGGAAAATGTAACACATGGGAACGATTTGACTAACAAAATGGTTTCATGATAGATTCAAATAACCTTACAACAGTGGAGCTCAGTCTCTATCCAACTTCTGATGAGAATAATGGAGCTGTGTTATAGTGGTTTTGAGTTTTTGTTGTGTGTTATGTTTAAATGTCAGCAAGAAAACGAGAAGAGTCAAAATGAGCAAAGTTGAAAACAGACGATGCAAGGTTGGATGTGTAACATAGCGTTTTGAAATGCTCAACTTGCAACGTGAAAACTGGTCCAGTCAGCTCTTAATTTATTATCATTTACTTCCTGTAGGCTTCAGAAAGGGAATGTAAACGGTTGACAAGGAGCAATGAGAGTGAGCCCACATTCATTTTTGTTGTAATGAAATATTACAAAGATTAGATGTTTCCACTGTGGAAAAAGAAGATTCCAGTATGTATATGTTCATATTATCATTAACATTGAGTCACCAAAAGAAGACTGACGCCATTAAGAAAGTGATAGAAGCTGGTTATTGAGCAGTATTAAGATGCAACGATGAATGAAATAGTAGAAAAGGGGTTTTTACATATATTTTTATATTTTTTTTCTCTTTTAAACATTCAGTGACTCTTTAAATTAAAGACGCTATGACAGTGAATCTAATGTTGAACCACTACCTTTCAGGAAGAAGAATTTATAGAAAAATGAGAAAATAATGAATATTCAGAATCAAATTGTAAGATACAAAGCCTGGGAGTCTTTGACAACGAAACAGGTTTAAAATAAAATAAATAACTTGTATTTAACTAAATAAGTAATTTTATGATTTATAACTTTATGCCTTTTTTGCATCCAAAGCTATTATTTGAAAACTGTAATCCTTCACTCTGAACAGGCTGACGTACTCACCCTTGAATCTGAATGAACTTTCCTTTGAGTAAAAGCACTGGATTTTACACGTGTGAGCCTCTCCTAGGTGTGAGCCTCTGTCTCTTATCTCTGTGCTCAGACAGAGATTAGAAGCATTGAAAAGTTTACAGTTATTGTAGTCACTCACTGCAACTCAGATCTGCTGAATATCTGAAATAACATTACTACCCCTAATGCTGAGTCAGGCTTCTGCTGCTCCTCCACAGATGCGTATATTCACACTTACCTCACTATCACAGCAGTGCTTTACAAAAACAGCTAAAGTTTACATTAGATGTCTTTACAATGTGCATCACATCATCTGCCTGCAGAATGTCCATTGACCTGTCACTATTAGAATACATTCCAGCAGAGTTATCACATTGTTAGCAGGTGTTTTGTTTGCACTGATAACTAAAAGAATGCCACATATTTAATATGCAGTGTGATGCTTGTCCCAGCCTGCTCACTGCAAAATGAGTTTAACATGTCTGAGTAAGGAAGACTTTGTGTATTTATTTATGTCACAGTTTGTTCATAGTTGGCATTTTCAACCTGTGAGTTTCTGTTAAAAAATGTAATAATTGTTTTGCAGGGGGTGGGGGGGGGCTGTTGTTATATCTAAGTTGGGAAATTTTACTGTTCATCAGTTTGACAGGTATTTCCTTTAATAAATACAGCTGTCCTCATCCCCAGTTTTGCGTCATACTTTTTCTGAAGTAACTCCCTATTGAGTAAAAGTCAAATATTTTTTTTTATATAGAAAAGATGTTCATGTACCGGTACTGTTCTTTAAACACTGTCTGTGGTTAGAGCATGGCAATATCTGTTTATTATATACATACTGCTGAATAAGAAACAGGTTGATAATGGAGGCTGAAAGCAGAGATATGGTATTTCATTGTTGACACATTTCATATTATGTCTGGTCAGCTTCATTTCATTTACAAATACACATTGATTCCTCTCATTCAGACAGCAGTACAATCAAGAAAAACTTGACACAGAATTTAAAGTTAAGTGTTGAAATAATGAAATAACCAGATTTTAAAAATTCATCCAGATGAGGGCCAGTCCTTTAGCAGTAAAGACAGGACACAGGTGTGAAATTACTGCAACAGGTACAGTGAAACAATGTTCTTCAAAGACAGGAAGGGATGCCAATGTTTTATAGTGCAGAACATAATTAATATATATACAAGGAATCTGGATGAATTTCATATAAAAAAAAAATAAAAAAAAAAAACAATCATTCATCTATAGCTGATAGAACCACATGGGTTTAGGATTACTGCAAAGAACAATTGTCAAGCATTACAATAGAAAGGTACACTTGAACTAAGATCATGACTGTAGAAATATTGATTCAGTGTTTCAGTTTTGTGGGGAATAAATGGACATGTGCTCTGGACCGAAGATGAAAATGTCTTTGAACTTAAGTGTATATTACATCAGTTATTTCACCTGCTCCCTGTATGTGTCATCAGAGGGATGACAGTCAAATCACATTATATTACAGGGGAATAACATCGTCTAAAATAAAATAAGATAAAATAAATAAAAAAGACTTATATACAAAAGTGATGGCAAGAATTGTTCAAATTGTCCATTAAAATACCAATAAAACGAATTATATATCTACAAAGCCATCACTGTCCTCTTTAAAACCATACTCTTATTTTTGCGACATCTTTTGCTGAGTTAACCCACAGGTCAGACTTGGGCAGCTTTCTCACACGTTACAAGGGCTAATGTAAACGCTCATTGAGACAGTACTTCCGTTACAGACAGATTCTACTTCCGGTAGATGGGACTGTGGAGCTGAAGAGAAGCAAACGGAGCTGAACGATTCACTGAACGAATCTTTTTACTGAATTGATTCAGGTGGAATCAAATTGAACTCTGGATTCTAAAAAGAACCGCGGTGCACATCTCCAGGACTGGTTTCAGACAACCACATCCACCGACAAGTCAAGTTATTGAGCGTTTTTTTATGTAACAAACATGGCGGTTTACCATTATCTTTGGTTCAGTTAACCCCTGTTAACAGATGAAAACGATCCGTTTATGTGGCATTACCGGGGGTGTGTATTAACTTCACTGTGTCTGCAGGGTCATCTCCAAATCATTGTCTTCATCATGGGCCGTAAAAGAAGTGTGGTGTGGGAGTATTTCAAGCCTACGGATGTGGAAGGGGACACAACGTTGTCCGTCCAGTGTCTACTCTGCGGGGCCGAGCTCAAAGGGAAGAAGGGGACCACCTCCACCATGCTCAGACATCTGCGTTTCGTGCATCCCGACTACTTCCCCAACTCACTTAAGAAAGACACGAATGAATGGGATTTCAGTGCTTTTAACAGCGAAAGAGAGCAAGAAATGAACGCGGACGGTCAAGAGTTCTGCTCTGGTATGGTTACATGTTGTGTCCATCAGTGGACGTTAATATTACCCCCATAATGTTGAGGTACAGTTCTGTGCAAAAGCATCAGGCCACCAGGCTCTGATGACCCTACATATGCATACGTCAGCCTCTCCATCATTATACACATAAATATGTACACAGCAGTGAAACAGAAATTTCAGATTAATGTAAATCTTGCAGAAGCTGTGGTATTATCATTTGGGCAGAGGAAAAAATAAGACAGCCAAAGTTATTTGACGAAAGAACTAAAGGAAGCGTCATGTAAAGTACCACAAGATGACACGAGATTAAAAGCCATCCACCCAGGATAGCTGAAGATGTGCAGGCAGAAATTACTCAATACTCAGTACTGACTTGTGCCTATAGTAGCATTCAGTTCTGCACATGCTTAACTATTTTCTTGCTGAAACCATCAAAAACCAAAAACACAGTTCAAATCCATAAGAAAGGGATCATTATTTCTGTAATATAACTTAATAAGATGGCTGGTTATTGACTGGAGCTTTAATTAAACCCAATGTAGCCAATGTAGCTGAAGCATTTTATCTGTTTACCTGGCTGATTTTGTCACAAAAATGTGTTACTAATGAGTTAAATGTGCAGGCTGTCTGTTGTTTTTAAATGTCAGGGTAACTTGGTTAAACACAAACAAATATATTATTTTTACATGCTTTTGAAGTAATCATTTCTAAACACTTGCATTTATTTCTTTCAGTGGAAGTTGTCCTGGAGGGTGAACCTGTTACTGCAATAAATGAAGCTGAGGTTGATTCTACTATCATACATAGACATAAAAAGTTGCCTGTTCACCACAGTACATCCCGTCCACGGAGCATTATCTGGAACTACTTCAAACGTTTCAAATGTTTGTCTATTGCTCAGTGCCACATTTGCTTGAAGAAAATAAAGTGTCCTGACGGGGGAAGCACCAGCAACCTGCATCGACACATATCTAAATCACACCCTGAGGTGTTTTCTCACCTTCTGGCCCAGAGGAAGAATCCAGCACTATCCAACTCATCATATCCAAATAGTGACGAATCTACACCTTTACAGACTGTTGGAGCAGCAGACTGGAGAGAAATAACAGGTAAGCATTGGTAACTTAGATCAACTCTGTCCTTTTCAGAGTCACCTTCAAGAATCTACAAAATTAATTTCTCAGTTTATGCAACAAAGTTGTTTTGTTTTTTTAATTTATAGCCAACTGTTTAAAACTTAAGTAAAATAAGTGACTATTTTACTTGAATTTTTATTAAGTTTATTAAGACTGCAGGAGCATAGTATTAACCGTGAAAAACCTGACTTATGGTATAAGGGGGGGATTTCTGTTGTTTCAGAGTTTATTTGCTGAAGCTGTCAGATATTAAAAGTCATTGTTACATGCTTTTGAAGTAATCATGTCTAAACCCTTGAATTTAGTTCTTTCAGTGGAAGGGAACCTGGAGGATGGAGGCACTGACCCAGTTCCTACAGTGAATGAAGCTGAGATTGTTTCAGCTGTGAATGCCATTGAACCTGCACAAGGAGCTTCAGGAGAAAACCCTCCACATGAAAAGGTCCCCCGCCGTGCATCACGTCCACAGAGCTTGATTTGGAAATACTTCAATCGCCAAAGAGATTTGGCTGTGGCTCAGTGTCACATTTGCATGAAAAAAATACGATGTCCTGATGGGGGCACCACTAGCAACCTGCATCGCCACATATCTACAAAACACCCGGAGGTGTCTTTGGAATTAGCATCCCTGAGAGAGAAGTCAGTGCCCTCCAACTCATTACAGATCTCAGTGGCTAATGGAGACACACCCATGCCACCAGAGACTGATGAAGCAGTTGAGGAGGGAGAAACTGCAGGTAATGCGCCATTAATGTATGTTATTCCTGCTGAATACATGTATTATAAATACAGCTCTACAAAGGCCTTATATTAGACTTTGTTAGACCACAGATGATCTAACTGGGTCCTATTTCAGAGTTTGATTATATCTGTTCCATTAGCTGGTTTAATTTGAAGTGAATTTAAGTGTTTATTTATTCACTTCATCTTAACTTAAATTCATCTGAGCAAGTGCAGTAGGTGTTTTTCATAAAAAGTGCTGAAATAATTATGCTTATTTATAATATGTATAATAAAATCAGCAAATATTTTGATCACAAATAGACTTTAAACTCACTTCCCAAACACAAGTGGGTGCTTGTTTCTGAAATGTGTGACTTTGCCAGTTTTTTTTTGTTTTGTTTTTTTTACTCTCTTCTGATTAAAACTTTGATTTTATTATTTATTCAGCTATCAATGGCAATTTTCCTGCTGCACAAGGAGGATCAGAAGAACGAACACCACATGAAGAAATCCGTTTTGCCCATGTGTCATCACGGGCACGGAGCCTGATTTGGAAGTATTTCCGTCGCTTAGAGGGTTTCAAAGCCTCTCAGTGCCAAATTTGCTTGAGAAAAATTAAGTGCCCGGATAAAGGCACCAGCAACCTGCATAGACACATATCTAAAAAACACCCAGAGGTGTTTTCTCAGCTACTGGCTCAGAAGAATAAGCCAGCACTAGCCAACTCATCACAGGTCTCACATGCTAATGGTGACGTATCTCCACCTCCAGAGACCAATGGAGCAGCAGAGTGGAGAGAAGCATCAGGTAAGCATTGGTAACTTAGATCAGGTCTTTCCTTTTCAAAGTCACTTTCCAGAATCAACATTGTCTCAGTTTATGCAGCTTTTTTTTTTTTTTTTTTTTAATTTAAAGCCAACTGATTAAATTCTAACAAGGAAAACTAGGTTACCATCTTTAGTCATGCAGGTATTATACACTATTTATGGGTCTTAGTGAAACTAAATATGAGTTTTTTTGTGCTGTCCAGTTAATTGAGATTTAAGAAAGATCGTATTTATAGCAAAAAAACTTGACTTGTGTTATAAGAAGGGAATTTTTGTCAATCAATAAAGAAATGAACAGAATTAGTTGTTACAGTCCTGAGTAGTTGTAGTTTACCGAAAAGAAATTCACTATAGTCAAATGATCATTTTACCCACAGATGACACCAATCAAACTGGATGCCCTTAAACAGATTAATAATAACCTCCCTCCAGATAGAACATATCTTATTTTGTTCAGACTTGTCAAGTTATAAAGACTCTATATTGTTTGTTCCCTGAAGGCTTCATCATTTGTAGAAAAGCATTATTTTAACTCTTATGTTGCAATGTAGTCATCAATGAGTTTTCTTAGTTATTGTAAAAAATTTAAAAATGTGTATCTCGGATCATATTCAATGACCCATCTGTATCTATGACTGTAATGAGATTATATATGTTCCCTTCTGTTTTTGTCTTCTTCCAAATGCAAAGTTTCCAGTGCATTTGACAGGGAGACGCATGTTTTCAGGACTGAGCAGGAGCTAATTGAATCTCTGAGGAGAGCACAGAGGGAGGAATTACGCGCTCTGGAGCAGCAGAGGGAGATCCTGCAGAAGCTCCGTGCGGTAAATGAAAGAGAGGCAGCTGCAGAGATGGAGAATATACAGTCACTAAGGAGAACACAGGAGGAGGAGGCCAGAGATTTGAACAGACAGAGACAAGAGCTGCAGAAAGAAAAGGAAGAGCTACAGAAGAAGTGGGAAGAGTTTCGACAGGAAAGAGAACAGACTCTCTTGATTACCAGTGAACATCAGGCCCCAGTATTCTGTGACTAAATGAAATAAAGTGTATATGCTGTCAGTAGAAAATGTATGTACACAACTGGCCTAACGTTACAATTAAGACACATGAAACTGTACACTTTTGTTACATAAGTTACTATCAGGGCTTGAAATGGTATAATTAGGGTTTGTACGGGTGCTTGAAATCCTTGACAATGCTTGAATTTCAATGTTGTGTTTTCAAGGTCTGATAAGTGCTTGAATTTTAGTTTTAAGTACTTGCAATTATAACTGTGATAACTGTGCCAAGTTAGATGGCAACCTAAAGCTACTTACAGAGAGGTGATACATTTTGAAAGATAAAACTTCATGCCAAAAAAGAAAATTAGCGGGTGCTCTCAGGTCGACTCTAGGTACATTTTTATCTTAATCTTTGGCTCGGTTTAAGTGTTCCCGAAGAGCACCAAGTGACTTCCCTTTTTGGGGGGATAAAACTGTGTTCTCCTGTAATTTCTAAACTTTTTGTTACTATGAAACATAATATTGGATGTTTAGAGTATAATACAATGTACATCATTGTGAAAAGTGAAAAAAATACTTATGAGTATATGCATTCCTTAGATATGTATTTTACCCCAGCGATAAGGTGCTGTGCTGGAAGAATTTGAAAATGACCCTTAGAAGTGCTCGAAAAGTGCTTGAATTTGACCTTGGAAAAATGTGTATGAACGCTGTATAACATAAATGGTATTTTGAAATGCTAAATGTATGTAAGTGAATATGCATAAGGAACGGAAAAGTATCAATAAATAGATTGACTTCCAATTATTTCATTCTGTTTGGATATTGACAGAGGAAGACAAGACAGTGAGGATTGTGTAAGTTAACCCCCTGAGATCTAGGATAGCACAGGTTTCTGCTTTTTATGGGTGAAAAAATTGTCTGGAATGAAAACAGCATGGCATTACTTTTTTTTTCCAGATACATGTTTATTTACTTATTTTCAATGACTGTCCTTTGCTGTGGACAGTTTTATTCATTAATTAATGTATTGTTTATTTATTTGTTTTTAAATAAAGCTGTGAAATTATTGTTTACAGATGGTGACAAAAACCTCAACCGGGTGTTAGATTAAATTAGGTCTGATTTAGCTTGAATAATACATAATGGATACTGATGTATTTTATTCAGATACAGGTACCAAATTAAGTGAATTTACTGATTGGAACATTATCTCTTATTTGTTTGAAGGCAGTAGTTTTTTGTTTTGTTTTTCAAATCTACTGTACCACAAAGGGATTTAAAAGCATTTTACTATTATTATTTTAGGCTGTGTCAAGATAAATGTTCACTGTTAGAGGACGGTACCGCGCCTGTGTGTGGATTGTGTAATTTTTTACCCTGAGTGTGGTCTTTCAGGCAGAGTATTAATTCAATTAAAGCCTCGAAAACAAATGCTAATTTAAAAATTGAATGGTAGCGTAAAATGCTGATACTTCTCTTAATTTTTAGTCGTAAAACTGCGACATGTGATATACATAGCCCATTTTGTGTGAATGCTGTTCCTGGAAGCCTAATCCCAGGGTATTTGTTCTTGGTACTTGATGACGTGTGCTTGAGTCTAGTGTCGGTGGCGGAAGATGGCTGACAGTGGAGGAGTCATCGCGAAAAGATGCGACTCTGACAACGTTTCCTCTGTGAGTATGGAGACCATCTCAGCCCTGACGGAGCTGGAGGACCTGGAGAGAGTTTACCAACAGCTCTGCGTGGAGGAGGTTGGTGGAAACCACTGTGGAAGCAGTTTGTTAGCATCTACTGTTGAGCCTCCGTCACTTCCGCGGACACAGCTGGTTCAAAACACTGAATAGAGGCAAAAAAAAACCAAAAAAAAAAAACACAAACATTGAATAATAAAAGACTTTAATTGTAGTGAAGATCATGACAGATATTGTGAGACAAGACAGGAGAGTGTGGCTCCAGTCCGGGTGCAAACCTTTCACCATGAAATGTTATGTTTGCGATGCACGTCTGAAACAAGTAAATGTAAAAACCAATGGCATTAACATGACCCATTTAAATTACAATTATATAGTTCGTCTGTGATGGTGGTTATTCTTTTTTATTAACAAGAAGTTTTGTGATCCTCAAGTAAAAATACTAATATCACACTGAAAAAAACGTACTGAAGGAAAAGCCTGTAGTTAACATCAGCAACATGTACTGAAATTAGTCGTTGTGCAGTAAATTGATCACTATGTGTTTTACTATTATGTAGTTGTGGTTTTTTGGTTCATATTATAGCAGCATTAATGTGCACTTGAGCTCATTTTCACCTATTTATTACTGTGGTGTAGTTTAGTCTACATTAATGCATCATATTCCACAAGATCCTTAAATATGTACAGTTACCCTGTCCGATGAGAACTTTGTATCTACAAAAAGTCCATATTTCATGAACTCAAGAGCTTTTCTGCATTATCTGGTTATATTCAGTGGCAATTTTTAAAGTTTAACCTCACAAACATGTAAAATCAACAGATTTGTTGATAAATGGAGAAAAAATTTAACTAAAGGGGTTAGACAAATGTATGGAGTAAGCTGTTCAATATTTGCTTCTGAAATATATTAGAGTTGAAGTAGGAGTTTCTTTAACTATTACATGTTTGCTGTTTTAATACAGAAAGATGTGGAGGTGGAGCTGGACAGACTAGTGGGACAGGAGGGAACCATTCACACAAAGATGTTGGCATTGCAGAGGATGGGGTACACTTTGCTTATTCACATCAGTGTTTACTTGTATCACCACGGTCATTGATATGTAAACAAGAATCTGTTTGTTCCTTTTCTCTGTAGACCAAACTTACAGTTAATTGGAGGAGATGCCAGTCAGTTGTCAGGTATGATCACATTTACCTGCAGCCTGGCTGAAAACGTCAGCAGAAAAGTCAGACAGCTAGATCTGGCAAAGGTAAGTACACAGATACATTACCAGTACATCTAGGGATCAGGGATGTAATATGGACAGGATGCTTATAGTTAGTTACATACTTTTACGCACATATTTTTATTTACAAAAAAAAACATTTGTTTGACTTTGTGGATTGATGTAAATGTTGAGCCAATTTAATAATAATAATGTGGGTGGGTGGGGGCATTGAAATCCATTGCAAAATATTTGATAAACCCAAAAATTTAATCGCTGACACTCTTTCTGAGAACTTTTGGTCAGATTCTTAGGTCATCTGTGGTTTGTAGTTATTATAATAGTCATGCTCTGAGATCTTACTGTATTTTTTGTTGTTTTTCTCCTAGACACGGCTGTATAACGTTATCCAGCGTGCTGATGATATCCTCGATCTGAAGTTTTGCACGGATGGTGTTCAGACAGCTCTGCGCAATGAAGACTATGAACAGGCTGCTGCACACATCCATCGATACCTTTCACTGGACCAGTCGGTTATTGAATTGAGCAGGCAGGGAGAAGAAAGTAAGATAGTTTAAGCTGTTTGTCCCATTGCTAAACTCACTGTACACTCCATTGCTGAAGAACTGTAATATTGTTTGGGGTATTTTGTATGTATTTGTGTATTTTTTTCATAGATATTTATTGTCGAAGTAATGCAGAACATATAAAAGCTTGATGAAGAAGCAAAGCCACAGATTGTCTACAGTGTATTTTAGATAGACCATGTAAATGCCTCATGTCTGCACAGGTAGTGCTGTAGATGCCAGTCTAGTGATGCTGCAAGAGGCAGAGCAGAAACTGAAGGTCATTGTTGCTGAGAAGCTTGACGAAGCTGTTGCTGCTGTTGATCTTGCACAAGTGGAAAGGTTTTTCAAAATCTTCCCTCTGTTGGGCCTCCATCAGCAGGGACTTGCTCGATTCGGTCAATATCTCTGCACTCAGGTCAGTAAAGTGCCTAAACAGTTATTAGTTTAGTATTGTGATGGGTTTTTAGTGTTGGGAAGCAAGGAGACGTTGTTGGCACTTTTAAGATATCCAAGAATAAAGGTGTTAGTGATTTCTTTTTCTTTTTTTTTCCACATATGTGCACACAGCTTGCCTCCAAAGCTGAAGAGAACCTGCTTTTAGCTACAGGAGGAGATGTAAGTGACAAGAGAGCACCACTAATATTTGCAGACACTCTGACACTTCTGCTAGAAGGTAAGAAAACAATCTGTGCTCTGGATCTGAGAGTACATGTGCTTTAAATGTTTCAGTGTAGTCTCAAAAAAACATGCTGGCTGGTGTGTGTTCACAGGCATTGCTCGTGTTGTTGAGACCCATCAGCCCATAGTGGAGACATACTATGGTCCAGGACACCTATACACACTCATCACTCACCTGCAGCAAGAATGTGACAAACAGGCTCAGAAAATAGTCGACAAGTTCATTCAGCAGAGAGGCTACCACAACAAGGTCTGAAAGACATCTGAACTAAACTGTCATCTGACTGTTATCTGCAGGGCCTTTAATTTACAATGCCTCCTGTAGTTTCAGATTGTCCAAAACAGTATGATGAAGACTGTTCCAGGGGAGAGGATTGAGCCCAGGTATTTGGTTGGTTTTCTTTTTTCCACATTGTTTATCTGCCCGGTGAAATTGTTTATAACTCTCTGTATCTACATGAAAAGGGAACTGGATCCTGTGCTGACAGAAGTAACTCTGATGAATGCAAGGGCAGAGCTCTACCTACGATTTTTACGGCGTCGCATTATGGCTGACTTTGAAGTTGGGGATATTCAGAGCATTACACGGGGTAAGTCAATGTTGTATATAGCTAGATAATAAACCCAGGCCCCTTTGAAGGAGCAGTATACCTGTATATTTTACTTTTTTCATATTTGTCACACTCAGAGCACCAGCAGAATGTAGAAAAGCTTCTGAAACACTGTTTGCTGAGCAGGACCATGCAGGAGCTGATCGGTTACTATATACCGATGGAAGAGTACTACATGAGGGAGTCTGTTAACAAGGTAATAACTCAGGCTTATACTGTTAAGAAAGCCTGTCTGATGGCATCACTGTCTCATCTTAAATAGAAACAGTCTCTTCAGTTGTGAGGGCTTCATTCTTTAACAATAAACAATGTATCCCCAGAGCCTCTTTCCAGATAAATCTGAAGACAACTGTAGATCTCTCTGTAAAGGCCCTTCAACTCAAGACCACATTACCAAATGAAAGCAAATTAACTACAAATATAATTTACAGCAAATATTAAGGGCTGGCTGAAAGTAAATCAGAAAGACTGTAACTTACTGGGTTTTTATGAAAGAAAACTGTATAATTTATGTGTCTGCATTTGCAAAGGTTCAACAAGGGACAGGAGCTGAGAATTAATGATGGCCACAAGTGGCCTCTACAGTACTTTATTTTTTACATTATCGTAATTTTTTTTACATTATCGTAGATTTAATGCTATTCTTGGAATTATGATAACAGTATTATCCATAATAATAAATAATTTTTTTCTGAATAAAATGTGTAGTACAGATACAATTTCAGATAAAATCAATCAGAGAGACTGTGCAGTGTTTAATGGTTGAGATGTTACTGTGGTGCAGGTTATTTTAATTTATCTGCCATATGTTGGACATTTGAGACATAAGACAACAATCACTTCCATATAGCATCTTGCTTGACCTCACCACAGGTTTTATACCTCAAAGAGTGAATATAAAATATTGTCAACACTGCTGTACAGTGTCTTTATTTGAGATTTTAAATATTATGTTTTTTTTTAAGTTAAATTGACTTACAGTATCAAATATGTAAGCACTAAAATGTGGTAAAAATTTTGCTGTGTCACGGAGCAGTAGAGGATTCCTCAGATGTATAGAGTTATAGTATTTTACATTCAGAGAAGTACTGTTTACCCCTTTAAGATCTGATATCAAAAATATTTTTCTCCTCAGGCTGTTACTATGGATACCTATGAAAAGGGTCAGCTGACCTCCAGCATGGTGGATGACTGTTTTTATATTGTAAAAAAGTGCATCAGCAGAGCTTTATCTAGCTCCAGTATTGACTGTCTCTGTGCCATGATCAACCACGCCAACTCTGTGCTGGAGTCAGATTTCAGGTGCTCCCTTCTCTTACATTGTCAACACCCTTATCTACTCTGTTGTTTATGTCTCATGCAAACACGTCTGTGTCCCTCAATTCTGCAGGGAGGTGTTGTATAATAAGCTGCGGCAGGGCTTCCCAGCGACAACACTTCAGGACATCCAACGTGGCGTCAGCAGTGCAGTCAGCCTGATGCAGAGCAGCTTACAGCAGGGCAAGTTTAACACACTGGGCATCGAGAGTGCAGAGCACGCCAAGGCTGCGTTTCTGGTAAGATGTAGAACCAAACATCTCACACACAATATACAGCTGTGGAAAAATTAACAAAGCCCTCCAAAAGTCCAGTCCTGAACCCCTCTCCGAACCTCTGCAATGTGGTCAAGAGGAACAATGATGTCAAACAAAACCAAGGTGCATTTGTTCTTGCAACAGGAGTAACACAAAGCAGCCAACAGCATGAAAGCGATGAGCGAAAATCAGGGTTATTCCACCATATACTGATTTCTTAACACTTCCTCAGTTAACCATTAGTATTTTATGAAGATTTCAGATCTGAAAGCACTGCCTTGTTTGCTATTTTCAGCAGTTATTGTAGTTTTACTCTGAATTTGGAAAAAATTCTATCATTACTTTCTAGGATTAATTAAAAGATATAATCAAGTGCATATTTAAATAGAAAATCCATATTTATCTTATTTAGAAAGCACTGTGACTAAGCCTAACAGTTTATAAAAATCAGGCCTAAATTATGATAAGTAGAATTGCAATAATCATTTTGTGCGTTAGCCGTCAAGGTAAAGAAAATCTTGTGAATTATAAAAAATAAAAGTAACACGAGGTTGGCATGAATGATGAGAGGTTTTATAGTTTGATTTTATTGGCATTTTCACATATCAGATTTTACACAAACATACTATATTTTAGTAAATGAAGGGTTTTTACAATGAAAAACAGTCACAAGTCTATTTAAGTTTAAAAGTTGCTAAATTTTTTCACACATCTTTCTTATTTCTTTCTTTCTGTCTCAGGTGACTCTGAATAATGTTGAAGTGTGTAGTGAGAATATCACAACTTTAAAAAGGAACCTTGAGGTAACTTTGATACTTGCAGAAGTGATTCTCCACCAATTATCACAGAATTTGTTTGCCACATTGCTTGGTAATTTATTTATTTTTATTCTTGCAGAATGACTGCTCCAAGTTGTTCACGCAGGGGACAGCTTCTGGTGAACAAGCCAAGATTGAGAGCTGCTTGTCTGACCTTGTCAACACATCCACCAAGTTTAAAGATCTCTTACAGGTTTCTTACAAGTCTCATACCATCCATTTTTGTATTTAGTTGTGTATAATAGTATATTATTGCTAAGTTGCAGCACAAATAGGTTTTGAGATCAATTATATTAAATCATCTACACTTTGGAAAGATGGTAACAAGTTTCTGAGGTGTTTGACTGCAAAGTATTTTAAAGTGTCTCTAGTTGAAAGTGTGATTCTGCTTCATAGGAGGGTCTGACTGAATTAAATACAACAGCCATAAAGCCTCAGGTCAAACCCTGGATCAGTGGCTTCTTGTCTATCTCACACAACATTGAAGAGGTAACTATAGCAGTCTTATTAACTAAAATATGCAGCAGTAGAGCACATGGCTGATCGGTGTCCTTCACAGGAGGAGTTTAATGATTATGAGGCTAATGATCCGTGGGTGCAGCAGCTCATTGTTAACTTGGAGCAGCTCATGGCAGAGTTCAAGGTATCTGAACTATGTAACTGACAGAGCATCATTTAGGGTACAGCTGCAAATCATTGTGTGCTTACTATAGATTTTAATGTCTCCACACAGATGGCACTGTCTCCTGTTATCTACGACACTCTGACCAGCCTGATGACCAGCTTAATATCCATTGAAATGGAGAAGACGGTCCTCAAGTGCTCTTTCAGCAGGGTGAGGAGCGGGACTTGGCCACAAGGTGGCAGCAGGCGCCCTGTGTAACACATCACATCTCATCACATCACAGACACATGTGATGAAAAGCTTGAAGCAATGTTTTATTAATGAATCCAGAAAGACTGTGGCAGAGGGTGCTTCCTCTTGGCACGACAGCATCTTCCTATTTTGAGCAGAGTGTTTGCTGATGGAGGGATCAGGCGACTGATAAATATTATCAAGCTTTGCTCAGGAAGTAGACTGACGAAGACATTAGCCGCTTCGAGCATGTATATTTAATGTTTTTTTCTCCCTGTGGATCATTTTGTTGTAGCTGGGGGGGCTGCAGTTCGATAAAGAGCTCCGGTCTCTTGTGGCGTACCTCACCACGGTGACCACCTGGACCATCAGGGACAAGTTCGCTCGTCTCACACAAATGGCCACCATCCTCAACCTAGAGCGGGTAACTGTGATTCTTTAACACACAAAAGACACATCTGTATGAAACATTAAAGACCCTCTTACACTACATTATAAAGTAATTTCAGTTTAATATTGGTTTTTTTTGTTTGT
This sequence comes from Apogon hyalosoma, assembly GCA_037367295.1. NCBI lineage: Eukaryota > Metazoa > Chordata > Actinopteri > Kurtiformes > Apogonidae > Apogon > Apogon hyalosoma. The sequence goes on along the minus strand of JAPQRP010000019.1, from coordinate 39,814,297 downwards.
TTTATTAACTCATTGAAACATTGTTCCATTTACATCGTTTTCAAGTCCCTCACTGAAGATTTGGAATGTCTAAAGCTACAAATATTGTCCATAAATTGAGATATTTGGGGATCACAGAAAAGCTTTAGCCACCTAGTAGATAAATAAATAATGAACTACAGTGGATAAACTTTAGGGATTTCTTAACTGAGTTAATGCCTGTGTTTGTCCTACAGGTAACAGAGATCTTGGATTATTGGGGCCCAAACTCAGGCCCGTTGACGTGGAGGTTGACGCCAGCAGAGGTCCGCCAGGTCCTTGCTTTGCGTATTGACTTCAGGAGTGAAGACATCAAAAGGCTGCGATTATAGTCCATGAACCAGTGTGCTAATAACAATTTTTTTATCTGTCTTGTGATGATGCATTTCACAAAAGTGCTTTACAAAAACCAGGTGCAAATGGACACAAGCAGTGCAAAATGAGCTCATCCAGGACGTTTTAGTGAGGTTGTCAGACTGTACTTTCTATTTCTGCACCATAGTAAAAAAAAAAAATGCTTTTAGGTGCAGGGTTTGTGATTACATACTGAGGATGTAGGAGTATTTAATAAGGTTTAGATATAAAATATGGGAGTATAATGAAATGTGTAATTAAAAAGTGTAAGTCTGTAATTTTGTCACACTGGGAGTTTTAACCTGTAACTGTTCTGTGAAACGAGGACACTGTGGGACTGAGGAGTAGAGCTGTGCTGCTGTCAGTGAAACAGAGCAGTAATGAACATCATACCCATTAAACTGACAGAAGCAGGTCAGACAGCTGATCCAGCCTAGTCATTCAATATATGAATAGCTCCTTGTCCGTGAGGATGGAACACTTTTAACCTAATAAATTGAGAGCTGCTGCGCAATGCTTCTGATCCCTGCCATCCGCCACATTTCACGAAGTGCTGCCCTATCGCTAAGCAAGACCTGCTCCCAATCTTTTATACATATTTCTGACAGTAAATACAAAGCTGTGTTTGCTGGGCAATGAAGCATTAAAAGTGGTCCATTCTCATAATGTTTAGCCTAATTTCCTGGTCTAACCTAATTCTGTGCACAGATTAAAGCAGGTCAGTGTGTGTTTAAAGTTTTGCTGAGCGGACAGTGCTGCAGTCATACACTTATATTTGTCATCAGCGCTCTTACCTTACAGTGTAATCAGTCAGACCATGAACGCAGGAGTAGTTAGGAAAAGTGTGGCTTTAATGTAAACACAACATTCGATTGGCTCAGCACAAACATTCCACATGAGAGCAACCAATAATCTACTGAATAGGATGGGGTGCAGCACAAAAACATTCACAGTAAAAAAAATCTGGTATAATCATAATATATATATACAGTACGGTGCTTTTAAGGTGAAAATGGAGATAGGATATGAGGGCTGATATGTGATAGGTAAGAGTATACAGGAATAGGAGGATGAATTTCTGGGTGCACAGGTGAAAATGGAGAGCTGTACTTTTTCTCTGTGGCAAGAGAAACGTGACAGATGGGGATGATGGTTCCCTGTTTACTCATCAGGGGAGGCGAGAGTTAAGTGTCCCGAATCCCCGGACAGAGGCTGCCTCAAATGATATTGTTCTCCTGGTGCGGTCATCTATTTCTAAACAGATTCACATAGGGGTCGGGGTAAAGCACCACACAGAGAACAAGATGCCATTGGAGGGCTGCTTTGTACCCTCTGATCATAGACAGGATTTTTTATACCCCAGTTTTTCATGACATGAAATAAATATGTGGCACGGGATTTGAGGAGGCATGTAGGGCATGAGGCTTAAATAAATAAATCATCATGACAATAAAATGTTATTCTCTTACTTAAAAAATAATAGATGACAGTATGAACGTGAACTATGGATTCTGATTCTAATCCCCTATCTGTCGTTCTCAGATGGTTGGCACCGATATGATGTGTGTTTTGAGATATCATTGGCTGACAGACATTTCCTCATGCTACAGGAGGCCAATTGCAAGGGACAGCCACTCTGAACAGAAGAATCCTCTCTTTCAGTATTTTTTTAAAAGAAAAAAGAGAAAACGAGTGGAACAGACCTGCAGGCTACTCAGTCATGTGTGGGTCTGAAGGAGAGAGGAGCTTTGTCCCTTCTGAAAGTTAAAATAGTCTCCTTTTTCCCAACCATGACCCTCAGCCACGAGTACAGCACCTCCCCAACATCATCATCATCTCCACCTTCATACACACAGCAGCTCTTCAAGCAGAGCACCAGAGGCCATATTCAGGGCATGTAATTGTCCCGACACTTGCACATAAAAACGCTATAAAGACTTGGAGAATAGTCCACGCTCTGGTAAAAATTATACTGCACACTCCACCACCCGCTGCATTTCTAGCCTTAGTTTTACAAAACAAGATACTAGCTGAATAAAAACCCCTGGTGCTGCAGTTTCTGACCTTCCCTTCCAGCTGTTGACAGTCATCAACAAAACAAAACATTCAGCTTAAAAACACATTTCATAAGACAAAACTGGGGGTTGTATACTGAAATCAAAATAAGAGAAAGGGAACAAATCATGGCAATAATCCAGTGTGGTGTCTGACGGCAGCTCTTTGGGTCCATTTGGACGTGTAGAATTACATATTTATGTGTTTAAGTATCATCAAAATTATCATTATTAACACCTCATACTCTCCATGACAACCTCTGTGCTTGGCCAGGCCTCAGTATAAGCCACACCCTCTAAGGTTGTTTGCAATAATGATGTCAGTGACGGCATCAAACACTACCTGAATGTTTCCTGTGTCTGTGGCACAGGTCAGGTGACAGTAGATCTCCTTATTAGGAGAGCGATTCTTACTCTCAAACTGAACCTGAATATATGCAGTAGCATCATCATAAGTATTAGCACCTGCAAATAAACAGAGGAGAGAAAGACTTAACGTCAGTATTTTGTTCATGAAGCTGTTCTCTTTATGTATGAAGGTCAGAGGAAATAATGACATAATAATACAGAGCTTTACAAAATTGACCAAGATAAGCAAAAAATTGTAGAGAATCACATTTAATTAATTTCATACATAAGCCTAAGAAAGCTAGAATGCACTAATAGACATGGTTTACAGCTATCTTTCGTGGATGGTTGATCCAAAGTGAATAAATTTGTCAGGTTGGTATGATGTGTTTACTTGTTACCTATTGGAATGTTTTTGCAAATCACCCAAATTTACTAAAAAGACTAAAACAATGAAAATACTAAAACTAAGCATCCCCCCCAAAAAAAAAAAAATTAAAACTAAAAGTCAAACTAAACTGAAACGGAAAATATTCAAAAATCAAAACCAAAATGAAAAATAATGAAAAATGTATGTGAAGCTCACCTGTGTATTCTGGAAAACAGATCGTCAGTGGTGACTTCTTGATCTTCTCAGCAAACAGATCCTTCTTGTTAAGGAAGAGGATAATGGAGGTGTCGATGAAGAACTTGTTGTTACAGATGGAATCAAAGAGCATTAGTGACTCATGCATGCGGTTCTGCAGGAAGAACAAATAAAACAATGAGGTTACTGTTAGGCTGTTAGGAGAAAGCCAAACAAAGCACTGCACTCAGGGTAAAACAGCCATGTATTAACGAACTAATAATTTTCAATTTGCTCTGGTTATGATGAGTAACATGGGAGGTTTCACTGTTGTGGCTGAAGGTCCCTACTTTAGTACTCTTCCAGGGATTTTCCCACTAATGGGTTTGTGAGGTACTTTTCACGATCTAAATAAGAACATATTTGTAAAGATCAGAAAAGGAGATATAAGTTGGGCTTGATAAATAGTTATGAGTGTTACTCTAAATTCCCACAGCTCCCCTGACTTTGTTTTTTAAAAGAAATAAATCAAGACACACATTATAAACTGTAAAACAGGGGATTCAGTCTTGATAATGATGTAAGTCACACTTACAGTCGTCTCATCTTCATGAAGCACCTGGTCATAACCACTCAGAGCAACACAGAAGATAATGGCTGTCACATCTTCAAAGCAGTGAATCCACTTCTTCCTCTCTGACCTTTGACCTCCCACATCAAACAGCCTTTAAATGTATGAGAAAGTTGGTTCAGATACAGAGCTTCAATTGGTGAAAAATGGTATCAACAAAATCACACAGCACTGAGGTGCAGCACTGCAATGAGTCCATGTACAATACCTGAAATGGAGGTTTTTGAAGGTGAAGTGGGTTTCAACAATACCGGTGGTCTTCACTCGGGTTCGCAGGATGTCCTGCTCTGTTGGCTGGTAGTCTGCCGCCCCAATCCGGTCTAAACTATCCAGGTAGCTGATGACAAAAGGAAAAAATCAGTAAAACTTGTACTTTCTGTCTATTGCTGTCTAATTGTCCTAATAGTTTACTCACTATTTAGCAGAGTCATTAAGCTGGTATTCCCGGGCACGGTTAAAACACTCCTGAGTCCCAGCATCAGCCCATACACGCTTCATAGCAGTGAGGAGCTCTGCAGAGTAGGGCTCTGTGTCCTCCATACGACTGACCACATCACAAACCAGCTTAGCATCCGCCTAAAACACACAAAAAGGCACATGTTCTCAGTGTTTTTAAGTAATCAGCTGGTACTTTAATAATAAGTTGCTGAAAATTAAAGGTTTTAACTTCTTATGGACTGAATCCATCAAATGTCAGCCACATTTTCCATGTCAACTGTCAGATTCTAAAAGTCAACAAGTTATTACTGAATCACTAAAAACTCAAATAGATAATGATAATATTTAGCCTAAAAATGTTCATTTAATCAATAATAACATCTAATTAATTGTAAAAACACATACAGCATTAGACTTCTTTTCCCATTGGCTTGTATGTCACATGTCATCATTTATTTATTTGTCATTCTGTAGATTTCCACAACGTATAAACATAATCCCAGTTGTCATTCTGGAGATTTGTTTCATTTTGAGACTAAAGGTGACTAACTTTTCTGTCCTTGTCTCCAAACTCAATGCCCAGTGAGTCCATGGCTCGGAGGATGGCAGCCAAGCTCTGGATGGTGTTGCTGTAGACCACAGGCTTATACTGCTTCACATCATCCCCAGAAAAGCCATCTTCATGGATAATCCTGCAAGCATACACAGAGACTGTATTAGCACAAAGACACAAGAGTGGGCTAAACACAGAAAAGTGACACATATGTTCCTGCAGATATAAACCTCTGCGTTTGTTCCTCTGTGAGCACATTTTCTGTCCATGTCCTCTTCAGCTTCTTCCAATGATCTCTGACTAAAATGCATCATCTCAATTTGTCAGCGTGTAAGTGGACAGAAATTGATCACATTCTCAATCTGTGATGTGTAGCTGGACAGTAATGTGATATTTAAGCCATTTATAATTTATGACGCGCAGTGGAGGAGAATCACTCACTGCTAATCAATCACACCACACAGAACTCCGCTGTTAAAATGTACAGTACACTCTATAATCTGCCCAAAATTAAATTAACCTTCCAACACTTCAACTTCTCAGGGACTGAATCTATAAAATATCAGTCATATTCTCCACACTCTAAAAACTTAAACTGTCACAGATGCTAAAAGTCATCTCTGACAACTCATGAATTGTTAAAAAGCGAACAAAATAATAACAATGCTTCAACCTGCATTCATCTAATCATACAGCACAGCAGCTATTATCATATAAATGAAATTCAACATTAATATACAATAAAAACAATAAAATATTAACCTGCAGTAAATATAATGACAGAGACAATTACATTTTACTTCACAAAGAAGGAAGAAATTAACTTGGGCACCTGATGATAACTTAACAAAACACAGTGTCTAAAAATAGAAAAGGTTAAAAATAGACATCAGTGACATTTCTGCAGCTGCAACTGACTCGCATGGTGGTACATAATCACCTGTTCATAAAGTTGTTCTCCTTCAATCAACATTATAACTTCACAAAGCCAGTTAAAGCTAACTCTTCTGTTCCCTCCTGCTGTTTTACAATACAATTCTGTCTAATTTCAAGGTCTGTAGTTGTCTATTTTCTGACTTTTTTTTTTCTTTTTACTTATTTTACTGTAGTATTTTTAACAATTTTTAAACTTGTGAAGCACTTTCTTTAACATTATGAGCTTGTCTGTATTTTTAATTGTGCATTTTACTCAATTTAATTCATGTGAAGCATGCTTTGGGGAATCTACTATACCAAACAGATTTAATTTACCTGGATCTGCATGTATATATTCTTTCAACCATGACCATATTTGTCCATTTTAAAGGCTTAAAACTTTTTTCATGTGGCTCTCCTTGTAATTTTCCTCTACTAAACACAAACTGCAGTGACTACAACTGCAGGTGTTGTGTCATTGCAGAGGCCTCTCATCCACCTGTACTAACCTGCAGCAGGTGATGACAAGTGGATAAATCACAGCGCAGCTTTCTAAATTTGCCCAGACTTTATGGCCCACAATGTGTAGTAAAACACACCCATCTGCTGCTTGCTTAGGCCAAATCAAACCGTGAAAAGTGTTTGTAAACACTATTTGGTCCAGTGTCTTGGGGTCAGGGCAGAACAGTGACTTATGGACACAAAAGACCTGGCAGAGTAATGAGGTGAACGGAAGAGGGGGAAGGGGAAGGAGAGAGGACACAGTCAGGTTTTTACAGGCCGGGATGCGCTGCACAGGACGGAGGCAGCGAAAGAGACACCAAGAACACCGACCAGAGTTGTTTAACCGAGTAAAAATACACAATGGTCAGTGTCTTTTCGGGCTCAAGCGTCTAGAAACTTAACTAAGAGGTTTAGAGGAAACAACTGTGATTTAAAACATCAAAGAGTGATTTAGCTTAGACAGTGGAAGGTTTAGATGCGGTTTTAGAAGCCATATTTCTGCGTAAATCCGCTTTATAGGCAAAGTACTCCCGGCGATATCGGGCACTTAAAGCCATTAAGATTAAAAGCAGAGGTATTCACTAATGGAGCTGTAGTGACCTCACTGTAATTCACACACACACACACACACACACACAAACACACACATACACACACACACACACACACACACACACACACACACACACACGCACACATAGGAACAACACCCACGTATCCCCAGTCACAGACTCCCTGTAGTCAAGTAAAACCCTCGTTAACTACATTTCAGCACCAGGCAGTGAACAGCACCCTGGGACGCACCGGTGCGGCCTCCGCAGCCTCACTGTCAGTCTGCAGGAGGTGCTCGAGTCACCGGCACTCCTCCGGGGCTACGGCCTCTCGAAACATGGCGGCTCAACCTGCCTTAGCACAGATAGGGGAGGCGCAATATCGGGCCTTTTACTTTGGTTGTGACGAAGAGGGTTAAAAAAAAAACCAAAAAAAAAAAAACAGAAAGACACTTACTTCATCTGTTTGACGATGGTGCTTTTGCCGGACTCTCCGCCGCCTGTAAAGAAGGGAGGGCAGAGTGAGAGCCGGCACACAAATCAGTACCACGGAGAGCACCTCCGCCCCACGCAGTCCCAACACAGGCAAACCAAACCAAACCAAACCAAACCGAGCCGCGCCGCGCCGCAACCCAGAGCCTCTCGCTTACCGAGCAACAGCAGTTTGACGTCCTTGGCGGCGACCAGCCCGTCTTCTTTCAGGTTTTTCTCGATGGCCTTGCTCCGGTCCAGAGCTGCGCGCTCCTCGGCGCTCAGTGTACATCCCATGTTTCCAGGCGAATGAATCCCGTCGTCTCTCCGGTCCGCCCTGTCCCTCACCGACTCTCAATCAGTGCGTTGTCTCTCTCTCGCTCTCCTCCTGCGCGGTCTGCTACAGCATTAGGCCCGGATTGAGGGCAAAACAGAGCCGGGATCCCGAACCCGTCGGTTCTCCGTGACTCTGTGTCTCTCTCGCGCCGGCCGTCCCCGCTCTCCGAGGGGGTTGGGGGGTGGGGTCGTCGTGCTCGAGCCTGAGGGGTTGGGGTTATTAGGTGGGGAGGGGGGTCTAGTCCTCTCTCTCTACAGGGCGGCGCTGATGGTGATGATGACAGCGAGCGCGAGCGCTTTCATCGTATCTTTTCACGAAGGCAGGAGGGGCGCGAGAGGAAGAGGAGGGACGCGGTGCCTGCGCGAGACTCACCTAACGCAGACAATCTCTGTTACGTCAGAGCCGCTTTAATCACGTATGAAAGATTATTCACATGAAAGAGCCGTTTAAAAGGCAAATGTTGGCCTCTTGTCTCCGGTATTAGCGCAAACTGTGCGGAGTCTGAACATTAAAACGCCCTGAAACGCCCTCCTCAAGGATTCATTGACGTTTTAGACCAACGGCACAAATGACCAGGCCCGAAACACACAGCAGTGAACGAGGGGAGAGATTAACTTTATGAACCACGTTAAAAACACACTTAAATATACACATTTAACTCAGCATATCCGGTAATTCAGTAATACAGTAAAATACATCTCCATACAATTATAATATTATATTATTAGAATGATCAAATCGCCACAGACAGAGTAAAATCAGTTGAAATTAACTCAATCATTATTATTCATGGCCAAATAAAGACATATAGGCCTATTAATATCATTGGCAGGCTCAGTCTAAACCGCTTCATTTTGAGTAGGGCAATGATCAGATGATATTCTTTTAAGTTTTAGTCTCCGAAGTAATTCCCGTCACAGTCAAATGAATCTACTCCTTATATGTAGGCTATCTGTTTGTACTGAAGAGGGGGATGTCACAGCAGGAAATCAAGTTTGGTCCGGTGTCAAACACATGCAATGAATTCATTTTACATTTTATTTATTGTCCTTTTATTTTAATTTATTCATTTATGGATCAATTTGTAAATCAGTTTATAATAGTGGTATATACACAAAGTTATTGTTGATTTTTACCTATTTTGTTATTACAGGATTGTAGAAATACTGACAATATGAGTATGAAGACCTGGAGCTCAAACTCAAAGCCATGTTATATATGTATTAAGATCTAAATATTGTCTCCGAACTGTAGAGTTGAAATTCAGATTCAGAAAACTTTACTGATCGCAAAGGCAAATTCATTTGCAGCATTTCTCAGAGCAGTTCTCACACATACAGTGTGTCAGTCCATTACAATTCACAAGTAGAACTCATCAAGTTGACGAAACTGACATTGCAAAACAATGTATTACGATACAAATAACCTCAGAGTACACCACCAACAGAATTTAGCAATTTAATAGCAGAGGGCACAAAATAATGTGCAAGGTACTTTGACTGAAGGGTGTACTGTTGTGAAGAATATTAAATTTCTTTATGCAATTAAAAAAAGAAAGTGTAATATTAGTGGACACATGTACATAGAGGTGCAACAATTCATCGGTTGATTAGTTGGCAACTATTGATTGACTGACAATTATTTTTGATGTTTTTTCTGTTAGTAGTTTTTTTTTAAGATGAAACATGTAAATTCTGATTGTAGCATCTTAAATTTGAGCATTTTAGGGTTTGTTACCCCTCTATGACGGCATAGACTACTGAAGATATTTGAGGGCATCATCTTCAGCTATTTGACATTTTTGATCATTTTCTGACATTATATTAATTAAACAAATGGAAATATGGGAATAGTTATTGGTGGTAACCCTACATGTACAAGGTCAACTTCATATCTTTGAAACCACCAAATTTCTAGATATGTTATGAGGACATGACCTCTGTGTGCTTCTGTGGTGGATACTGATTGTCTCTGGTTACAGAGGAAGTACAGAACGGTGTCTGTGTGTTTACTTAAAGAACTGTTTATGTTGGGGGTTGTGTCCATACCATATACAGTGGCAGTAATAAGTGTTTGTGTGTGTGTTAAAAGCTTCTAATCCATGCATCACATCTGGACGGATGGTCAAGTGGAGTAAAAGGGGGGTTGGGCTTTTCCACAGGACTCTGAATGAAACGAGAAAAGCTCAACCTGCAGTAACTCCATCCATCAGTGAATGTCTTTTTTGACAGCTAGGCTGAGATAAAACCTCCACACATACACACTCCAGCTCCAATCTCCACCTCTTTGCCCTGAGGCCTCTGTAACGTGACACATGCAGACACATACACATTTGGCAACTTCAGCTCATCAGCACAGTTAATCATATGAGCATGTGCACGTGTATGTGTGTGAGTGACAGCGAGCAATGGAGGGGGAAAAGGAGAGAGGCGGAGGCAGGATTAACACTAAATTATACCTGAGGGAATTTTGACAAAATTATGTTTTCAGTTTTAATTACACTAATGCATCAAACACAAACATGACGACTTTTTTCACAACCATTTAATTTTGTATGCACCCATTTTGCTGGAAAAAATAATAACCTTCAGTTGTGTACTCATTAACCAATATAGACCCGACAGGTTCATCTGTAAATTGACTCATAAACAAGAAATAAAATAAGGACATGATGTAAAAGTATAAACAGTGCTTAAAACTCATTTTGATCAAATCATTTCATCTAAATACATAATCAATAACACTAATAACTGAAAAGCAAATCAAAATATTAATCACTCAATTTTCACAGAGATTTTTGCATTTGTTCACGCAACCTGATTGAAACACACATTCAGGAATGATTGTGAATGTGAGAATGACAGACATCAATCAAGAACAAACATCCTGCATAAGAAAAGTTTGGAAGAACAAAGTCAACCACTGCTCAAGAAGAGAGGACAGACACCCTCCATTTTCACGTTTCCTTGTACAGGCAAAACAAAGCACACATAGGGTAACTCTCATGGCTGTACGTCCAGAACATTTTCAGCCAGGCTGGTGAGTTTGCAGTCCTCCAGTGCTTTGACCAGTCGGCTCAGCTTGGCCTCTCTCCCCTCTGCTTGTATGAAACGGCTGAGCAGCTGATAGGCTTGCTCGTACAGCCCTTCTCTCTCGTACTCGTAGGCCAGGTTGTCTATGGCCGGACTTTTCAGAGCCCGGCAGTTCTTCCCCAGAGCCCTGCCTACATGCTTCCAGTGACGGCCCACTCCGTTAGAAAAGCTCTGAACATCTGCCGCTGTCAGCATTCGGTCCTCTAGTGGGCCAAAGGATAAAAAATACAGGAAATGGCATTAATGTAAACAACTAAATTGTGATTACATATATTGAGGTTTAAACTCCGATATTTGTGTAAGCAGTAATCACAAATACTGAAGACTGGCTTTGGAACAGGATTTCTATCATATTTTACATGACTGTTTTGTCAATTTAAGCTAAAAACAAAATCAGGAAATATCACTCAAACGTTTTACCTCTGCTCTTGTTTTAGTGTATCTATTCAGTGATTTGCATTCCTAATTTTACTCACAACACTGGGGAATTTTGACACATTTAGGTCAATGCGTATGGCCTCCATTTATTATTCATAGCTGGTTTTAAAACATGACCGAGTACTGTATGTCAGACTATTTAGAGTTTATACAAGTGGTGCTTAAGTGAGTGACAGTCACTCACATATGCACAGAAATAAGCTCAACTAGAGATGAAGAGTAATTTCTCATATTTCAATTTGTGTTTTCATCTCAAACCTAGTGTGAGGATGGAGGAAATTTAATTGAAAATCAAGACTGAAATTACAGTGGCTAAATCCAGTAAAGAAGATTAAATACATTTTTATAATATTATTCAAAATGTCACATCAGCTACTGGTCATTATCTCTTTGATATTAAATTAAATCAAAATGTGTTATGTTACTGGCACTGCTCTCTTAAATCTCAGACTTTATAAAAGATCTGACGAGAATCAAATGATAGACACGTACACACGTGGTCCAAATTGTTGGTACCCCTCTGTTAGTGAAAGAAAAACCCACAATGGTCACAGAAATAACTTGAATCTGACAAAAGTAA
>JAPQRP010000019.1:39789283-39802039 GCA_037367295.1 Apogon hyalosoma | reverse complement strand
TCAAAAGGTTGTGCAACAAAATATTAAGTTAAGGGTACCATCATTTTTGTCCAGGCCTGTTTCATGAGTTTGTTTTTAAAAATAATTCTGTTGAACCACAATTCAAAAGCAATGTCTGATTTTCATTGGTTAATTTTCGTGGATTTTTTATTTATCATTACTTTTGTCAGATTCAGGTTATTTCTGTGACCATTGTGGGATTTTCTTTCATTAACAGAGGGGTACCAACAATTTTGACCACATGTGTAGCAGTGAATTTATGAGCAGTTACAAAAATCTCATGACAAAACAAGAAGTTGCATGTTGAACTTGACAACTTGTCATAGTTCTAAAAAGTTGCTTATTGGTGGCAGATCAAATCTTGGATAACCAGGGAAATAAGCATGACAAGCTTGAAGAGTTTTCAAACAAACCTAAGCTTCTGGCTGCAGGATCAACACATTGTGCTAAAAATAAGCGCAACACAATGTTCACTATCTGGATTTCCTATCATAATCAGTTTTTGGTCTCTACAATTCATTTGTTCAGACAGTATTAAAATAAACCGAAGTGAAAATGTTGTTTTTCATTTGAGGTTGCCATAACTAATAATTAATCTCCTAAATAAATCAATAACATGAAAGCTTTTCTCTTTGGTGACTCCATGTTGCTAGAAATTAGTAAACACTAGAATGCAGAAAAGGTCAACTCACCAAACACTCTGTTCTGAAACTTGAAGCAGTTGCTGGGCAGAGACTCTTCCTGTGTCAGGGGGGTCAGCTGTGGGCCGTGACTGAAGGCCTGGTTCTGTAGCTGCTGCTCCAGATGATCAATCTCTTCATCGCGTAGACGCTCCGGCTGGAAAGAAGAACAACCTAAATTACGTAGAACAAATCAACACCTCTGTGGTAATTATTGCTTTTTATGTGTCTCTGTTTTCGTTCAACTTCAAGGCTCCTCCATAAGTGATTTCTTTGATCAACAGACAAACAATCAGGTGATGGCTCCTAATGCTACAGCAGTTTCATGTCAGATGAAAATGAATTGGAGAGACAGATGCATCACTCTGATTGGTCAGGGCAAAACATGGTTGTTAATCTTGAAGAAGGCCTCAGGGCCGAATTGTCATTTAATACAAGAAAAATTTATATGGAGCCACAGTGTGTGACACCCTCTTCCTTTTCTCATGGTAAAACATGAACACAAAATGTACACTGATTAATGTAGTATAGTCTGATTATAGCTTTAGTACTAACTACTTTATATATGTATAATATCTGAAGTGAATCCCAAACTACCAATGCAGGGACAAACTGGAACAAACAGTTTACCTGTGAAAGGTGGATTTGATGAAGGCAAAGTTCCAGCTTGTCCAGATAAAGATCTAGGATGTGCGTGCTGGCCTTGAGCTGGGTTTCCACTGTCAGTTCTTGAGGCAGAGCAAGGAGCCGGCAGCCGTGTTGCGAGAGTGACTGACGCACCGTCCCTGAGCTGTAGCTCTCCAGGAACTGCTGACAAGCTGCCACATCCACAAACTTCATCTCCACTCCGAGGAAGGGATCTGCATCATGGACCTTTAGTATCTCGTAACCACCCAGACCCCCTGCAGAATCTGACAGTGAACTCGGATTTATAAATGTGAATTCACATCTCATTCAAAACAATGGCAAAATTAGTAGGGTGAAATCAGGAAGTATTTTTTTTTGCAGATAATCAGGTTTACAGACAAGGCAATGTATCACATTACATTTCATTGCATATAGTCACTTTTTATTTTATCTAATTTAATTCTAACAAAACAGATGTTTCAGATCTCTTGTTAGTTACTAATGAAGATAAAAGAGCACAGACAGGTACTTTTCTTGCTTTTAAAGATTTTTGGACACATTTGATACAGCATGAGAACACTCGTCGACAAAATATGAAACACAGGCCTTGTCGCTTTTAGACATTTAATGATCTAATGTATAAGATCTACGAGAATTTCCTGGGATATATTTACAGAGATAGTATGTCATATTCATAACTATGTTTCCATCTGTGTACAGTCACCTGAAAATAAGAACTCTGTTTTCATTACTTCAGAATGAGTGATTTACAAAGTATCTATAGATGGAGTTGATCTAATGCTTCTACAGTAGCTCAAATGGACTTCCTCTTCTTCTTCTTTGTGCAGTACAATCATCTACTATGTTTCAGTGTGAATCAGTTATTATTCCTTGAACCAAAAAGCCAATAATGGACTTACAATGGCGTTAAAGATGGACATACATTATGAGCATAAGGAGAGAGCAGAATATTGCAATCACCACTAAATGACACATTGAGTCTTATATATTATAGCTGAGAGGCCAACTATGGAGTCAGTGCTCACCTGTAAGAGTCAGTTTGATGACTTTGAAAACAATGAACTTTCCTCGTTCATCTTTGAAAAGTGAGAGCAGGTTAACGCCAGGACAGAGTGACTGCAAAAACAGAACCGCACATCCTGTCCATGGCCTGCCATCCACAGTCTTATCTGCCATTCTCTGAAAACAACAGGACACATACAGGACAAGGTTTCTTACCTGAGCTAGAATCAAATTAATTGTAAACATTGAGATTATGTGCTTCATGTGACTAGAAAAAAGAAAACAGATGTTCACTTTCATAATCTTATAAAATCAATTTCCCGAGGGCTCTGCCCAAAGGATCAGTATAGTTCTATCTAATCTAATCTATCTAAAAGATGGTGACTCATTATTTATGTGTCTGTTTATATCATTCACAACTGGACACGATCATCTGAGGCTTGGGAAACATTTTTAAAACAATTTAGAGATAAACCAAGCTCATGACCTGCCTAAATTTAAGAGCCTGAACCAGTGGCAGACAAAAATATGTTACGTTCTGCCATTAAACCACTTATGGCCTTACTCCACCTTACCCTTTTTTACCCCTGCCTCCTTCTGGAACCCTCATTACATAAAAACATGTTTAATCTCCCTTGTCCCCTCCCCCTGCCCAGCCCCTCACTCCGGTACTCTGCTTGAACTACTGAAGCCTGGTGGCTCGCTCTTGGTGTTGTCTCCATGCACAGGATGTGGAAAGAGCATCACTGAGCTGGATTATATGCATGTCCTCATATTTCACTAATACACTGTATGCTTGGCTCCTGGGTCTACAGGAATCTCCACAACTCAGATAGTATGTAATTATATGTGATCCTATCTATCGGTCCTCTGGCAGTATACGGTGAGATTAGTTCACCAGCTGCATGAGGATTAAATGATCATCAGGAGCTTAAAATATATCATTTAGCTTTGGCTGCCAAAAAGCAACCTCTAGTATTCCCTGGACAGTCAGCTCATAGGACATTTGGGCAAAGAATAAATTCAGTTGTTTACTCCATAACTTGATTGTTGTAAACTGGTGTTAAAGTAAAGTTAATCTTAAATGCTTTTTACTCAAAATACAGTAACACACATGGATGTTCATTTTAGAAAATAAAATAAAGACCTTTACTCCCCGTACTTTCAGTTTGACTAAATGTTGATTGACATCTTTTTCTTAAAAAATTACCCAAAATTTTTATTTGAACTTGCCTTTGAACTTGTTAAAAACAAAGAAAACTGCACATCCTCATATGAGAGGCAAAAATGAACAAATGTAATTTTTGTGCGATAAATGATGTTGAAATTTTATGACAATAAACAAATTGATTATCTCATAATAAACTTTCAAAGATAGTAGTATTTACAGCCCAATACATGAATGTAACAGTAATACTTTCACAGTAATAATTTCATAAAATGAAAAGTTAATCTCATCTTCAACTGCTACAATGAAAACAGTGGCTGATGTATTGTATACAACATAGCCTACTACTTTTGGGCCCTAGATTGATATTCCTCAACAGGCCTTATAGTTTTTAATACCAGCACTCTGAGCATTTCCATTTTGTGCAACTCTGTTAATCTTTAGTCATTTTTCAGATTATAATTGAAAATTCATTGTCACAAAACAGGCCAGTTTTTCTAAATTTGTGAAAAGTTGACTTTTCAGAAAATAGGCTATGTGGTTCTCACAGGACAATTTATGTTGAGAATATGATGGATTGCTGTAGATTAAGTGACCAAAAGAATATAAAATAGTTAAAATTAGTTCAACCTCAAACACCTGCAGCAGTAAAATGTGAAACTCACATTAATACAGCAGTAATATGAATCTAAACATCTAAACCAGACTGCAGAGAGTATCATCGGTGCCCTCTATCCAGGACTTGTACTGCTCCAGAAAGCTTAATTCACTGAACTCTACTAGGTATTGTGTCACTCCAAACTCACATGTTCCTTTCTGGATGTGCACTGTTCCATCAAGGTCAAAACTGGATGCTTTAACAAAATAATGCCCCTTGAAACACATCTAAGGCATGACATGTAGAAACTGTCAAGAATTTAGTTTTGTTATTTTGTCTTGTTAACAATACACAAAAAAATTATTTGTATTTATTTGTGTCTGTCTGATACAGCCAGACCTTTTGAAACACAAACACCACAAATATTTCATAATAACATTTGTTGCTGTGTAACATTTTCAGGGTGTCCAAAAACATTTTTCCACAACTGTGTTTTACCATTTCCTTAATGTCTGAATTCCCCCTTCGCAATAGCACACCAGCATTGACCATTCCAGCGCACAATTTTATTTTTCATACTTAGAGCTCTTTTTTATGCATACTTTAGTCGAGTAGAAGTACTTTAGTGTGTGTGAATAGCTCTTGAGTCACTCTTTGCAGGACATTATTTTAAAGTGTGTGTGTGTAATAAGTATGTTGGTAACAAATCTTTCCAAAAACTATGTAAATGTTTGTTTCATGTTGCTTTGCCTCTGGGGGTACTTATGTTTGTAAACCTACATAAGTTCATTCATACCTGTTCTGGTCTTACATCGAGGCCCCGTGCCCCTCTAAACGGTTGCTAAGCGACACAGACGTGCAGGTGATTTTCGACTACAGCACGTGAGGACGTAGCTATTACAGGTGTGATTTTTATCAGTAAAATCATCATTATGAGACAATTTGTGACCACCTGGTAGATGAATTATTCTCTTTCCAAATTAGTACTTTTAAAGAGATAATCAGCTTTATTTTTTTTGTCTTGAAGTGAGTATGGGAACAGTTCACCTCTCGACACAACTGCCGTAAAACTTCGACCACAGTAACCGAAACAACCTGAAAAGGTGTAAAATAATCACCCAAAACATAACCAGCCACAAGGGCACTGTTTCTAATTTATTATTCGTGTGATTAACAATGAAGTGACAATTAGTTAAAGTAAACACAAACTTACCTCACAAACTTTGTTCGCTTACACTTCCGGCTGATGATTCACACCCACTATTACGTCATGGCTACCTCGCCTTCCATTGGCTGAGTGGAAATAAAGGACGACGCTGATTGGTGAACTGGACAAGCTGCCGCCGAGAGTCATGACAAGAAGGAAGGAAGTGTGTTTTTTTCTCAAGTGGGAATTCATAAGTAGGGCAAAACGCTTATACCAGATATCCGCAAAATCATGTTGTGGTTTTCAGACAGTTTTCATACAACGAAGATGACCCGTCTACAGATTAACCCAGTGACCATGTTACAAACAAAATTTCTAACATCGGTGAAGTGCCAAATGAGCTGGAGGTATTGATTTTTTTCAACCTCCTTAGCGTGACTGCAATTACACTAGATGCCACAAGCTGCTGCATATACCAAAAAGACAAGTGGATGTAGAAAATGCAGACCTAATACTTAGATTTATAGTTTTAATTGCATAAAAAAAATCCATCCATTTGGATTACAGTTTTAAGATTAAAAAACTAATACCAGTCAGCCAAACGTAAATAAAACAAGTGAGCATGAGATTTATGTAATTGTAGCTCACTAATAAAAGCAATATTTTAAATAAGCAAGTTAATATTTTTGTTAATGTTTGACTGAAGAATATGCTTCACATTGAGTTTGGCCAAATTGCATAGTCCAAATTCAGTTCTCTAATATCAGTCCTCATGTTCTTGATTGTGAGTCAGTTTTATTATTAGGCTCTGTTACAAGGCGACAGCAGTTACTAAACTGAAGAAATTTGTCATTTGATAAGATTAATGTCTTATGATGGCCAGTTTAGTAAAAAAATATTGCTGCTTGGAGCTTTGCATCAATGCAATTGCTTTTAAGCTGTTTTATGGTTATTTTATATAATTATTTTTGTATGATTGTGTTGTGACTCAGTTTTATTGTCATTCGATCAATGGTCCATGATAGAACAAAATGTAGTTACTATGGTCTCGGTTTGTGGCATAAGAAAGATAAACAATAAAAACTAACATAAAACATAAAAAAAAAAAAATTAAAAATTAAATATGCAAAAACATTTCTTAAAAAGATAAAAAAAAGAAAATAAATTCTTAATATGTACAAAATTTCACAGTATGCAGCAACAGTAACAGTTGAAGTGATGGTGCATAAGCAGCAGCATGAGCAGCAGCAACAGTGAAATAAAGTGGCAGCAGTGAATAAAGTGTCATTGTTCAAGGTGCACAGTAGAGGTGGTATATGGGGTCAAGTACACAGGGGGGTTGGGCAGTTCAGCAGTCTGACTGCATCTGGGTAGAAGCTGTTTTTCAGTATGCATGTTTTTGACCAGATGCAGCGCAGCCTCCTGTTAGAGGGCAGGGGGTATAGAGATCATGTGCACGGTGGGTGGGGTCATTGAGGATGTTGTGTATGTTGTATTTAGTATTTATTGATTACTTTTTAACTCATGTATGACATTGTAAATGTTGCTGTATTTTTATTTCTAATCATGCAGTGACAATAAAACTATTCTATTCTTAAATGTGAAAATAAATATATCCCACAATAAGCAAAGTGCAAATACCTGCCAATTATATTTACTGGTATTTAACTTATGGTTAAGCACAATAGCCGATTAAAGACTCAACTCTGAGCTCTTGGAAAGAGATGGAAACAATATTAAATGCTAAATACTTAATACGCAAACTGAATCTAAAAAATGCTACAATCTCTTTGAAACTTTTAAGTATTACCAAAATTTGGTATGGAATTTAACAGCTTTAATTCAAACCAATTAAAGCAATGTAACATATGCAAATCTAAAAAGGCAATATTATTATTTATGTTAGTATTTCTGGAAACAAATCAGATTGTTTTCACATGAGCTGCTTCATATGGGTGGAAACAGGACTGCATTTTTTATTTTCACTCAGCTGGTGAATCAATTAAATAAAGGGTTGGTGGTTCTGTACATCATCATATCATAAGGGTAATTCCTTCCCATTGAGCAGCCCAGCACAAATCACAAGACCATCTGGTAGAGAAAATATGCTTTATCCCATTTTCAAAGTGATACGGTGTAAATACAGTTCATTGTCAAAATAGTTAAGACAGATTAATTAAAAAGGAAGTCAAGAAAAATATATCTGTATATATATTTATTCATAGTACACAAAGGAGAAGTCATAAAATACTTTGCAGGTTGAATTGCCAGATGATTCAGTGAAGCTTCTCTGGTTGACATGTTTGACAAATTTGAGTGTTTCCTTGTCTCTGTAGACTAGCGCAAGGGAATTATCTTCTGGATACACTGTCAGCAGCTGTAATGAAGACAAATCCAAAGCAAAGATCTGTAAAGAACTAGTCACACATGTTCAACTATGCTTCATTCAGTGATTAATACTCACCTCTTCATCCTCTTCATTAGCAACGTAACATGTGAAGCCTCCAAATTCTGTCTGCCAATCTGAGAGAGACAAAACTCTTCAATCTCACAGGCTGATCAATGATTGGTAGATTATTCCTTCAGTGGGTGTACATGTGTAGAAACTCACCCACACATCCAAAAGGCAAAACCAGATCTAGAGCGAATTCGGCTCGTGCTGCTTCTCCATCGTGAAGCAGAGTGTAGTTGCCCTGAGACCATCGGCGCAGTTCACCACTGCATTCAGGTGTACTCAACTCTAAAGAATAAACAAAGTGAGTATGCGAGTACAGAGACACCACGGTGACACTTCACACCTTTAAAAAACACAAACCTGATTCTCTGCTATTGTTTACGGATGATGATTCAGCTGAAGAGCTTGAGGCTTCTTGAGCCTGCCCGTTGTCTTGCTCCTTCTTCTTCACTTTATCTTCATCATCATCATCGGCAGGACAAAGGTAGTGCAATCGAAGCCCGGTGAAGTTGGAGAGAAGCAGGAAGAAAGCCTCTGAATGTAGCAGCTCCCAACATGCACTCACACACTGAGGCAAAGTATCCAGTGCAGCCACTTCATAACATCTGTGCAGAAACACAGTGCATAGAAATATGGTTCATATGAGTCAGTATATTAACCGGAGAAGATGGTAGTAAGCATGCACAGGTGTTTTGAGACATGTATGAGGGTTAAATATGTGATTGACAGCTGTAATTATCAATCTCTGAACAGATTCTATCAGATGAAACATGTTTCCACTTCTCTACTCCATATCTCAACACACAATTTTGGAAAAATGGCTTCACTTTTATAATACAACAGTGTGAAAGAATGTCTAGTCATGCATCTTTATATTTTGTCTTTTGATTTGGAACAAGAAGAGAGTCGCAGAAGGAAGGAAGGAATTTCCCGCATTTCTTCCCCATTGATTTCAGCTCCTGCAGCTCTAAGTATGAGTAATGTAGTAAGTAATAAGTTCAAAACAGAATAGAGCTTTAGAAATAATTATTAAACCACCTGGGATCTTCTTCAAAAATTAAATCAAAATAACAGTCTTTCAACATGAATTTCACTTGAATATTAACTGCTTCTAGATTGTTTTTCCAAAATCAGATGTTCTTAATATATACGTTTCTGTACTAATTCCAGTATAGTTTAATTCTTCAATACATTTGTAAAGCCTTTTGTTCTCAGATCTGCACTGAAGAAGACCCTGAATGCATTAGTAGACACACTTATGACTAAAGCACTTCACGACTTTGTCACAGGGGTCTAATCATTAATTCCAAAGTTGTGTAGACAGATGGAAAACAGCTTTGCTTCACTGTTGGACAGGGCTGCTTGACAGCAAGGTGAAGCAATAAAATATTCTAAATTTAGCATTAAATTAAACTGATATTGATTCTTTTTTAAGTGTTAAAATGTCCTTTTTGCAGATGCTCTGTCCATAGCTGGCACAGTTTAGTTTCCAGGCCAATACTACAGTCCACTTCTTTGAAGTACAGGTAATACCAAGTCTATGGATAAATTCATACAATCTGATGTTTAACAATCCAATCCAACACAACTTTAACATGTCATGGAAGTTAGAAATAAAGTCTGATAAGGTAACACATCCCACCTCTTATTGGGCGGCCCTCTCTGCGTCCACTGAATCTGAGCGAGTCGCAGTGCTTCACTCACCTCCATGAACTTTTCCTCCTGAGGATAAAACTCACAATTAAAGAGCAGAAAAAGGAAAATGACAAGTAGAAAAAGAGAGATAAAGTACCTTCAGGAAATCTTTGAGCTGGATTTCAGAACTATCTTCAAATTCCTCCTGAATCTGCTCTTGGTAGGAAATATCCAGGTAGACTGGGTTCACCCACTCCATCAGCAATGTCTCCTGGACAAACACACAAGTAAAAGAGAAGTGAGCAGGGATGTGGGTTGTCTTAAATGTACAGTGTGTAATTTCTGCCACTAGTGGTTCACGATTAAAGGACAAAAGATGAAGAAGTAGGTGTTGTTTTGAAGTATTGTGGGATCATGAAAGTTGAGAAAAATCAATAAAAATCGATCTGATGTGACTCAGGCAGAAATCGCATTACAGACAGACAAGGTATTAAAGCTCTGTTCACATTATGTTTAGTGATGTATATTCATGTTATGGCATTTTATTCAAGCAAAAGTGCTGCAAGTCAAGTTAAATGGTATAATGATCCTATGCAACAAAATTAAATGTTTCTGGATTGATGAAAAAATTTGATATAACATTAAGATGTGAACAAAAATATGTAATATAGACCTAGCTCACATTATAATAAAAAAAATATATATCACAGTTAAATATCTTCAACAAAAATGCAGATACAGCAGACAGCTCTGCAAATAATTATTAAGCACATAAAGTGGTTAAATAATTAATAATTGGTATGCGGGTATGGTATGGTATGGTATGGTATGAACACATTCAATTAATTATGTATAAAAGACAATAAATATTAAAACAGGAACATTTTCAAATGATCAGAAACATTTTTCAAACATGATTCTTGTGTGCAACATATAAATGAGGTTAAGACAAACTGGTGTAATTTCTAAAAGATGAGGACAATGAGAAGACAGCCATGTTGATGCTTCATGAAGAGAAGAATAGTGAAGGACGTGAACTCTGCAAAACAGCTGTTTCTTACTACCTCCAGAAAATAAAATGTAGCAAGACACTACTAAGATCCACACAGGAAGAGGCAGACAACACAACATCACTGTGGACCAATATTATTTATAAATTCTAAGGCTGTATGTGTACACTCACATCTCTTGGTAAGTGTGGGCTCCTGAGGACGGGGGGCTCAACGTAGCGAGGAGGACGTTCGAGAGATGGTCCATGAAACCAGCCGCTCAGAGAGAGACGACACTTATCCTGTGACAAAACCTCAGACACCTGGACAGACACAGAGCACGGTGTATGATGAGAAGTCAAGAAACCACAGCTTCAGTTGAAAACTATGAAATAATGATTTAAGATGAATTCATTCTTACTTGGTGAAAAGAAATGGGAGAAACTTCAAAGAGGATGAGCGTGTTCCAAGATGGTACAAGTGACTTCACAATGTGCTGCGGTTGGAAATTATCTAAAGAAAATATCAGAATTATGCATTATACATTTTTTTTGTTGAGAAACGGGAAAACACACACACAAATTGCGATGCTCACTGTCTGTTGTGTACAGATCCAAAGTTCCTCCATCACTGTTCTGCCACGGAGGAACCAGATACAGAATAAAAGCAACACGCCTGCCCTCCAGCTCATCATCATGACACAGAAGAACATCTGAGAAGAATAGCACATATACAAATGTACAGACTAGTACTGTATTCATCAGTACATTATTAAAGGAGCCAGAGTAGCATAGTCTTTTATTAACAAAGATCACCTGTGTATTCATATCTGGCACAGGAAATGTCCACAGTGGGCTCCAGTTCAACCCCCAACACTTCCTCCAGCCACACACGAAAACGCCCAAACAGCGCTGCTCTAAAAATGAGAATTTAATTAAATATTCTGCATTTCTTTGTGCATCTACAACATCATGTGTGGTATAATGATGCTAACTGCAGAGACTAACATGCTTGAAGCCTCACAAAAGAGACAGATTTACTCTAGTGCCTAAACTTCCATGACATTTTGTTGTTGCATAAATAATAGATGATCTCAGGAGGAAGCCATCATTGTGTATTTATTTATGATATTTAATGAATGGGCTTCACTGTGTGTCATGTTTATAATAAAAATGGGCATTATATCTAAATAAAAAGAGAGATTTTAGAATTACTTTCCTACTTGTGTAGTGTTTGAAAGACGTGTCATAAAATGGGATACATATAAATATATAAGAGTGGAATACATTTACATTTAGAAACGAGGTTTGTTAATCCCAAACCTCACACAACGATGACACTGGACTGCATGTAACAACCTCAATCTGAAAGTGATATTAAATCTTCAACACACACAAAAACATGTTTATGGTTGTTTCTCTTTCATCTAAACTCTATGTTAACTTCTCTTTATATCTGAGGAGAAAAGAAACCATTTGGGAAATGTGCGTTGACTTCATCAATTAGTAGATTTGTTTTCCGTTCGTTTAAGCTATTTTCCAAACACTGTAATAATATAGGTCTGAATTTAAGTGAAGAGGCATTGTTCCTACTCAAATAACAAGAAAAAAGTGCCATCACAGCACCAATGCCCTCCACAAACCTGAGAAAAACCTTGAATATCGTGTTGCAAGAAACTGCAAACCTGTCATTCACGCCAATAAACATAGTGAGTCGCGCTGAACTTGTATGGGTCTCACAGGTGCTGACTTTTGCTCACACCGATCATGATTTAGACCTAAATATCTTTTCTATCTTTGCCTTGGCTCCTGCACTAAACTCTTGGCAGGTTTATTAGCTCTTAATGTTGAATAATTTAACAATAACAGCTTTGTCTTGAGTCATTTGTCTAAAAGCCTCATCATTTTCACCAGAGTAATGACTTACAGAGCATTATGTGTTACTGGCAACTCCAACACTGCTACCAGCTTGAATAAGAAACTTAACATTTAAATAATGATTTCATTGACTGAACTGTGCTGACTGTTGGCTGCAGAAAGCTGATTTTTACATTACATTCACTGCACATTTCTGCCAAGCACAATGTCAATATCACCATTAAGAATCATCATCAATTAAGGCTGTGCAGAAAAACACATACACATTAGCCCCTTGTATTATTTACAACCACCTTCAACCCTTGTGTGTTGTGCCCTAATTTCTAAACATGCCTTGTTGATCCCCTGCAGCTTTATCAAACCTCATTTACAGGATGTGTCTGACAAAATCTGCAGCTAAATTAATCAATGATGAATGATGATATGACACACAGTACTAATTAAGCAGCAGATATAATCTCTAGCTCCACCTGCTGGATCTGATCAGTAAAGTCTAGAGACCAAATTAGCTCCATTTAAATCCATACAAACTATATAATATAAAACTATATAATAAC
>JAPQRP010000019.1:39770567-39789238 GCA_037367295.1 Apogon hyalosoma | reverse complement strand
ATATAAAATGATTCTAACATACTCAGATTTTAAAATGCAAGATGTTTCAAATTTTGTCTGAATAAGAAAACAAGCAAAACATTGTGGGCGTTGGTGATCTCAATCCCAAATAATTCTGCCATGTCTGATTTGTACAAAAAATTAAATTACATATGACCTACCCAATTTCAGCAAACACAATTGACATCATTGTAATTTGGAGTTATTCGCAACAGTACAATTATTCTGGTTATTTCCTGATCAAGGACTATGAATACTGCACTAGTGATGATAAATTAAAGCTTAAAATGTGTTTTGAGTGCAATTGTGAGGCTCATGTCACAATATAATATGGATATTCAGCAGAAGTGCAAACTTTAATCATTCAGAAAAGCAACATCTCAATAGATAAAGAGATGGATGACGTGCATGACAGCAGAAAAAAAACATTTTCAGTCTTTCAGTAATTATCTGTAAGTGGCAAGCCTGTCTTTAACATTAGAACTGAGGAACAATGTCTGCAAATTTACGTAAAAAACACAGGTTGCTTATTGCATGAGAAGGTGCTGCATGAAAAATAGATGTGGGTGTTATTTTCCAAATCACTGGAGGTCCATAGGGTTTACTAGTCCCATCTGAATAAGGCTTCAGGTAATGACAAAGTGCAGAAAACCTCTTTTTCAACTAGAGGTGTTCTCTCAGGTTAAGAGTTGGCAGTGATCACTGTCTCTGTGGTAATGTCACTGGGCTAATATTAAATGATCATAAATGTTCATTAAAACACTTATGAGTATAAAAAGCATCAGATAAATAGACACAACAGTGCAGTGGATGTAGGCCTAGTTTAAAAGACAATTCAAAGGGTCAACATAGATATTTCCCTTTCACATGAGCCAGTGGTATGAACTGTCAGAACATTTATCATCTTTCTACTCAGATACACAGTAGAAGTATTGCATGTACACACACAAAAACACTAATTATTTACCTTAAGCCTGTGATATGTGGCTCTTTTCTCTTCTTAAGATCATCTGACTGCATGGAAAAAAGAACAAAAAAATTAAAACACAAATACAAAGTCCTTTTAAGGCTGAATGAATTGCTCCTACCTGTTTAAATTTGTACAGGTCGTTGGACTTTTCATGGAAGTTGAGCCCCAGCAGCTCCCTCTGCAGGTTCTCCACAAAGCTCTCATTGCCAATGAAGTTTTTAATGACGCAGTGAGGGAAAGGATGACAGTCCAACTCTAGATCCCCTGCCCAACAAGAAAAAATAATGAGTCACACAGAACTCCTTAAAAAATTATTGAAATACATAAATTGGTTAATTACAAATTCAATATAAAGTCATGTTGACACCTGAAGAGACCAAATTCATAAAACATCTTAGTTTGCCAGTTTGTTGGTTTCTTCCTTAACACAAAGTTAAAATGTTGCCAAGAAACAGAAAGAAAACACTAGAGGGAAAGTGGATATTAATATGTACACTGAACTCTAAAAGGAAAAACAAACTGCTTGAAACCAATAAGTATTTTTACTGCTGTGTTTTACTTTACTTCCTTTTCTTTGAGAATTTCCATTTTCTGTAACTTTTTGCATATTTATACCTTTAACATGATTATGTATTGCTGTAGATTAAAACAACAGTTTATAAAGTACTTAAAATGAGGTCAATGTAAAAGATTTGCAGCTTTATTTATTTCACACGTTTACTTGAGTATAAAGGTCATCATCACAGCACGAGGTCACAGGAGAAGCTGCTCTAACTAACAATGAACTGAGGAACACTGGTTTCCAGTACTATGTACCTTATTACTAGAATGACTTACAGCACAGTTAGAATATACAACCTCACAAAATCTGGATGCTGCATAAAATGTAAATAAACAGGGAATAATGTGACAATCCCATCAGCCCCTATTTTGACATGAAATAGAAAACAGAAAAAAATAGAAAACAGCACAAAGAAAATATACCAACTGAGACAATGTACCATTTTAAGAAAGCAAATAAGGAAATGTTAAATTTGATGTTAGTAGACACATCTGAGAACTAGGGTTGCAATAATAAAAATAAAATAATAGTTCAGTTCGACTTTAAACCTCTACTTGCCTCAATTTTTTGTATTTTTAAACAACACTTATCATCATTTTAACTAGTTTTACTAACTCTGTGTGTATGTGTGTGTTCGTATGGATTGAACTGTGTGGTAAATGTGTCTGATATATGTTGTACTTGTATCTCTCTGGATTCTTGATCTGAGGGATAACATATCCTGACTGCAGCGTACACATAAATACAGCAGTCTCAATGGAATATATATTAGTGAAACACTGGCAGAGCATTTGGCTGCACAGCTACTTTACCTTTTTGTACATGAAGTTCACTGTGGTGGTACTGAAGAGGTTTACTCATGTTTTGATCACATGTTAATCACAGTATGTATTTTCACAGTATAGAAGTAGTACTTCTTCAAAAGAACTGAAATCCTTTTGAATCATTGCCATAAGAAGTTCATTATCTCCTTATGATCTATGTTTTTTCATATTTCACATTTTTAAAAGGTGGTTATGTCTTTCTACATTCATCCCTCACAGATGTATAGTTTTAATGTTTAAGTAATGTGAAGGACTGAAAGCTGTCTACGTCATACGTGATATCTAGGTTTGCAGATGTTTATAAATCTGATCTGACTATATTAGATATGTATTAGTTTTTCTTTCCTCCTGTACTGACCCTGTTTGTAGTGACTCCTCCGGCTCCATGCTTCTTTCACCTCCCTCTTCACCTGCTCGTCTTCCACCACAGAACAAAGTCTCGCTGTTTCCTCACAGTTCTTCTTCTTTTTCTTCTTTTCGGTGCTTCCACACTCCTCCTGCGGTCGTTTAGAAGCCATTGTACTAAATGTCGGACCTAAACCCTGAAGATCATTCTGTTTGTCAAAAGATCTGACAGAGCTAACTTTAGTAACGTGTGTAGAATTTGGCCAAAAGCCGTCGCGGACATATGACGTAAATACGATTTTTTTCATCCTGAGTTTAGACTGTCAGGACAAGTATGAATTTACTGTTATAATATTTTCCCTAGATCTTTATATTTCAAGTTATTATTATTATTATTATTTGTCTTTTCTTCTTTGTGTCTGTAAGCCTTTGCATTATGTTCATTTATTTGTTTGGACAATTTTTATTTTTGACATCTTGATGTTCAAACACACACACACACACACACATAATAAAAATGGGGGGGGAAAGAAATAGACTGTCTGGACAAGTTAAAAAAAGATAGCCAGAAAAGGATTTATAGCATGTACATGATTAAACTCTGCTGTTGATATTCATTTTGAAAATAATAATAAAATAATAATAATAATGATGTAGGGAATCAACCCTGTATTTCATGACCCTGAGCAGGATAATCGCTTTGGTTAAAGGTTAGAGGAGACAGATAAACTGTATATGATGGTATATGATTATGTCAGAAAGTGAGCAACCAGTCAATATTATTAACCTACATACGAATGTTGTGCTTTACTGGTCACAGAAACACATCCGTCCAAAGGTAAACTTATTTCATACTGACCATTTTTTCCACAGAGCGATTTTATTCCCCATTTCATCTAAAATCTTTGGTCTAGTTTATGTAAAACTACCATTGAGTTGAAACTACAAACTCACTTTTATTTTTAAAACTGGATGCCCATCTTGCATCAGATGAAAGAGGTTCTGGAGGTATGAATAACCAGAGTGATAAAATAAGAACTATGAGAAAAAGGTTTGCACATTTATCATTTAACTTGATTTTTGTACTACCTATAAGTAAAACCAGGTATTTTGACTAGATGGTGAGGCCCTTCCTGCTGCCAGTTTTTGGAATTTTTCTCCAACTTCAACTGTAAAGGAGAATCTACACAAAATCATATTTCTGACTTATAATCATGAATTTGTGGGAAGTGCAAGAGCAGCCTGTCAGGTAAAGTCCAGGGCAAAGTTAAAGGACTTATTCTAAAGGCTTAGCATCAGAAACAAATATTCAATTTTACTAGTTTAATACGTCTCTACAGATGAGCCCTAACATTTTACTCACATGAATCATTCTAAAAGAATAGCATTTATCACCAGTTCTATAGATATACTGGTTTTCACATCATTTTCATATGTTGATTAATGTGATCAGAGAAATGATTGCAGGTCTATCTTTCAGAAAATATAGTAGCCTCAAAAAATAAAAAAGCCATCATACAGAACGTTCCACTGAAATATGTGTAGACTTCTTTGGTACATTTCAAGTGTTTCAACCTAATTGTCCTTTGTTGTAACAGAGTTGAGTTTATTTCAGTTCTTGAAGTGAAGGTTGCTTCTGAAAGAGATGTATATTGTTTAAAAGTCAATAAGTCAGCCACCCAGTTGCTTTTATGATTTTGTAAAAACACATTCAAAGGACTGCTTTATTAAAAAGAAAACAGATGTTGGTACAGGTTAAAATGACAGGAAACTCAATCGTGTAGCTTGTTTAATCAAACAATGTCCTCTTGTGAAGGGCATAAAATCAGATGCTTAACACAATGGAAGTTGTACTTGCATACTACAAAAACTGAATGTTAAAAAAAAAAAGACCCACATTATCATTATTCTTCAACAGTATAAACACCCCTGCAGATGGTCAAGACTCCTGACATGACACACTCAGACAGGACTGCGCTCACAGAGACAGCCAGACACATTTCATACTTCACATTAGTTGTAGATGAAGTTGAACCTGTAAAAAGAATTGAGTACCATCAATATACATGACACCAGACAATAAAAACAAGTCGGTACTGGAGGACAAACATCTGATCTTGACTAAATCAAGCATGCTGATAACAAAACTAAAATCAGAATCTCTCCCACATGTCAGTATTTTGAGTTGTGTGAACATGGAAATGAATCACCAATGTTTAAACTGTTTTTACAACAATGCCAATCATCATATATTCACATTCTGAAGATAATATGTGCTAACTTGGTCAAATTTACTGATAGATATGAACATCAAGCCAAAAGAAGAATACATTTAAGTAGCAGAATCCCTCAGTTCTGCTTTAGACTCTTGCTCTTGTGCTTGGGGATTGTGACAAATTCTCACTGTAGCATCCAACAGTAATCACCATCATGTTTGGGTTGAAGCCCCTTGGAACGTGGTTTCCATTTCAGAAATATCTGGATGAAATGAATCACCTGTTCATCCTTTACATCACCCAAATTGGGGTTAAAAAAAAAAAAAAAAAAAAAAAGAAACTCATCTGTTGCTTTAAGCATCTCCTCAACTCACTTTTTAAAGCAGTGTATGACTTTCATCATAAATTTTTCTTCAAATTTGTAAAACCCAAGTGATAGCCTAATTATCACTAATCCATTAGTCTTTCTATGCTTATGGACCTAAATCACTTCCCTCATGGTGAACTTTTTAAAAGATGACTCCATCACAAGCAGTTCGTTTGTTTACATACCAAACTGAAATGTAATTTGGGCCTTTTTGGAAACTTTATTGCAGTGTATTGTGAGAATGGGAATTCTACTTAGCCACAGTAACAACTAAAATTTCCCCGCAGGACAAAGTATATTTTATCTTATCTCATCTTAAACATGGAGACAAGCAATGAAACCAAGTCTGCTACAGGGTCAGAAGAAATGGAAGGAATCACTCTAAGTCAATAGTCATCTTATAATATGAGGTGTGTGTAGGCTTATCATACACGTACTGTAAGGAGCGAGTGAGCAGTGAGGGCCTGGCCATACCCTGCATGTTTGCGAGGCATGTACGATAAGCCTACACAATGACATATTTCGAAAATGCCATGAAACTGATGTCTAAGTATTGTTTTTCATGATCACACACCCCATATTATAGGATGACAATGGACTTACAGTGATTCCTTCCATTTCTTCTGACCCGGTAGCGGACACGGTTTCATTGCTTGTTGTCTCGATGATTGTTGTTACTGTGGCTGCATGGAATTCCCATTCCCACAATGCACTTTGCGACAAAGTTTCCAAAAAGGCCTGACTGATGTTTCAGTTTGGTATGTAAACAAATGGATTGCTTGTGATGGAGTCATCTTCAAAGTTGTTCACAGTGAGGGAAGCGATTTAGGTCCATAAGCACAGAAAGACTAATGGATTAGTGATAATTAGGCTATCACTCGGGTTTTACAAATCTGAAGAAAAATTTATGATGAAAGTCATACACTGCTTTAAGGACTTGCAGAAACCTTGATCCAGTACATTTCTTAAGCCATTTCATTTTTGCATTAACCTCTGATGGGGAATTTTTCTGTGAGCAGGAGTATAAAGACAGTGAAGGTAGAGAAAACTCAGTAGACTCCCTGGATGTGTTATACAGGACATTCATTTGAGTGAGCTTGTGAGACCAGAGATAATCAAATAACATAACTCAGTAATTGGTCCAAGATGGAGGATGGAGAGGGTGTGTCTCCAAAACGGGTCAACTAGTGTTAATAACCAAGTTATATGTCCAAACAAAGGAAAGCAATTGACCCATGTATGCACATTTGTAAAGGACACAGAGGCAGATGATTTAGGCCAACTATGTCTATGAATAATCTGGAGATCCAGATGGAGGACAGAGTACAACATAAATTCTACACACAGCAGCACACAAAGACCCACAGCCTGACGATGGCTAAAACAACAAGTTGTGGTATAATACCTCTAACAACCTCTTCTCCCTTTTTCAGCCAACTAAAAACACAAACAATACCTGCTCAATAGCTGCGGTAGACTGGAAATGATTGGTCCATATCCAGGGGCATTGTCATATAATTCAAACAATGGTGCTGCCACCAGTTTATAGTTCTTGGGGACAGCAAACAGAGCTGCAGAAACAAAAACAAAAATTGCATATTTCAAAACCAGATAGATCAGAATTCAACTATTCCAGAGCTTCAAGTGTTAATGTACTCACCTTTTTCTTGCAACTGAACGAGAAATAGCTTCTTATGCTCCTTAGGTTTGGTGATGTGAGCTGGAATATATGGGTACTGAAAGACAAAACCAAATAAGTTCAGTGTAAAGCCCATGATTTTATTCTGATGAGTTCACACAGATTCACAGTGAAGAGAGAAACAACGAGAACCATCATCAGCCA
This sequence comes from Apogon hyalosoma, assembly GCA_037367295.1. Lineage (NCBI taxonomy): Eukaryota > Metazoa > Chordata > Actinopteri > Kurtiformes > Apogonidae > Apogon > Apogon hyalosoma. Next base: position 39,782,111 of record JAPQRP010000019.1, on the reverse strand, counting down.
CAAACCTGTGGAGGCTCAAAGTTGGGGCGCCACCAGTTGCCAATGCAGTCATCAATCACCCAGTCCTGCTTGACCCCATCCTGCCTTCCTAGAATCTAACATCCAAACAAGAATCAGTAAAAAAAAAAAAAACAGCACAGCAACATCAAACTAATATACTTATGATAGGAGTTACCTCTGTCATCAAGCGTTTAAGACCCTCCACCTCATCCTCTCCTGGACTCAGCTCCCCACCAGGCCTGCAGGAGAGAAACAGGACATCAGAAGATTACCAAAATAAAACACTTGTAACTGTTTCTAAAATGAACAGGAAAAACTCACAGTTTGAAGAAAGTGGTTCCCAGCTGCAAGAGTAAGACATGAGGCAGTCTGTGTTCATGGACGATGAGAACCCCCTCCACTGTCCTCCTCATCCCCATTTTATCAAACTCCTCTCGCATCCGCTGGAACCGGGCCGCCACCGAGCTGTCCTTCTCATACAGAGGCTCTTTAGTGCCGAATGTGTAGTTGGTAAGAGGGTATCTGGAAAAGGAAGACAGATTTAATTTTTTTTTAATTATTGAAAGTCAAAGACGATTTGGAATTAATGACACGATACTGCAATCACCTTCTATAATTTGTGGTGATGTACAATGAGGCATATCAAAATAATATTAGCATTTCAATATAGATTCGATACAATAAAGCAAAATGTTTCCATAACAATGAGCAACCAATCACACATGTCATTTATCAAGGGATTTTTTTTTAAAATTAATTTAATTTTAAATGTATTTTCTATTTTATATTTTATAGGCTGTGAGATATTCTGATAATTTATGTTTTAACAAATGCACTAATAATAATTACAGCTACTGACCTAAATGGGACAGACATTAAACACATGGCCCATTCATCATCTTTTAGGAGGATCCACAATTAGTTTCGATAATGCAGGAAGGTTCATTTAGATTTAATTAAAAAAAAAAAAAATTACCCAACTGATCTTATGACTACAGTGTCCCTTCTCCCTAAAATAAGGTAGAAAAGGATTAGAGACAGTCAGAGTTCGTTAATATGAGTGCTATAAGTTAATTTAATTGACTGTGAAATGTGATAACACCTAACCTTAAATGAATACTTTGGAGACTGCAGATGTAAATTAGCCAAAGGCTAACTATGGTGCATCAAATTGCAACATTTATGTTTAAAATTGTACGTGGCCTCTAAAAAATGAAGTGTAACCTATGACTTGCACCTTTTTACGTCCTTGATCTTGATGCAAATTATACTGAATATGTTTTCCATTGTTGGGTGTTTAAGCTGTATTCATAATGTCGACAAGTTGTGCTCATGTTTTTTAACTAGATAATTGTTGAAAAGGGGATTTTAATCTCATTCTGTTTATTCTTACCTGGTTAAATAAAGACGAATATTAGCGGTCCATCTGTTTTTACATAATCAATAAATCCAATTTACTCAAGTTTTGTTACTGAAATGAACAGTTACCTGTTTAACACCAACTGCACACAGTATGGTCTGACTTTAGGCTAATAGAACAAGAAAGCATAGTATATTCAGGCATAAAACGTTCTCCTATCGTTGACAGATAGGCCGTGTGTGATATAAATTGTAAATATTCGGAGTGATTTGGTCGTGATCTCGGGGACCTCATTGACTGGTACAAACATTACAAATGGCTGAACACAGGAGCACTTAGCTGAAGCTAGTTTGGTTTTACGGTCCGTTCACCTTTGTTATCGTAGCTGCTCTAGTATTCTAACATCATAGCAAATCAGAACATCAGCTTTTTGAGCCTGGTCTCCTTATTAGACACAATCAACTCACAGGTTGATGGTCCTCTCCAGTGTGAGCGGCTTCGCGGGCCCGCTGATGTATTTGTTCCCGAACTGAACGGCACCACCGCGCGGCCAGCCGGTGGACGAGCGACTGGGAGGAACAACCGACATCACGAACCGAGTTAAACCGTCTGCAGATGAGCTTCAGCCGGGAGCTGGTTTGTATACCGATGGATTATCAAAGCAACGAGGCCAATTCTCAACACTTCTGCAGATAGTCCACAATAATTTCTCCGCCGTCGATTTCCTTGGTCCTCCACTTCCGGTAAGGTTTTCTAAGCGTTACATCCGGTGGCGCCACCTGTTGGTCTGGTGAAGAACAACAAACTGCAGTTCTACTTAAACCAGGCAGGGGTGTCGAACATACGGACCGCGAGCCAAAACCGGCCAACCAAAGGGTTCAGTCCGGCCCACAGGATGAATTTGCAAAGTGCAGAAATTACATAGATGAAATCAAGTGCCAAGGGTATCACTGAGTCAAGTTAAATGTTACAAATGCCTGTAACGAAATGGTTTGTGCCTTTGTAGAGTAACTGTGATCTGTAAACAATAAGCTGAGGCATAGTTTTGTCAAAATTGCCTTTATTTTTCTTTAGAAATTTCTGTTCGTTTATGGAGGTTCAGGTTATTCACCTTTTAGTGAAAGGATACTCTGTAAATGTAAACATTTTCATATTGTAATTTTACTTTTTTCACTAAAACAAATAGGAACATGTGGAGTTGTTATTACTTATAACTTATTGTGCTATTGTTTTACTAGTTTGGCCTGTTCAAGGTTAGATTTATGTAGCCACTGAACTAAAATGAGTTTGTTATCTGTGTTCTAAACCATAATGTACATTTTGTTAATTAAGTTGTAGCCAGGGGTGCTGACAGAGGAAGAAAAGTAATGATGATTCTAAGGGCACAAGACTGACAGGGGCCCTAAAAACGGTTGAACATTAGTCAGTGTTTTATTAAAATTATTAACCCATCACCATGAAAGCATGTTTGCTTCACAAGGTATTAATAAACATTAAGTGTCTGGCTCAGGCTTAGCTCTCCCACTCTTGACAGTTATATCTGAAGGAGGAGGTGAGGGGTTTTGTATGTCAAAATGTGTCTAATTGCAGGAGTAAATGCATTATTCCACACTACTCATCTTATATTAAAGGATTATTATGATCTTCTACATAATGATCCGTAGGTAAAACAAAAACACCCTACATTTCTCATTGAATGATGCAGTTTTAGTTTTAGCTGGGATCATGTATAGGTGACACTGTGAGGAGAGGGAGAAGTGTGAAAGTGGGGGGGGGAAACTGAAGGAGAGCATCACTAGCAGCAATACAGAGGCAGACAAAGTAAAATTTACTTCCATCTAAAAAGTAAAACTAGATTTTATTTGTATTTGTAACGTGAAATAAAATCTAATACTGTTATCATTAAAAAAAATATGTAAAAGATGGCTTAAAGATGGCATCTTGCATCTGTCTCATCAGTCTTGCATGAAATCATGAAATCTATTGTAAGCTGAATATTGTTTCATGCCTGCACAGTCTTATATTTTTAGGGTTTGCATTGTTTGCTGTGTTAAAGTGGTGGGGCCCAAAGTGCTTTTTTTTTCACAGGGCCCAAAATCTATGGAGCCTGCATTTCTGTTAGAGTTTATAACTGTAATGTATGTATTTTTCCCATAATGTGAGCTGGATATGTTAAATATTTTGTTGATTTATATTAACTTTATGGGCAACAGTGTGCAAGAAATCAAGTAATCATGAATGAAAAACTGTAATTATCCTACTTTAAAAAAATATTTTAAAGATGTCATTTTATAGAAGGGATAACTAATGAAAAAACATGTATTATGTAATCTTCATAATCTAAAGTAGTTTCTATGGCTGACTGGATGTGATCTGATGTGATCTATTACCATGGCTGTTACTTATACTAGACTTGGAAATTAATATGAATGTATATAGTTTTATTTTTATATCACTGGTAGCTAATCAAAAACTGATCTCAATATGATCATCATATAGCTGATATTAATATACACCATCCCACCATTTCCAAGTGAAACCTCTTAAAACCATTTGAAAACTGGTGTGTAGGAGACATCTAATTTTGTCTTTTTGTTTAAGTCTCCATTTAAAAAAAAAAAAAAGGCTTAATTATGGTTCATTACAAAAACATAATTATTATCTCATATTATGATGCAATAATCAGAAAATCTTCAAACATTCATTTTATCTTAAAAGTTAACTCATGACCTTGTAAAATATAATAAACACTTGTTCATTACTTTGTTCTTTCTAGAGATTGTACCAACATCCCATAGTTTTCTCTGTCTTCCTCATACCTGGCTCATGTGATAACACATGAGCTATCTCCATGACAACTGAGCAAAGAAAGGAGGACCATGAAGAGCAGTTAAATGCACCAGAAGAAGACATTCAATGAACCTTGAGGTTTGTTTTTTTTTTTAAAGCAGAAATAATGTATCAAAGAAGCTGAGGGAATGATTCAGTCCATTCAATATTCCATTTAATAGTCATATCTATGTCTCTTATCCATCTATTGTAAACATGGTGTATTTTACCACAGTAAATGTCTTATGGTACATAATCATACGTGCAATGCAAATTTCAAACAAAAGTTAAAAAAGGACAAAGACACTGCTGGATTTATCAATTACATCACACCAAGGGGATCTCAGTTCTTTGGTCCAGTGGCCCACCCGCTGTGGTGTGCTGCTGTAAGGTGGTGGTCCCTGTAGGAAGTGCCATGGATCTTCCCCCCTCTACCCTTTACTGTGGACTCTCCTGCCTCCATCACAGTAGTTGGTCCCATATTTTGTAATTTTTTGTTGTCTGAATTACTTGTCATCCACAGATTTTGTTTCTTCTTCTTTCTGACTCTGAATCACTCCCTCGTCGCTGCACTGATCACCCACTTTTCCAGATGCAGCTTCAGCCACTAACACTTCTGTTGTCTTCAGTTCCTCTTCAGGTTTTTCCTGAAATTCTTTACTTATAGCTTCACTGCTGACTGGGGTTGGTTTCTCATTTTTTATCTCATTCTCCTTTTCAGTATTGATAACTGATTTGCTTTCAGACACCTCGGTTTGCCTGCTCTTCTGGACTCGCTCAAGTGCCTCATCAGCTGTAGAAAGAGAGATGACAAAACACCCCAATCAATATAGCACTATGTGAATGTCAAAACAAATAAACACAACAGTAGAAACATGCATTACAGATGCAGAACCTAAGGTCTTGTCCATACTAATACAGATATTTTATAAAATGTTTGTGCCTCTCATCTACCCACAAACAGCATTATTTGTCAAACAGATTATTTAAAACATATTCAGAGGTGCAGATTCTTTGGACAATTGAGAGTTTCAGAAACAATGACATAACACACACACACACAAACAGCAGCTATATATCAGTTTCTCTAAAAGTGGTTGACACTAAAGATTACAAATTCACAATTTAACTTGGCATTTCTGTACTGCATCACATTTTGCTACCAGCTAAATCACCTCACTAAGCATCTTCAAAATATTATTTGACCTACAGTATTGTGATAAGAGGTAAAACAATTATTTTGGGCACAGCACATTTTATAAACTACCAGCATCAGCAGAGCTTGGCAATGGCAGTGATAGATGGCTAATGTTGCATTTCTAAACTGCAATATCTGACTGACAGAAACTAATAGCTTAAAAATTGCACGTACAATTAATTGTGTTAGTTTTGACAATTAGTCTGATGTTCAGTGAGCCAGATTTTTTTTTCAGTTTGGAATTTATGACTTTGCTATTCTGTATTTTTTTCTAGTATCTTTAATTGCCAATTGGCTTTTTGCTGCTACAAATGACTGTTTTTATGTTAGCCTTTAATAATCCATAATGGCTCTATTATTGATGGCTACTGGCACAACATTGCTTGTTTAAGTGTTGTCATTTTTAGGTTCTCATGTGTACAGAGATATTTTGTAAAATGAAAATCATGTGGCTAAACTTTTTTCCACACAGTGAGGCTGAATATCCATATGTAATATCTCTGGACTTGGCCTAAAACTTACCAGTGGTCTTAACTGCAGCTGCCGGCAGACTGGATCTTTCCTCGGGAGACATCTGCAACTCATTATCTTGGCCTGAACTATCATTGGATAGTGTCAGACTTGTCAGATGTTGAGAAGTAGCACTTGAGTTTTCATGAGCACAGAGGCCAGAGAGAGTTGGCGTGGGGGCAGTGCTTACATCTTTAGGTGGGTCTGAGTCAGTTGTAAGTTGGGGACTAGTCGTCGCAGCTGCAATGGGTGAAGTTGTGGTGGTGGAGACTGTGTCAGTGGCTTGAGTTGAACTGGAGGAAGTGGAGGGGATTGAGGAAGGGGTAGGGATAGGGGTGGAAGTAGAGATGGTGGTGATGGATGTTGGGCTTGTGGTTGAAGAAGAGGTGGAACTGATGGGAAGAAGGTTGGAGGACCTGGTTGCAGGGGTGTCAGGTGATACTGTAACTGAAGTGGTAGTCAAGGTGTCTGTTTGGGATGTAGTTGTAGTGATTGGTGAAAGTGTCGCATCAGAGTTGCTGGAGGTAACAGCAACCAAAGTAGATTCATAACTAACTGTTGTAGCGACATTAGTAGTGTTTAGGGAGCCTGTTGGCATAGTTGATGTGCTGGTGGAGACTGAAGAAGTTGTATCCACAGTGGTGATGACAGAAATAGCTGCATCACTACCAACTGTAGGAGTATTATCAGCTGAGAAAGTACCATTCGGCTCTGGCAAAGTCAATTTAGTTGACAGATCTGTTGATGTTGTGGAAACCACGCTTTCATTGCTCAGAGCAGAAGCTGTTTCCAAAGTGGTAATGGAAGGCGTTGTTATTATTGTTGAGGTGGAAGTGACAGAAGGGCTTGGAGTAATGGACTCAGAGGAAGTGGAGGTAACTGAGACATGGGCAGGGGGCTCTGTGGGTGTAGCAGTGTTTAGAAGTGCTGTTTGGAAGGTAGGGGCAGGTAGTTCCATGGTAGTTGGACTAGTTTTGCTGTCAAGCTCTGTAACATTCGTGGGTGTTGTAGCCTCTGTGGTGGGGTTAACAGAGTCAGTGCATATATCTGTGTCAGAGGGGGTTACAGTATTTGAAGGGGAAACTGCAATATTAGATGAATCAAGGACTGAGTCTGAGATTGTCGGTACAGTAGGAGTGTCGGCAGCACTGAGAGCAGGAGCTGGGGTGGGTGGAGCTGCAGCTTTAGTGGGCGTGTCTGTCTCCCCTTCCTGAATTTGTGCTAGCTCGTTCTCTGGGGTGTTTCGACCAGATGTTGGGGGGGGTGGACCTGGCTTGATAACTGGCTTTGGAAGTAAAGGAGGTTTCCCAGCTGACTCGTGTGCTGATACACTTGGCCGAATTTGATGCCTTGTGTCTGAAGAAAAGAATTAATGTGCAAATTGTTTAGAATATCACCACTTGTGAGGATGAATGAGTGCTTTTGTGTATATGTGTGAGTTTTACCTGATGAGGCTGACATTGTTCGAGGTTTTGTAGGAGGTGGCTCAGGTTTACTGTCAATGATAGTACCTGAAGCACAAAGATCATTTACATCTTATTTTAACAGAAGTAATTAGTCTGTTATTTCCCCATAGACTGTTAAATCTTCAAATGGATTAATACTAAGTGAAATCCCACAACTTCCAGACTAATTTTACTCAATTTCACTAAGCTGGAGCAAAGAAGGATTTAAATACATTAGAAATTAAATAGATAATAGAACATACCTTCGGATTCTGCCTTTTTCATCTCTCCCTCCTGATTCTACAAGATAAAACAGGTATTTACATCTTTTTCATTTAATTCAGCAACTATAATTATATTTCAGTTCAGCAATACACACCTGTGTCTCTCCTGGCTGGGGTTTGGAAACTCCAATACGTTGAAGCATGAGATGAAGCTTCTGTTCAAAGCTATTTTGGCCATCAAATTGTTTCTGAAATCAGCAACAGAAGAATTATTTTTAAAACTAATCAATTGGGCCACTGTATTGATCTGGAAGCACAACTTTAAGCACTCACCTTGTTTCTGGCATTAGTTGCCCCCGCTGCCGCTGATCCAGACAGTAAAATGAGAGACTGGGACTTCCCCTCTCGGAGAGCACGGCGGGGAGGCACCGCTTCACTCCTCAGCGGTGGAGCACCAGAAACAGGTGTCTCCTGAACAGCTGGCTCGCCGGTGACAGCAGCAGGATGCTCTTTGCCTTTCTCTTTTTCATTTTCCTTGTCATGTTCTTTCACTCTGTCCTTATCCTTATCTTTCTCAGCTCTGGTGACCTCCCTGAGAGGGCGAATGAGATCAGCGATGGACGCCTTTTTGGGCCGACCCTCATGGCTTGTCTCTGATTTCACTCCACGTCTCTTTTTAAGAGTAAAGAAATCTCCAAGCTTCCTCCTGAGTGTTTTTGTTGGGGGCGGACAAGGTACAGAGCTGGCAGGAGCCACTTCATGCACTGTGATGATTTCTTCATCTTGCTTTTTCCTATATAAAGTATCACAATTTCTTAGAGACAACATACTGTATGTTCATTTGGTTCTAAAACACAGTAAATTAGAGGCTTTTTGTGCAAACTTGTCAATTTTGTACAATAACTTGCAGTTGGTGATACTCACAGTGTATCAGTGGGAAGTACTCTCTTAGTAAAGAACTCTTCAACTCCTTCATCTACTCGTCCAATGAGTTCCAGGACTTCATTTTCACTCTCAATTATTGTCTCCTAATTACCATAGACATGCACAGAAAACAAACACAACATTCATTTTGCACCCAAGTGATGATAAAGAACAACTTGAATCATATGTAACTTTACATTACACAACCATCACCTCCAACAAACCCACACACTCTGGCACTATAGCGGTTCTTCTGCCTCTATAGGTATATTTTGGTTCGAATTTCTCATCCACTTCCATGCTACAAACCAGCCTCCTGGGAGTCAGTTGCTCAGTAACGTACAATAGGGGGGGCGTCACTGGGTTTTACATGAGGAATGAGAGCTCAAAGATAACTCATTTTGCCAATGTAGGTAATGGGATATCAAAATTGCAGCTATACAGTGTTGCATCATCCTGATCATATTAACATCTGTGCCCACAAGTAGCAATAAAAGCCAAGAGGTTGACTGCAGAACACAAATTTAGCAGAAGTCACCGTTACATGATATCCTGTCAGGGGAATTGCTTGAATTTTGTCTCACTGGCCACTGGCTCCAAGGGAGTGACTATGTCTCCATCCTAATAGCTCTGTGACAACATGATCAGTGGAAAATGGAGACACACACACACACACACACACACAGGCTACATCTTCATTCAGAATCCAATAAAAATTAAGCACCACTTGATTTTTTTCAGTGTCAGCAAGAAAAGACATTCAGTCCAGAGTACCGCACGAGCTCGTACACAGTCATCATGCTCTTACACAGAAAAAAAATTCCCACTGTGGGTTTCCTCAAACAGCCGGTGACCGGTACAATGGGACTGCCTCATTCAAACAGGGACCAGGCATCTTTTCCAGCTCTCCCCCTCCATCCTTCCCTTCCCCCTGCCTCTCCCCTCTGTACCCTATTACATTCTCCTCTCTCCCTCCCTTCCCTTTTCTCTCCACACACCACCACCTTTCCCTCACGCTCCATTAAAAAATAAAAACTAAAATAAACCTTTCTGATCCTCTTTCACTATACCTGTGGTCTGGTGGGACGATAATTCAGTTTTTGTCGGTGAGGTCTTGGTCTGCTCTGGGTGTAGTGCCTGAGCGCTGGTCCGCCCAATGGCAGCTCCATTGGGGAGACACGGCACGCTGTTGCCGTGGAGCTCTGTTGCCTTGGCTCTGTTGCTGAGGCACGGTTGCTAAGAGCACGAGCACCAGCAGTATGTAATGCCTTCACTGAGGTGGGAGGGGCCAGGCTGGCTAGACTGACAGATCTGACAACAGAACCTCGCCTTTCTCTGTCCCCTCCCCTCCAAGAAAAAAGCCATGAGAAAAAAGATATTGATAAAATAAGAAAAGGCAGGGAGAGAGGATTAACGTGACCACATTAGCATTTGTTACATTCCTCCAAACTATCCTGTGTCTAGTGCTTGTACGGTGTGAACACAGAGTAATGGATATATCTAAAATGAGCAAAATGTTCTGTTGGTTATGTAACAAATTAATAATTTATTTTATATGCGGAAAAGATGCTCTGAAAGCTTGTAAGTGACAGGCTGACCCAGTAGTTTCTTCTCTTACTGGAAAAGTGAACAAATAAACACACTTTGAACAGAGACATTAGTATGATGTCACATTACCACCATAGGAAGCTTTCTGAATATTATGTGAGAAAACAGTTCGCAAGTACTGCTCAGAAGCCATAAAATTAGGCACAGAGACACACCTAAAAACACTGATGAAGCAGCCTCCTCTCCTTTAGGGCAGGTGTGGCAGGTTTAATGGGAATTATGCTGCCTGGTTTGCATATTGAATGAAACAGCCAACATTATGTCCAGCTTGATACATTTTGACATAAATTTTTATGATTACTACAACTTCCTACCTCTAATTTCTAAACACTTAAAAGTAAATTACAAAATCCCCAAACACTTATTACAATGATTTACTGTAATAGTCTGATTTTCTGATCAAACCTGCACATTCTTGCCAAGTTTTCCACAAGTATTTACCATTTTTCCCTGCAGATGATTATTTCCATTCAAAGCACATAGTTGCCAGTTCAACCAAACAACCCAAAAATAACTTGCTCTCCTCAATAGCCCCATGCAAGCTTTTCCATGTGAAGTAATATGTCACCAGTTATATTAGTGCTACTCTGCAGAGGTACCATAAATTTATAGTGATCTGGAAGTAGGGGGAAAAAAATAAAGTGCTGGATCACAGTTTTTCCACACTTGGTTATACCAATGTAGCCCATAAAAATAAGATTCACTATTATAGCCCATATATGATTTGGAAGCAGGACACATTTTAGATACTGTTAGTTTCAAAATTTGTCTTCTAATTTATTTATTTAAACCAGAGGAGGAAATCTTAACCAGAGGCATGAAGCAAGATTTAGAGGGATGAATGACACTGAGGAGAGTGGTGTGAAGGGGAGAAACCTGATTTTTTTCTTTTTTAATTTGGAAATAATGACATGGAACATGATGCTATAATTTCAGTTGTGTGTGTATCTATTTATAAAAGTGCTATCTAGTGAGATTATTTCTTTCAATCATGTTCAGCGAGTTTGGGTTACTTTTAATCTTAAAGATACTTGTTAGAAACCCTAAACAGCAATATAAATCACAGTTATTATTTCAATCACCTTACCTCAATGCCTCTGAACCATAGCCTACAATCACGACTTTGTAAGTGTGTGTGTGTGTGTGTGTGTGTGTGTGTGTGTGTGTCACAAAAGAGATAAGAGTGTGTGCCCATCCTACACCTAAAACTATCCTACTGTCCTCTTGTGGATGATTTAAGATTCATTATCATTCATTACACTAACAACCTCACGCCACTGTGGTGGTTTGGTTGTATCCGGAAGTCAGAAAATTGTGTTGAGGTGAAAATAATCTCAAGGCATCGTTGTAATCTGGTTCTGTCACATTTGTATATACACTGCTCAAAAAAATTAGAGGAACACTTTTTAATCAGAGTATAGCAACCTATCAGTCAAACTTCTGGGA
>JAPQRP010000019.1:39760424-39770467 GCA_037367295.1 Apogon hyalosoma | reverse complement strand
CTATAGGGTGATCATTTTCATTTCTACCAAATTATGTGGCATCATTTTGTTACTAATACATCACCTACTTATTATCAAGAAAGATATTCAAGATCATTTTTCCCCCAGTTTAGATCTGATGTGTTTTCGAAGTGTTCCTCTAATTTTTTTGAGCAGTGTATATTATACTCACCAACGCCTTCTTACACGCCACGCCCACGTGCGATTTCAAAAGTGGCGCCATCAGCTGGAGCCACGACAAGTTCACGCCTCTTTATTCGCTCGGGAGCTGTGTACGCGCATGCCCATTGGTTCTAATGGACCGCCATTTTGTGTTAGGCCCACTCTTCTAAAGCGGGAGAAAATTATTAGGCAGGCGCATAACACATACGGACGTCCGCCGCGGGACAGAAGGGATCAGCCTGAGGTGCTCGACTTCCAAGTGAATATAACGAGGAAAAGAAGCGGTGTACAGTAAGCGATCTGGCTATTTTGCCCCCGAACACGGAAACGTTTTTGTAGGATCTGTCGTCGGCCTCTAGGTGTCACGGTAGTGCTTACCGGCCAGGCGGCTGGCGGGGGGTGTTTGTCTCCCTCTATCGTTATCCAAAATTCACTAAATCAGTCTATAAACTGCTACTCCCGTCTCGGTTCAGCGTTTTCTTGCTTTTTGGCTGATATTGTGGTATATGTAATTAGGGATGGCTGTATTTATGTATATTTCGGTTTTAACTTTGTTCAGGCCTGACGTCCATCTTATAGTGCCCTTTGTTTCCTGTTTTGAGATGTACTCGCGCCTCTCGAGTTAACGAACTAACGAGTGGATGTTTTTAGTTTTATTTAGAAATTTTCTAGAGTCTCAACATTAAAATAGTTACTTGAGCTGAAGGTACAGATGTTTCCTGTGAAGGCAAACGAGTGAGATCGACCTAAAGGTAACTTGATCGGCGGATCGTAATATTGGCAAACGAACGTAGCAGTTACACCGTTGGTGCTTTATCTAAAGGGGTCAGTGAGGAAAGGCGCAAATTACAGATTTAAAAAGTTTACCCCCACTGTTAGACCACTCAGAGACATTCTAAACAAATATGACCCACTTCCTTACTGCATATTGTGAAGGTCTGAAGTTGTTGCCCTGTCAGATCATGTGTTCTGGCTTTTTATGTTTTGCAGGGAGAGTTAATACTTGTATTCAAGGTAAGCTAGGATGTCTCGTTTATCTTGGTCAGATTACGAGCCATGCAGTGGGGTTTACGAATGGTTTGCAGTCGGAGAAGTGCAATAAAAACCAATACATCAAGCGTGTCCCAGTTTCAGTAATTTCCCTATCAATGCACTTGCAGCCCAGACCATGAATACATGTAAAATCATTGTGGAAGGTATCGAAAGTACCTTAGTGTCTGTCCTCTTAAGCGCTTGTGTCTTTTTTTGCATTACAGCAATTTCCCGAATATATGAGAAATTCTATATTTTGTTTATTTTATCCACTTGGGTAAATTGTTGGTGCTGAATATCACCTAAACTCTCTATAAACACATGTATTAGACTCATATCTGGATAAGTAACCGCCCAGGTGTATTACCATGCCTTGGTAACCTTAAACAACAGTTTAAGAAGGTGTTTGTATTCATCTACAGTAACGGTGTCAATGGTTTGCTTAGTTTGAAAACTTAAATTGTCCATCTAGCATATAAAAAATCAGTTTAAATCCCAGGTTATTAATGTTGCACAAGCTTCAACAGTCACTAAATTCACTACTACTACATTCAAATAAACAAAAAACTGTCACTCACCAACACCACTAGGGGTGACTCACTGATGACAGCAACTATGTATTTACTTAACGCACAAGAGATGTAGAAGTTTTTGAAATGGTTTGTTTTTCCGCATTTGTTAGTGTCCATATTTCAGTTTTGACTATGAGAGGGTAAACAAATGATTGGCACTATAAAACTACATGCACCAAAATGTTTCCACATTTTGAGAACTTGGCGCACTTTTTTCACTACTGAACTATATTTTGTCTTTGTCAAGTTATAGAGTGTTGATTGGCCTGGTGCCATGGAGGGTGAGGTTGTTTCCATGGATACTGCTCAGGCTGCTGTCTTGGCCCCTGAAGGAAAGGGTCTGCCAGAAGGTGGAGAAGCCTTGATGCAGGGAACAGCTGTAACTTCACAAGGAGAGGTGGCCGGTAACATGGAAATGATGGTGATGGATGCTCTAGATCCGACCCTGCTGCAAATGAAGACTGAGGTGTTGGAGGGAGGTGGCACAGTGACTGTTACCGGCGGAGATGAGGGTCAGATCATCACCCTCCAGGTAGATGAAGAGTTCCAAATGAGATGACGTTAAATGATGAGTATTTGGCCATGTTCTTGGATGGTTCCATCACTTGATCATACTGAAAAGTTTTCTTGTGGTATCTATTCATACGTAGGTTGTCAATATGGAGGAACAGGCAGGTGCTGCATTAGGTCTTGGGCAACTTCAGCTCGTGCAAGTGCCAGTTACAGCAGGAACTGTGGAAGGACTCCAAGCCACCTATGTTGATGCATCAGCAGCTAACAAAGATGCTGAACCTGTTATCTGTCACACACTTCCCTTACCTGAGGGTTTCCAGGTGAGAGACCACTGCTGTGGGGATATGTCTGTTTTTATAGGTTGATCCATTTTCTTGTTTTGAAATCTTTTTGTTAAGAGTAAATGATTTGTTCCTTTTTAGGTAGTAAAAGTGGGTGCCAATGGAGAAGTGGAGACTGTAGAGCAAGAGGAGCTCCAGGCAGCTCATGAGGATCTTCAAGGGGTTGTGGCAGAGGAAGAAACAGCAGTAGGAGAGGATATTCCTGAGCCTGAGCAAGACGACCCAGACTACCAGCCCATTACCACAGTCCGTAAAACAAAGAAAGGAAAGAAGAGCCGTCTGCGTTATGCAGAAGGGGATCGTGACATGGATGTTTCTGTATATGACTTTGAAGAGGAGCAGCAGGAGGGGCTACTGTCAGAGGTGAATGCCGAGAAAGTTGTGGGTAACATGAAGCCACCCAAACCCACCAAGATCAAGAAAAAGGGTGAGACTTTAATATAAATCGTACTCCTCGGACAGTGAAAAATCTATTACATCCTGTGAATGTAACGGGGTTTGTACAATGATAAAATCTAACTTTACAGAATTTTAAAATTAGGGAAAGCATACCATTAGGTGATGTACCTGAACATTACACTGAGGGTTAATGTCAAACATGAGTTGCAGCTTGTATTTGACCAGGTTTAACTTTGCAATGCCAGGAGAATGGTAATTTTAATAAGGCATAGCTTGAATAACCATAACCTGTAGCTGTCAAATGTTTAATATTTTGCATATGAAAAAGGTAATACTGCTGTTTAGCTATTGTATCTAAATCACTTGTCATTAAGTTTAGCTAGCATATTGGGGTAAATTTTGACATGGATTTGTATTTGGATGTTCCAGGGGATCTACAACCATGGATAAGTCATGGAACTGTATCAAGTGTATGAACTCTGACATGACATTTGAACCTTACTGGTTAGAGGTGCTTTCTGTATACCACTCTTTTCTCTAGGAGTGAAGAAGACGTTCCAGTGCGAGCTGTGTAGTTACACCTGCCCACGTCGCTCCAACCTGGACCGGCATATGAAGAGCCACACAGATGAGAGGCCACACAAATGTCACTTGTGTGGAAGAGCATTTAGAACTGTCACATTGCTGAGAAACCATCTCAATACACACACAGGTATTTAAAAAAGACCAAAAAAAACCAAAAACAAATGACACTACATACTGACACTCCTTTTGGAGTGTTGTGCTACTGAAATGATTCAGACAGAAAACTTGATTTGTATTTCTTTAACGTTTTCAGGCACACGGCCACATAAATGTACTGACTGCGATATGGCTTTTGTGACCAGTGGTGAGCTAGTGCGTCATCGCCGCTACAAACATACACATGAAAAGCCCTTCAAATGCTCTATGTGTGACTATTGCAGTGTGGAGGTAAGTGCCCACCAAGTCTGCAATGAGTTTTCTTTACAATAGTACTTCTAAAATAGTGTAAGCTTACGAGTCTTCTGTTCTGGTTTTAGGTGAGTAAACTGAAACGACACATCCGCTCTCATACTGGGGAGCGACCCTTCCAGTGCAGTCTCTGCAGTTATGCCAGCAGAGACACATACAAGCTGAAGAGACACATGAGAACACACTCGGGTAAGACACTGGCACATTTAAAACAAGATTTAAGACTTATTTGGTTGGAATGAACCTGTCTCTGACTTGACCTCTCCTCTATGGTGCAGGTGAGAAGCCATACGAGTGCTACATCTGCCATGCTCGCTTCACACAGAGTGGCACCATGAAGATGCATATTCTGCAGAAACACACAGAGAATGTGGCCAAGTTTCACTGCCCACATTGTGACACTGTTATCGCTCGCAAGAGTGACCTTGGTAAGTCATGATGCCTACCTATCTTCTCCTTTCATTCCCTATTTCTGCCAGAAAATCAGATTGGTCAGAAGATAAAGGGATTTAACTGTTACAAGAAATACATCAAGCTTCTCAGTTACTGGAGCTGTTGTGACTGATTTTCATGTCCCTTGTTCCAGGTGTGCATCTACGGAAGCAGCACTCCTTTATTGAAACGGGAAAGGTGTGTCGTTACTGCGATGCCGTTTTCCACGAACGATATGCTCTCATCCAACACCAGAAGTCTCACAAAAATGAGAAACGTTTCAAGTGTGACCAGTGTGACTATTGCTGCAGACAGGTGTGTCATGTGGAATATGACTTAATTGTGCAATTTTAATGAATTTATTTTTGCATCAAGTAACATATTTACTGATCACCCCATAGGAACGCCACATGATCATGCACAAACGGACACACACGGGTGAGAAGCCATTCGCCTGCAGCCAGTGTGACAAAACATTTAGGCAGAAGCAGCTTCTGGATATGCACTTCAAGCGCTACCATGATCCCAACTTCATCCCCACTGCCTTTGTCTGCAACAAGTGCAGCAAGACGTTCACCCGCAGGGTAGGACTGACATGAGGCTTGAGCAATATTTGAGCACTATGTATTATAGTATTTCCATGAGTTGTCCTTTTTGTTGTTTACAGAACACCATGCTTCGTCATGCTGACAACTGCACAGGTGAAACCACAGTTGGTGAAGAAAATGGAACTCCTAAGAAGGGCCGTCGTGGAAGGAAGAGGAAGATGCAGTCCAGAAGAGATGATGATGATGATGATGATGACACAGGTATTGGTCGCAAAACTTGTTTTTGTTAAAATCTTTTGTATATTGTGTAGAAAACTGTCCATCTCACAAGGATTGCAACATCTACAGGCTAGATCAATTATAAGTTTAGTTATACTAAATTAATCATTTAATTTAGCCTGCTGCTTATTTGAAATGTTGGGCATAATATTGCTGTAGATATCCGTTTTCTGATAATGATTCATATAAAGGTCAGTAGATGTTAGACCACAGCAATTTGGCAATTGTATTCAATTGCCTGGAATTGAGTAATTGAATTAGTGGTGTTGTGATAAACACCTTGATTTAGTCTTGTATCTAATCACACTGTATGTCTTCCCTCTTCATAGAGGGTGATGAGGCAGAGGAGGATGAGCTTCTAGCTGAGATGGAGATGGAACAGGCCCCAGCAGTCCTCCCTATCCCGGCCCCCGCGGACCCACCAGTCACCAGGAAACGTGGCCGACCCCCAAAGAACAAGCCAGATGGTAGGTTCACTCATTTGTTTATTTATTCTAGGGCTGCAACTAATGACTATCTTAAGAGTCAACTAGTCAGATTATGAACTGCAAAAAAAATAAAAAACAGTGGCTTTTGTATATTTTCATTGCAGCAATAAAATACTGTAGCGTCCGGCTGTATGTCAGAAGGATAGACATGGGTTTATTCCACACTGGTCGCTTTATTGGAAGAACAGTATTGGTTACTGTTGTTTGTAACTGAAAAAAATAATAATAAAAATAACAGGAAAAAAATTAATTGGAAACTTAATTGGTGGCCCTGTCTCAATCATCTCCTCACTGGCTCCACCTCCATACTATTCTCATCCACTCGCCTATCCAGCATGCACAACTATGCATTAGTTGGTAACTGCTGAACTTTCTAATGGTAACATGAATAGAACAATTACTGTAGGTTTGCTACAATATGTTTCACGTTTAGAACGGACTCGGTCAGAACAGTAGTGTGTGGCAGAGTACAGCCGTCCATGGTTCCCATACTCTTCTTAACGTAGCATAAATTTTATCATGAAATTGTCAGACAAAATGACATTACTCTTTAAACTGTCATGAACCTTCACACATGCATATACAATAATAGGCTCACTACTAGCATAGGAGCTAATTATCTTACGAGGTGCATCTAAATCATCCAAAAAATATTTTTCCTCTACAAATGGATCAGATTTCTGTAGCGCTTTTCTAGGCACCCAAAGCGCTTTACATTGATCCATTATTCAATTGCTCTCACATTCTACCTGTGGTGATGGTAAACTATGTTTGTAGCCACAGCTGCCCTGGGGCAGGCTGGCGGAAGCATGGCTGCCTATTCACGCCAAACGGCCCCTGTGACCACCACCGAACATTCATATGCATTCATGCACCCGTGTGAGTGGCACTGGAGGCAAGGAGGGTGAAGTGTCTTGCCCAAGGACACAACAGACAGACTAGGAGAGAGCAGGATTCAAACTGCCAGCCCTTCAGTTATTGGACGACCCACTCTAACTCCTGAGCCATGGCCACCCACTGTAGTGGTCCCATGGCACACCAGGGTCAGCTTACAGATCTTGCATATGACAGTTTTCTTGGTTGTCACAGACAAAATTTTCCCAAACTTTAGACTTTTTATATCACGTAGCCAGCTTCTACCGCTGTCCCTTCTGTTCCCGGTCATTGATGTGCATGTGTTGGCAGTGCATCAAAGATTTGGCAAAGTTAATGTCTCACTCTGAGCTACTTCGATTGGCTACAGTGAAACATAAGGATGCAATGGTACTTGGGGAAAATACCAGACCGTTCAGTCCACCCTGCACAGGACAATCTGCCTTATGGCCTGTAGGTTTTCGGTTTTGCAATTGATTTTGCGTTTGCGCTTATGTACTGCTTTACAGACCACTGAGTGTGTGTGCCCGTCCAGGCAGGTGAAAGCCCGCCCCCGCAAGTTAATGTCCAACCACTGTTGTGCCTCCACCCACTAACTCTTCTCACTGGAACCAGTTGTAGCTCACACAGAGATATGTGGAAATGGCAAGCTCTGGTGAAGTTGAGAGACAGAGGTTTGAAGATGCACTGGTTTCATTCAAATCTCCAGGGAGGGATCTTTTTGGTTTTGCTGTCAAACAGGTACTCTTATTTTTTGGGGCATTTTGCCCAGGGGCAGGGTTGCCTTCTATGTATTTCACCTGGGGCAGGGTTATGTTCTACATGTAAGGGGATAACAGATTATAACACCGTGCCCACACGAGAACCTGCATCAAACACAACACATCAGTGACGCAGGACGTAACCCCACCCCCAGGCGAAATGCCCCAAAAAATAGGAGTCCCCTGTTGAGTAAAACAACGGAGTGAACACAGTTAACAGAAATAGCACTCTCTGCAAACGTTTGAAATGTGTCCCATACTCAAAAGGAAACGCAAGCAATATGATGCTGTGTTCAGTACAGAAAGTGTTTATTCAGTACAGTGATATAATTTGTTCCTACTGTGAAATTCAGTTTTGGTTGACAAGCAAATAAAAACATAATTTGGGGAGAGAAACAACTGTTCCTTTTATGCACCAAACGCGTACCGAAAATGAGGTACAGAATGTTCTGTGGGCTACCTGTACCATTGCACTCCTAGTGAAATGTTGTTTATCATGGGATTGCCTGCTGTGGGATACACATGAATGATGTCACTAATGACGCTTCGACTACTAAATTAGTTGTTGACTAATTTTGCCTTTGGCTATTAGTCGGTTAGTCATTGCAGCCCTAATTTATTGATGTGTTTCCAACTGTGGACAGAGCTAATCTGTCCTTTTTGAGTCCTAAGTATATTTACACTTGCAGTGCCAGAGTCTAACCTGTCATTCTCTGAACAGCTGCAGCCATCATCCGTGTGGAGGACGAGGCTACTGGAGAAGTAGACAACATCATTGTGAAAGAGGAGGTCGGAGCCGAGCAGGATGATCAGGAAGACGAGGATGCAGAGGAGGTGGTGGTGGTAGGAGGAAAGACCACCATCCAGATGGAGTTGTCCCAGGTGGAAGAGGAGGCAGCACAGGAGGAGCAGCTGTCTGAGGCCCCGCCCAACGGAGACCTCACCCCAGAGATGATCCTGAGCATGATGGACCGGTGATGGGTGTGGGGATCAGACCTCAACACGGACCCTTTTACATGTCTTCATTTAAGTCTTGGCATTTAGGATTACAAACACCTGCATCCTGCACAGAAACAGAAATCACTGTAATTTAAGATTTGTGTTTTTAATTATGTATTGATACAGACTTGGATGAGTGAAACAAAAGATTTTAATAAGGATTTACATACCAAAAAATGCATTTCAGTCTAGAGTGGCTATAATTGATTGCAGTATTTTTAGTGTCCTCATAGTTGCATGTTTTGTTATTTTCCCCAAAGTTGGTATTTATAGATCTTTCCATTGAGTTCATCTTTATCTAAATTATAGCATAAAAGACCTGCCATGGTGAATCCATTTGATTCCATTCTAAAGAGCTTCATGTATCTCAGTCTGGACAAAAATGGAAAAATTACACATCAAGCAGGTTTCAATTGACCTAAATTCAAAGTGGTTAAAGTATCAACATAAATGTACAAGTGACTTTGTGGACACTAAAAGGCAGCTTTTAGTGATGACTGCCATCCATTACAGCCACTTAAAACTAGATATTTTACTGTGTTTTATATTTGTTTCTTTATTTTCTGTGGTTAATAAATCCATTTTAAGCTTGTACTAGTTTTTAAGAGCTTCTAGTCTGCTTCTCTTTTGCTCCTCTTTGGCTACTGTAACACCCCTAGATGATGCATATGTACTAAACATAGTCATTGATTAAGTGCAAGAAGAGAATGTTGTTTTGCTCTTTTTTTCTTTTTTGTGTAGCCATTCCACTTTGGGTTGACGCTTACTTTTGTACCGATGGCAATGCTAACGTAGCAGCTTGAATGACATTTTTAATGACTGTGGCAGATGAGAGCAGATGTATGACTGTATGACCAATTTAAGAGACTAGTTTTAGGTTTCTGTAACTGTAATAATCTCATGCAGTACTTGATTATGAAAGTTTAAAACTACAGTCTGGTTTGGAAAATGGCAGTTTTGGTAAAAGAATGATGGCATGAATAAAGCATTGTCTATCAAAATTTGGCTGATGTGCTAACACAGAAACTCCTTGTATTTTGCTTGCAAATATATTTTATTAAATGGAGGACTTGATATTAAAATCTTAACTCATTTGTATGAAAAGTGAATTAAAATTTTTATTTCACTGTGGAGTGTTTTGGTGCAGTCAAAGCAGTACAAATGTTTGCTTTGTTTCGTTGTTTGATGTAGCACTAAGACTACTTCAACACCAGTGTAATGAATGATCTGACTATAATTAAGAAGACTGACATATTTAAAAGATCTCAGGCATGTAATAAGACACTAAAACAGCACCTAATACTCGACTGATACGGTTTTTACACAAAACAATCACATTCTCATTAAAACCTGCTAAGACATTATCTCTAGAATACAAATGTTAAGTTGAACTGTTAAACACCAGATGTTTCCTGTGCTTCTAACAGTCAATTTTCTCCACCTGAGCAGTGACAGTGTTTTAAGATTTTAATACAGGGTTTATTTTTGCAACAAAAACATTTTAGATCTAAGTGTACACTGCGTTCCAAATTATTATGCAAATTAAGTTTTTGTTTGATTTTCCAAAATACTTCATGCAAATGACGATCAGCATCATTTTCAAGTCATTAGCTGTCAAATTGTATTTCAAATATTATTGAACAAACCTCCT
>JAPQRP010000019.1:39745008-39760324 GCA_037367295.1 Apogon hyalosoma | reverse complement strand
AGTTTAACTGAAAAACACAAAATTTAATCTTTATGACACTTAAATACAATTTGCATAATAATTTGGAACGCAGTGTAATTGAGAAATTATTCAGCAGCAAGGCCTTAAATGGTGAAAATATTTAGTAACTTAAGCTACAATTTAACCATAAATCTTTTTATGCATCTTTCTGTTGGTGAGTATATTCGTAGAAAGACAGCCTACTTTTACGTAGATGCTTTTATACTGAGATTTTACACGACAAAAGTATCAAACTGCACAGACACCAAGTGAACAGTGAAGCCCAAAGATTAAGGCTTTTTTTCTGATTATATGAATTTAAATGTAAAATATGCCTGCAAAAGAATTAAGGAATAAACTGTTTTATGAAATAGGCATGGACTACTAAGAGAATCAAAGTTACATACCTCCAACCTCTCCACATCTTAGAAAAGACTCAACTGTGACAGACTGTTAATATATTTTACACGCAAATACAATGTTTGTTTTTTTCTAATGGCTGTAACGTTATGGTGTTCATACCATCATTCAGAGATCTCATCAGATGGTGTGTAGTGATTGTTGTTTATTTAATATTCCAACCACTGATTTGGTTAATACCAACAGAAAACAGCACAATGAGGGGAAAAATGACCAACTTTGCATGTGACAAGCCACATGCCCCTTCTCATGTGATAAAAGCATGTAAAAGCTAATTAAAAATGTTCTCACTGGCATTCCATTTTACTTGACCCTTTAACTGGTCTGTTTTCTGCTCGGTGTGGTTATTTTTACTTTTCTGGGGGCAGTGACTGAGTTTCAGGGGTGAAAAATAAAGGGACTGTTTATGAACAAAGTAATGTGTGTTAGTTGTGCATTGAGCCTTCAGACAATGAGCCCATTCCTCTAAATGCAGCCTGGTTTACTGGTTTCAGATGATACTATTAACACAGTATCGGTCCTGAAGGAGACTGTAGGTTGATTTTCTGGGGGGATTTCTTGGTTCTGGTCTCATTCAGTGAAACAAAGTATCAGGAGCTTAAAGGTTTGTTTGTGGAAACCAAAAAGCACAGCTGAATCTAAAGTGTGAGTGTTTGTGGTTTGTGAGCTCTGGGAACTCCTAGTCATCACGAAGGATGACAGTGAACTTCGGGCCCTCTAGTATAAACCAAACGGTTTCTTCAGAGTATGGAAATGATTACTAATATTACTAATAATAACATGGCATGAATCTGATGATTCTCAAAACATTAACACGGACATAGTAATAGTCTACAACACACGGACACTTCTTTGATACATCTGAGTGTGTGGTCGGTTTTGCCCGGTGCTGCGTCCTGTTTTGTCGGAAATCTGGAGGAAAAGCGCCCGCCGCCCCCTCATCACTTCTCCGGTTGGTAAACCTGGACCACCGGCCCTCCACGGGTCTGCACCGGAGCGGATTTGGTGACGGCCCTTCGAATCCGACCTTCTCGTTTCCCTCACCACCGCTGAGGGAGGGAGACGCCGGTACTTTTTCTCCTTCCTCCCTTTTGGAGACATCATGCCTGTTTTTTTCCGTTGGATTCACGGCGGCGTCGCCAGCGCAGCGGAGAAAACAGTGACAGAGGGACATCCTCCGTGTTGCCACAGCAACTAGCTAAAATACAGTTTCCGGTCGAAGTGGCGACGTTTCAACATAAAAGTAATAATCTGTTTTTGTTAAACACTAGGGAAATTTACATTAAGGCCTTTTGCATTGGTAGAACTTGTAAGCATATTGTTGTTTCAACAATATAAGGTATCTTGATCAGATTTTAGTTTGCTTGACGATTTCAAGTGTATTGTTTGTTCTAGCAAAACTATATCTGGTTTTGTAAAAGAAGGAGATTTTGTTCAAAAAGAAGTGATCAAACTGAAAATGTAGAGCAGGAGTCACTCACCCTGATCCTTGAGGGCCACTATCCTGCATGTTTTAGATGTTTCCCTCTTCCAACACATGTGATTCTCATGATAAGCTTATCATCAAGCTCTGCAGAAGCCTGATAACTATCAGGTGTGCTGGAAGAGGGAAACATCTAAAACATGCAGGTTACTGGCCCTCAAGGACCAAGATTGGTGACCCCTGATGTAGAGCATGAAGTATTAAAAAAAAAGAAAGGAAAAAAAAAAACACAAAACAAAATAAAAAACTTAAGACACAAAAAATGCCTTTAGACTGAATTTATTGCAAAATAATAATAATGATAAGAAGAAGAAATGCTCACATGTCATACATAAATAAAAAATAAACAAATTAATGAATATAACAACATATAAATGCAAAAGACAGGGAAAGCCAGCTTTGGTTTTGTATAGAATTTCAATCAGACATCTGACTTTCTCAGAATAGTGGCATCACTTGACAAAGCACCCATATAACTTCTAGAACGGCATTCAACATTATTAATGTTATTATTAGTGTTAACATTCATAATAATCTAAGTCTTGACTTTATGGTCCACAACTGTTTATAGTCTCAGTATCAAACTATACATACTGTACTATAATATTTATGCAAATGTTGATATAAATAGGAAGGCATGCCAACGTGTAATAATATTTTATATCACACTAAAGCTATCGAAAGTGTATTACATTAAAACTAATTACATCTGCAAAGATGTAAAAATAAAAATAGGGGGATAAAAACATGCTTATTAACACCAACACCTGCAAAAAATTGTGAACTCACTTGAGGAAATGATCAAACAAATGTTTTTTGATGTTATGGTGTACTCTGTGTTGTACTATTGTCTGTATCACCAGTCTACACACATAAGAATGAAAGAAGTGAAACTTTGAGTCACTAATTAACTGAATTTAAGTCCAAATGCTGGTTGGCAGTAGTTCCCAAGATACAATCTTGGGTCAAAATGTAAAATTTTGAGAATTAATGATAGAATGGGTTTTACTTAGAGGAAACGTTTGTCTCAGAGCTACCAGATCTACTTTGAAACACTGTCTGCACATTACAATACATTCACTTTACAGGTTCTTTTTGTATAAGATTTGTAAATCCATCGTATAAATGTACATAAACCAATATATGTGTAATAAGACTTTATTGTATATGTTGAAAGCATCATTTAACCATCCCTTTTCAAATTTGTTTTCCAATCCATCTTGTTAAAGTACGCAAGATTTAGCACATTTAACCTCTCAGATCATTTCTTTTAAAAAAGTTACCAAATCAAAGTGAACAGATTAGATATGACATTTTATGTCAGTGCTTTTCTCATGTGATTGATGGGATAGAGAGTAGCTTTCCTGGAAGATTAAACGAGGTTTGTAGATTGAAAAAAAAAAAAAAAAACACCTCATAAACATATGTTTCCAACGTGTCCACTGGAATACTTCACATTTCATTCACGTGTTCGTGTTTTGTTCATGGAGCTCTTATAGTGAAAAGTCAGAACCGGAAGTGTGATGGGTCCGCTGCCGTCGATTTGACTGTGGACAGAAGAAGAAGAAGGAGAAGAAGAACTGCGAAATCAAGGAGAAGGACAGCGCCCAGAATAACTGTAAACCTCTGCTGTCTGAGGGGAGCACCGCGGTGGAAATGGGACCTGGGTCACTTTCTCCGGGTGGTCGGATGTTAAAACAGAGGTAAGGCCTTCTTTTTTTTTTATCGCCAAGGTCGCCACAAGAAGCCTGTTAAATTTTCCTCTACATGGGCATGAGTCCGTCCGACGTGAAGTTGCCTTTCTGCGGTTGTTGTCGAAATGCTCGCCTCCATCTGCCCGTGGGTGACCGAATTCAGTCTGTGGCAGCTGACTTTTGTGTGGGGTTTGAGTCCTGATACAGACTCTCTAGGGGCAGTGGGCGTCGGGGGTCCTAATGTGGACGCCAGTGGACTTTTTGTGGCCTGTGATGTAGCTCCGTGGGCCGGGGTGGGATATGGACTGAATACTAAATGTAGCACGACTCTGTTCCCAAGTTTGTTGTGTGAGCTCCATCCTCCTCCAGGGTGTGATATGTGTGTTTATCCGCCTCAGTGGCCTTCTGCCGTCCAGTAAGGCTAATCCAGTAATCTGGAAGCGAGGTGGAGGCGTTTTTTCGTACCCCTCATCCATCTATTTCGTCCTCCTCCAACCCACACTCAGACCGTCCATGTAAATGGGAGAAGGTGTGTGGTTTTACCCGGACCACTGCACCTTGAATCCTCATGATCAGTCAACAAAGGATATCTAGTGGATTGGTTTACATTTTCCAGATATTTCTGTAGTTCATGTTTTGCCATTTTGCAGTTAAATAACACTGCAAAATGGACTTAACACGTAATAATCCAGTGGCACTTTGTTTTAGCCATAAATGTCCATCTCATTTCATCATTATTCATATTTTAATCCTTCATTAATATAAGATGAACATCTGAAAATAGTCTGTAATGTTTCTTCTCTTTAAATATGAGATTTTGATGCTTTTTTTGAGCATTTGTTAATCATATATTATTTATCAGGAAATCTGATTTTGTGTTACATGTTGTAGTTGTATTTATCTGACACAGATGCATCCAAAACAAAATGGGCTAAATTAACTAATCAGAAGTGTTGTATTGAAAACTCACATCTTTAATATGACATCTTAACTATATTTAATATAATGAGATTTAACAAATCAACTTAAATGACAACATCATGAACTTGTTACCCATAATATCCAGATAAAGCCCAGTACAGTTTACTTAAAAGACAGATATACATGTTAAAACATTATCAGAGTGTGAATGTTCCAGAGGAGAGCTGCAGTCTGCTTCAACCAGACTATATGTGCATGAATGTGTCTGAGAGCGTGAATGGCTGTTTTTTAACAAAACTCCAGTCTTGTGAGGTGATTGGAAACAGTGTCGTCTTTGTTCGCTCTGCTCAGTGGAGAGGATTAATCCAGCTAATGATTCTTAATGTAAGGAAAGGGATCAAAGCACATCTGACAGAGAGCTAACAGGGCAATAGGTGCTGAGATTATCAATATTACCGCTGAGGCTCAGGCCTATACCTGTCACTGGACGGGATGGAGTTATGACTCTGTTTATGTCTGTTTCATCATGATGACTTGCACTTTCCCATCTGTGCCCACCTCAGGGTGCAGATCTTCGACTGCACATGTCCTTTGGCCATGTTTGGCAGAAGGTGGATATTTTATCTGGTATGACACTTTTTCTTTGACATGCTGTAACCCTCAGCCACTGCAGTTAATCCTCCCAGCTAAGATTAGCGGTTTAACTGGACCCCCAGCCTGATGTACCCCTCGCCCACTTAGTCTACATCCTCACAGGAGAATGTGGAAAAACAGCAGGGAGCACGAAGCTTGTTCTCACTAGAATCGTGTTGTTCATAACAAAGATTTAAGGGTCATCGATGTGATGCATACAAATTGTGTCCAACTGCATTTTTTCTATTAAAAAACAGTTTAAATACCAAAAAATACCATATAAATGTGTATTCATAATACTTCCTTTAATGTTTATGAAACCATTATTTATTGGTAATATTTGTTTTATTGAAAGTATCATAATATTATATGGTACAACCATCCAACCATGACAGCTGTTTTGAAAACTTGTGCTTGATTGGAAAAAAACAAACAAACAAACAAAAAAACTTATGTGATTCACAGAAAAAATAAGTTGTGTTTAGAATAAAACTGCCACCTGATAGTGCAGAAATATGAGGTCATATTTATTAACTGAAAAGAAATGTGAACTTTGTTTCTAAACACTTCATGTTACCATGTTAATGTTAGTCACATAATTAATTTAGAGACAAATTCTAGTCAAACCACATTTTTACGGCCCCAGCCAATTCAGGTATGTGTGTGTGTATATGTATATGTATATATATATATATACACACAAACACTAAAATCATCATATCTAACATATTATTGTGAATTTATGAGTACTTGACATCCTTAATGCTGAATTATGCATTTTGAAATGGCCCAGTTGGAAATCTGTGTATGTCATTGACCCTTAAACCCTCAAACTATAATTTGTGTGTTTTCCACATCAGTTTCTCCAACAGGTGGAAGATTCCCATCCCGTGTTTAGTGTAAAACTATGTCGACCAGATGCCACCAGTTGCTCTGCTCGGCACTAGCTCATTCACAGATCCCATGTGTTAATAAGGGTTTGGCTCTTGCTTGACAGATTTAGTTTGCTTTAAGTCTGTAATCTCTTTTGTGACTAGCTTAGCTTAGGCTCGACCCTCTCTTCCCCTAGTTTCCCCCTGACTGTGGCATTGCGCTAATCTGCACATTTAATGGTTTAGCAACAAGTAGAAAAGAGTGAGTTTTACACACTCGCACACATTGCAGGAATGGTTTTATATTCTTGGGCCAAACGTCTGTGTAGAATTTCCTGTGTAGAGTCAGCCATGAGACTTCCTGTACTCGGTGTTGGATGTGGAGGGGGTGGAGAAGTAGGAAAGGAAGGGGAAGAGAAGCACAAGCAGACTGTACTCCCTACTGTTGTCAGTGGTGGCCACTGTGGTCGCTGCATGCATGTCGCTCACCATTTCAGACTGAAAAACAAAACAGTGTGGCCAGGCCAAGGAAGTGAAATACTGGTTTCCATCCATTATTTTCTCCCTGTTCCTCTGTAATCATCAAAATACTTGATAATCATAGAGTGAGAGGAAAAAATCCTGTCACGTTACTGTGAGGTATGAAGTAAAGCAGGGCAGTTCTGACTGAAGTATTCTGCCTGTAATTACAGGACATGTCCTTCAGTGTGTTAAAGCCACAGTGCTCCATTCAACTCTTCAAGCAGGTGAGCAGCACTCAGTGGGTATCCTCTAACATGCTGATTATATAATTGATTAATTTATTTAGTTGCCTGGTCTGCAAGCTGTTCAGTGTTTCGCACAGTCCCACATGATGCAATAAAATGTCTTGTTTGTGTCCCAACCAACAGATATTCAATTTATTGTCATCACAAAGTACAAAAGCAGAAACCATTCCAATTTAAGAAGTTGGATTTAGAAAAACAACCCTAGTCACTGATTATGAAAATAGTTAACTTTTAATGCAGTACTTCAAAACTAAATGAGTAATAATTGTATCTTTTTTTCACACTCCATGCCTCATTTCAGAATCATTATTCATATCTGATTTTTTGTATTTTCCTAGTTCCACAAAACAATGATAACAAAGATGTAGATTTATACTATTTAAAGATGGGCTCAAATTCTGTTTGTAAGACAAAGAGAGAATTTAGGGTTTTTTTTGTATAGCTGATTCCTCTGTGCAGAGATATGTGTGGAGTCTGAGTGTGGCTGATGTGAACATCTTCACTGAAACAGATTTTAGCCATATATGTCCGGCATGTCAAGGCCTACTTTTAGCTATGGAGCAGATTTGTGATGAACCTTGACTTAGCGTGATTTAAAAATCTCATGAATTCATATTTAGACTTTAGATGAAGGAAAATCAGACCTGTGTTTTATTTAGGATCACATGAAAATATCAGGTCCATGTGATTTATGATGTTCACACTGTTATGAGTAGAAGAGATCTCGAGTCGCACAAAAGAGATTTGTGCTTGTTGCCTGCAGTCTGAATGTAGCCTATGTGTGTTACTGCCAGTTCCTGTGGTTCCCTTTGTGATCGTACTCATACTGTGGTGAGTCCTTATCAGAAATGATCCAATGCTCCTATCTGTCTCTCCCTCCCTCAGCACTGTTTGATCTAAAAGAATCGTGCCCTGTAAGGAAGCAGGATGTTCACAGGCTCCACCAAACTGCCTCCCACTAAAACCCCTCAGCCCGAGAGGCTGGATGAAGTGTACGCTGCTTTACGCAGAGGTCTACAGTGAGTAAACACGTTTTTCACTCTGTTAACATTGATTGCGGTGGATGGCTGCCAGCTGGAATAAGCAGCTGATTTTGAGCCCTAAGATGAAGAAGTAAGAATGTTGTTGTTTTCCAGATCGTACTTGCAGGTTCACCAGCTGGAGCTGGACAGTCTGGGTCAGCAGATCAGAGAGAACAAGAGGAATGGGCGCTTGGTGAGGGCTCCAGTGGTCAAACCAGTCACACCAGTCACTATTCAGTATCATTCAGCTGTTTTCCCTCGTCTAAATGTTAATTTGAGACCTTGTAATGCTAAATGGTTTTATTTCCTTTACAGGGCTCTTTGTATGAGCTGGATAAGGTGAGTTTCATTATCATGTGTAGATTCCCTTATGTGCACATTAAATGTATATAATCAACGAGTGAACCAGTATGTTTTTTGTTTTTTTTTTAGGACTTGTACAATACTGATTATTAGTGATCATAAAACTGATATGCATTTACAATAAAATGAGAAAGTGGTGAGAAATTTTAGAGTAAGACCAACATAAAACTTGGTTGTAGTGCCTTTGGGCTGAGATCCAAGAAAAGAAAGAAAGTGTAATACTAATATTTCAA
Organism: Apogon hyalosoma; assembly: GCA_037367295.1. Taxonomy (NCBI): domain Eukaryota; kingdom Metazoa; phylum Chordata; class Actinopteri; order Kurtiformes; family Apogonidae; genus Apogon; species Apogon hyalosoma. The sequence goes on along the minus strand of JAPQRP010000019.1, from coordinate 39,751,916 downwards.
AGGTAGGATATAAAGGTCAGTGGTTATAGAGAAATGAGTAAATCACATGGATGCTTGCTCATTTCAGTATTGATGTGTAAACAGTCAGACTGTTAGACATCAAATCATCAGAGTCAAAGTTTTGCATTTTTAACCTCATTTATTTTATTGGATGTTGGATAAAAAAATTGATATTGAAAGTGTTAAAATGTTGAATATTGAATTAGATAATGGATCAGGTCAATAGTGAGGCACTCACAACTGTAAAGCCTGAAGAGAGCCTAAAATATTTATTTGTTAGTTTCTTAAATTTTATGATTTCCCTCCCTTTTTTAGCAAGTTAAAGCCATTGAGAGGTTCATGCGTCGCTTGGAATTCCACCTCAGCAAGGTATGTTACAAGGAATCTGTTGAACCACAAGTTTAATAAATAGTTACTGAATGTACAATATACATTTTATTAATATATTATTATAAGTTGTGTTCATACAAGGCCTATACGGTTGTTTTTGCAGCTGTTGGTAATATTTATTTTGGTTCTCTGCAGGTTGAGGAGCTCTACGATGCATATTGTATACAGCGGAGGCTGCGTGATGGAGCGAGTAAGATGGTGGCAGCATTTAACTCTGCCACCGGCAGCAAAGAGGCCAGAGAGAGTCTGAGTGAAGCCAACAAAGGCTACAGGGAATGTACAGAGGTAAGTGTCTGAGCTGAGGTCATTGTGTAGTGATGGTGGCCACTGGGTGTATTTTAGCCCCAAATATAGGTATTAAAGTGATAGAAAATAATACACTGTGTAAACACTGTTTTTCCTTGTTTCCTCAGCACATGTGCTCACTTGAGAGTGAAATAGAAAGCCAGATGGGAGAGTTTCATGTCAAGATGAAGGGTGAGTCACTTTATACACCCATATGACTTCCTATTCCCTCTGTTAGACCACTTCTCATTTTTCAGATGTATTTCTGATGTTTCAGGCCTTGCTGGCTTTGCTCGCTTATGTGCTGGTGACCAGTATGAGGTAAGAATCAAAACGCCCACAGATGCAGATCCTCTTTGAGCCTCCACACATCTCACCAGTCTTTTTCCTTTATCTCTTCAGGTCCTTATGCGCTACGGCAGGCAGCGCTGGAGGCTACGAGGCCGTGTGGAAGTTAGCAACAAGCAGATGTGGGACAGTGAGGAGTATATCTTCCTGCCTCTTGTCACAGAACTGTTGTCCATAAAGGTGACTGAAAAGAGCCAGCTGGCAGCTATACATATTTACTTATTATATTTATTTATTATTAAAAGCTACAGTGTTTGATTTGACTTTGCTTTATCTGATTTAGCCCCAGTATATATATCTGCCTCTTGGTGAAGGTGTAAATCTTTAAAATACCCCACAAATATAATGGTGATAAATTATTCTGTAAAACTACTGGGCATGATCCCCTAAGATGGAAAAATGGTCTCTCTTTAGCTCACCAGCCGATTGACCATGAGCTATTGTGAAGGCACTGTGTCTGGCATCGTCTTTGTCTTTGTCATTATTAGCAATTTTTTCAAACATCTTCTCCAAAGAAACTACTTGTCAAATTTATTCATTTTATTTCCTTTGGACAGTGTCTACAAAGTCTGTTCACAGTTTTGAGAAATTTAGCTGTTTAAATTTTTTTTAGATATTCAAAATTTGCTTTTACTTATAATGGGCCATATTTGTTTCTTATACCATAGAAATCGTTACAGATATCAATTTAATTACTATTGAGCACTGATTGGAAGTCATATATGGACTTTAATTTAATTATTTGAGTTATCCTCCAGTGAAAGTACCACCTATTTCTACTGAAGGATTGATCTTCTGCATCAAGACCCAGGACTCTAACAGTAGCAGAACCTGACAACCTCTCAAATTCAACTTGTTATTGATACTTGATAGAACATGCTGGTGAACTGCAGGACCATTGGTCCTATTTTTATACATTTACATTGCTCATTAGTTTTCAGTTTTTGATGACCTGAGTATTTTTTGTTGATTGAAGTTCAAAAAAACTTAAGGTACCAAGAAGTGATAGTAAAAAAGGTTTTTTTAAGTAACACATAAACAGTTAACTTACTGTTTTTCTGGAGCAATAAATTAAACCTTGAAAGTTGGTGTCCACTGTTCCTACAGATCCCCTGAATTTGTTCTTTTACTCTCAAACCCTTTGTCTAACCAGTGCAACTACATTACTCGATGCATTATACAAGTTGTATCTTCTGCCACTACACTAATAAAAGGCAATAAAATAAACAGGCAGACCATAACAGTTGTTAACGTTCTAGGTCTTTTCTTTACTCACTGACAAAACCACTCCCCATTGTATGTAGTAACAAGGTAATAGTCCTTCTCCCTTGGTCTGCTTATCCTCGTCTCTCTGGTTGTCAAGGTGACAGAGCTGAAGAGCCTGGCCAATCACGTGGTGGTGGGCAGTGTGTCCTGTGAAATGCTCGACCTGTTCTGCCCACTTCCACAGACGCTTGCTGTGGACATCAATGATCTAGGAACAGTAAAGTTGAACCTGGAGGTCACCTGGAGGTTTGTCAAACCTCACCTCAACCTTTCTATTATATTTGTAATGCGAGGATTTTTTAATCACGTTTATAGACAAACTTGTTTAAAATGTTTTCTAAGATTTAAACACCCCTTCTTTAGAGGCTTTTTAATTTCACCAGCATATCCTGTTTCTTCCTGTTTTTTTTCCTTGTCCTTATATGTGCAAACAAATACATGTGTTTTAAAGAATTTCTCCTGATTTTCAGAGCTCTTAAGATTCAGGTGCATGTGTTTTTTGTTTTGTTTTTTCCAATATAAAAATTGATCATTCTGGATCTTTATCTGTGTTAAATAATCGGAAAAACTAGAGCAATTAATTAATAACCAACATCCATAAAGCATCAATCAAGGACTAACTTGTGTTTTGCCTGCTATGTCTAATACTTTTTTCCATTTTCAGTCCATTTGATAAGGATGACCAGATATCATCGTCCAGTACAGTTTCCAAACGGCTGCTGTCCAATCAGAGTCCTCCTGACACACCCTCTATGAGGGAGCAGGTGTTTTATGTGAGTCACACAACAGGTGAAATCCATTCTCAGCATTTCCAGCTCACAGCTGCTCTTTTACAGCACCACTTATCATGTGTAGAAAGGGTTTGCTGTACAGTAGAAATGCTTATATCTACATATCTGCTGTGTATTTTTGCCATTTGTCTCACTGATGGCTGTTATTACTGTCGTTTCACTGGCTTGTTCTATTTCAGCTACTTCCCAACTGCTTTGCCTGTAGTGGTAGTACTGACGTATGTGAGCGTATTCACAGAGGGCTGTGTGGTAGGGCATGTGGCTGTGGGAGTGTTGTGCCTAATGCGAGGAGTATGAGACCTGCAGTGAGTGATAGCAGTAGAGAGTTGTGTGACAGTACCAACACGTATGAACGCAGCTGTGGTCCTTGTAGCTGTCTAATAGTGGTTGAGTAGTGCTTCCAATATTTCCCTCCTCTTCCTCACCTTGCTGAAGAGCGCGCCTCTTAACGGGTCCAGACAGAGCCGCTCACTGGTGGAGGCTTTCCTCGATGGCGTGACGGACAGGACGGCCTTCTTGCGTTGCGAATTGAACCATACAACATCCCGATTCACCTGTGTACATTCGGTGTGTTTAGACGCAGTTGTAGTAGTGTAGGATCTGTAGGGAGTTTTTCTTATACATTTCAGCAAATTTCAGTTATTAAGTTTGAGTTATTGTAAGTTATTATTCGTTATTAAGTTTAATCGAAATCAACGCATTAAGTCCTCATTTTCATTGCTTCAAATTACAAATTTGTATTTTTTACTTTCAGAATTATAAAATGGTTGTATTAATTATTTAATTGGGCATTACACATCTAATGTCAATATTAGGTTAATATCCTGAGTAGTTTCCTGGTTGTAAATTCACAGTAGTGTTCAAAACACCTTTAATTCTGCTGTACTTCATGGACTGAAAGTTATATTTTTTTTTTAGCTCAATTCAGTTTTATTTACCTAGCTCCATATTTCCATTTCTGTTTGATGTGTTTTCTGTTTCTCATGCATCTGTCTCCTCTGTTGTTTCTTCTTTAGTCTCTGCTAAAGCGACAGGGAGAGATGGAGAACGGCACCGTTTGGTCCAACTCCTCTGAATCGTCTGATGACTCCTCCAGTCCGGCCCTGGCTCATCACACTCAGAGGCTTACCGCCTCCAACATGCTGCAAACCACTCTGACCACTCAGCTGTCGTTCACGCCGCACAAATCCAGTGCCTCAACGCCATCGCTCTCATCAAACCAAGAGGAGGACGAGTCAGAGACCGTTGAGGCTTTCTGTTCGAGCGACTCGGTGCCTAACGGCCATCTGCAGACGGCCACCTCTGATGGCCACTTTGGCGAGAGCAGCACTGATTGTACTGTGACTGACAGGGCGTCTGTCCAATCGGCAGACATCCCTGAAACCTCTGCAGACCTGAGCTGCTCCTGCCCTGATGTGTCCTCTGACTCTGCCGTGTCACTCGTGGAAAGACCTGATGTGTCTGAAGTGCACACTTCAACAGACGTAAACGACACAGCTGAGGTCTCAACCGTACAGGCTGGACAGATGGACACAGGGATAGAGGACAGCACCACTGAGACAGGAGAGGAACACCAGGTGGATGCATCAGAGAAACACAGTCAGCAGGGTCAGCTCCTCCAGGATGTTCAGCAACCAGAGGAGGCTCTGACGGTGAGCTGAGAATGTTTGTCCGTGTTTGTGCACATAAAGGATCAACAGTCATACTAGTACAGTGATACTTTCTTTGTTATATTTACACACTGCCTGAAAAAACAGAATCTAGAGTGGTGCAAAGATCAGGCACTGTGAGCTGTTGGCAGTCATGCTCAGCTGTGCATAAATTAATTATACTTGTGAACACCATTGGTTTATTATTACCCCGCCCCCCAGAAATGGAGGCAAGGGGTATTGTTTTTGATTTGTTTGTTTGTTTGATGGTAACACTCTAGGAGCAAAACTATCAGTTGAATTCATACCAAATTGGGTTTATAGATTGCCAGTGACCCAGAATAGACCTCATTAAATTTTGGGAAAAGTAGGTCAAAGTGTCAATTTTTTGTGATTTTTTTTTCAGTCTTTTTTTCCCCAATGGGTGAAATTTCACACGTTTATAAAAACATCAATTTTGTTTCAATTTCCTTCAAACTTGGCACATATATAGAGGCAATTGATATGCTGACATCATCACACGCATAGACATGATGACATCAGCTGGATCGATGCCAAAATAAGCTACAATATGTGTGAGAGGTGGGGTTTGTTGTGCCTGACACCACTTGTTATCATCTTTATTAGTGTTACCAAGACTGAAACGGCCTCAATCAAATTTTAAAGTCAGAACGTCCAGAAGATGTGGCATGTGAAAAATAAGTCCAGTCTACACTACAGTGACAATGGGCTGAGAAAAATCTGTCACTGTCTGTGACGTTCACTTGGAACTTGTTGGAATGAATAGGACAGAATCTGCCTCAAGGGATGGGACAGTGAAGAAACATGTGACATTAACAGGAAATCACTCTGCCGTCTTCTTTCTGAACTAGGTTTGCTTGTGGCTCCTCTGCAGGGAGGTTTAAGAAACATATTTATTTAGACACAAAAGTGCCTCATGCTTCTACACACAGGATGAGTCAGTAGGTTATTTATTTATTTTTTGCATTTTTTTACCACTGAAAATACCTAGAACACTGATATAAAAAACACAAAATTATTTATTTGAGTTGAACCAGATACTGGTGTAGGGATGACATGTAGCACTAAACATATCCTAACCAAAAAAACCCCAAACTTTTAATTTTGTTTCCCACTAATGCATTTCCACAACATAATCTCTTGGTTTATGTCCTGCTTATTAATTGAAATAGTGTATGTGTAAATTTCTGGACATGTGACATTGTGATCCAGGAGGAAGGATTCCCTGTGGCTCTTCCTAAGGCACCTTCTGTTCCTTTTTTTTTTCCCAGGCAATTTATTGTTTACTTGAACTGGGGGTGTCATGCTCTGTACAGACCATAAAACCCCTTGAGGCAAATGTATGGTTTGTGATACTGGGCTTTATAAATACAACTGATTTGATTTGTTTTCTCCATAGGTTCCTTTTCCAACTTCAGCAAGTTTCAACCAGGAAGTTGAAACAGCCCTTGAAAGTTTTGACTTCCTCAACTGTTCAGACCTTGATGAAGATGCTGAAGATGATAATGGTGATGAGAAGGAAGAAGATGAGAATGAGGAACAAAAGAAAGATGGAGTAAAAGAAGAGGAAGATAACCAGAACAAACCACTAGAAGAGAAAGCAGAGGATAAAGAAAAGGAAGAAGAAAATGTCTACTCTGGAGGAAGGTTAGTGTGTGGCTGTCAGAAAGGAAATGAGCCCTGGTCTTATAGCATTTGGATTTTGTTTCATTGCACTAAATCTCTTTTTATTTCCAGTTATGCTTCATATGTTTAATAACCCGGTGGCTTCTTCTAGTTTCAGACGGACAGTGCTCAGAGCAGAATGATTCTGCACAGACACAATTCAGTTTAACTCATAAAGACCTCGCTTTAATTTAGAGCTCACAAAATGACAGAAAAATTAAATGGCTTTTTTTTTCAGTGTTACGTACAATTTATGATTTTAATCAGTTGTTGGCTACATAAACTAAAGTCAAAAATACAGCTCATTATATGCCACATATGAATGAGAAACTCATTAACAATTACTATAAAATTGTTATGGAATAAGATAGGTCTTGAGAAGGAATAATGTCAGTTTTGCTTTTTTTTTTTTTTTTTTTTTATTTTTGATGGGGAACAGCGCAGCCCATGCCTAACAAAAGGCAGGCACTTTATTGCTTTGGGCCCCCGGGGG
>JAPQRP010000019.1:39720338-39744998 GCA_037367295.1 Apogon hyalosoma | reverse complement strand
GGTGTTGTTTTGCTTTTTTTTTTTTTTTTTTTTAATGATTTTCATAAAGTAGAAACATTAATTAATCAAATTAATTCAACATATTGCCCAGCTCTAAGCGTCTCCAGTGGAGACAAATCAGGGTAAAATTTAGTGAAATGTGTATAAAATGATATTTAGTGAATGTTGCAGCCTCTTTTACGGTCAGTCAGAACATCATAAGACGTTGCCACTGAGTAATGATTTTACAATTGATTTAAAGTAACAGATATAGAGTTACACATGAAGTTCACCAATTTTCCACAAACTCAGACCTTGTGCTAGTGTTGTTCAGAGTGGATTGGAGGTTGTGAACCTGCTTAAAATCAGTTTGCTTTTTCACAGGATAGAGTCACCACAGCACCATGTTAATGCATGACTGTATATGACTCTGTCTCCATTTTCCTACAGTTGCTACTTCATCACCTTTAAAGTGTTTCTTTGTTTAGTTTAGGCAGACTGGACACTACACCAGCTCATGCATCAGCTTGGTTTTGAAAAAGCACAATCATTGTTTTAGTTAATAGTTTTGTTAATCATAATAAGTGGTTTTTGATTCTAAACTGCCAAAGTGTTGGTCATAAATCAGTTCTCTATCTATTAACAAACAAATAATTCTGGTACACACCGGTACGGAACTGGTCAGCAGATGCAACATAAATGCTCATTCTCTAAAGTCTTTATTTGGTGTCACCCTGCAGTGATGAGGAAGAGGCAGGTGGTCTTGATATCCTTATGGAAGCTCCAGAAGGGTTTAGGAACTCAGATGAAGATCGTTTTTCTGAATCACAGGTACTCAGATCATCTGTGTTAATGTTTGTCAAAGAGGATTTAATATCAAAAACGCTGTCCTTAAAATGTACTTGTTTTAAATAAGGAGTCGAGCGTTGAAGACCTGCAGGATTTGGGTCAGATTGAAATGCCTGAGGATACACAAGAGCAGAACGAGGAAAAGGAAGACAAACAACACGGTGAGAGGAGTTCTTCAGTACAGACTGCGCTTCTTATTCATGTGAATGCATAGTTGACAGAGTTATTCCGTTTTTGTCTGCCATCAGAAGAGGAGACGCCTCATGATCAGGAGGAGTGTCCCTCTACTCCCACTCATCTGGCTACGACTGTCTTCTGATGACACAGTGGAACCCAAGTGTTCACCCCTCTGGTCCACTCATGCCATCTCCCACTTCCACTGGAGGCCTGGAGGATGTCCCACTCTCTGCTCAGACAAACAAGCTCTCCCAGTACGGTGGAGTTTGTGCACATACAGTATTTGCCTTGTTCTGACAATGAACAACAGAACTGGGGGCTTCAGTGTCGTAAAGCCCCCCATGACACACATCGTCCTCCGAAGTCCTCATCATTTCAACACACACTCCATCATGATGTCTGGGTTTAAGTGGGAAACCACTTAGTTTACACATTCACAAACTGTTCCTGTCATGTGAAAATCCACTGACCAAATCATAAACATTTCAGGAACAGTTTAAAGCTGCCTTGTTTTTGGCTTTTTTTTTTTTCTCCAATTGTTTTATAGGTCAATTTGGGTTAATTTACAATCATTCACTAAGGTGAAACCATGAAAATAGCCAAAAGTTATAACTATCAGTATTTGTGGACATGAAAAAGTTACACTTTGCAGTGTTACATCCATGTACAGCTCAGAGCTATTTCATAGTTTATGGGAGAGTAAATTTGCTGTTTGTCTGAAGATTTGTATTGTCAAAAGCTAAATCACCATGGATAAAAAAGTCATTTCAGAAACAGGAATGTACATGAAAAGACCAAGAGGACTTTTTATTTTAGGGATCACAGACAATTAATGAGAATACTGAAACCTCCACATGGATTACAGATGTTACATTTTGTGTTTAAAGCCACTCCGTGGACAGATATGAATATAAACACTCCAAGGGGTCGGACTTGATTTGGTCTCGGTTTTTTCAACATGAAAACATTTGCAGTGTACAAATTATATTAAACCTGCATGTGTAGCTGCCTCACACTGCCACTGTTTGTATCAAAGCTCAAATTGTCAGTTTAAGTGTGTAAGCTAGGCTCCAGTCTAAGGAGGCCGTCAGGTCTGTGGCTGTGTACAAAAGCTGCCTCAAGGGGGCGCTCTAGTGTTTCAGCATCATGCTTTATGTTGATCTATAAAAGCCTCTTCATTCAGAAAGTGCCTCAAGTGACAGGGAAAGTTTGAAATAAGCGAATGCCACAACAGGAGAGATCAAGCAAAGATAACAGTGTTTATTTTCTGAATTACTTTAAGAGTGTGCACAATAAGAGATATTTACTGTTTCATATAAAGAATTGTATATGTCTTGAAATGTTCAAATGTTTATGTTAAGAAATGTTCAAACTTTATAAAGGTTTCTTTAAAATGAACTTGTGTTTTTGTTTTTTTTTTGTGTCTGTTGTTGAAACAGTGCATGTAGGCTGTAATTATGACCAAATCAGCTTGGTTTAGTGCAATAAACATCACAAACTACAGACATTTTTGGCTCATACAGTGTAGAACTAAATAGGAACAGACACTAAGGCACTGTGTTAAAAACAGACAACTATGCCAACATTCAGTGATGGGATGAACAGTAAATGGTAACATTCATCAGTGCACAAGTTCATGTCATAGAAAACCAGCTAAAATTTTCATTGTCCATCCTATGCTTTTCTGACATTAAAAAATGGTTTATTCAAAACAATGCAATACACACAAAACATCTGAAAAATCTGTTAAAAATGTAAAATGGAAATTTGTGCACCCAAAATGTGACATTGCATCAGGCTGCATCTCTCCCATTCTCATTCCCATGTACCACCAGGAACATTAGTGCAGTAAATTTACATATGATAAATTGAACACAAAGATGACTAAGTTAAACCCTGAAATTGAAATAAGTGAACTGGACATCACTTTGTTGTCAGTGCAAATAATCATCACAGATGCATGATAAAACAAAATAAGCATGTTGAAATAGAAGCACTACCTGGTCTCATCTATTCCAGGTATCTGAAAAGAACACAAAGTGGATGTCCTGTTTATTAACATCAGACTGAATGAGTGACACACAAATAGCTTGATGTTTAACAGTGAAATCAAAACTATGAATATGTCTAGCTCTATATCAGTTTAATCATTCTGCTGTCTCTTTTCTGTGCAATATAAAACCAGAATGAGTCACAGATGACCAGTTGTATGTTTATAGCTTGTTGCTGAGTGTTAAATCCTCACCTAAATGCTGAGTGGATGCTCCATCGAGCCGCCGAGCTGCACTAGCGCTGCACTGAGCCCAGCCTTCAGCGCTGTGTAGTCTGGCTGCTCACAATACTGAAGAGCCATTACTGCCACCAGGAGGGGTTGAAATACACCTATACCATCACACACAGACGCATGAGCAAACAGCCAGTAAATGCACAAAATATATAACACGACTGACATTTTAACTCACATGAGACTTTTTTCTTCCAGAAGCAGTGACTCACAAGCCCAGCAACATCCTCAATGAACCTAAAACCACAACTTTTTAAGTCTACATATATTGTATGTGCATCCTGTAACGGTTAAACAGTGTTAAAACATTTGTATCTTAGTCATGATAAACCCCCTCACCTCTGTTTGGAGTTGGCTACCTGCTCAGGTTGAGTGAGGGTGGACCATGGCAGCGTCCCTGTGTGCCAACGCAGCATACAGTAACCCAAAGACTGCAGGTCACTGCGCCGAGACGGAGCTGAAGGACGGAAGACAGTGAACAAAACCACACAAATTTACCCTGATACATCAACACAAGTGAGAAAACTTCACTCATGTAAGACTGTGTTTCTCTGCAGACACATGGAGTGTGGGAGGAGAGCAGAATTAAACACCAATGCAGTTATACAGTTAAAAATAGTGTCTCACTTCCCAACACAGTAACACTTTATATTACGTAAACTGATTTTATTAGTCAATACATTACAATGTCCGTTTAAGACAGCTATTAGTACTTTATTTGGTAATAAGACCATATAAGAATTTAGAATCTGTATTTATCCATATATATTTTACATGAGACATGCAGCACACTGAAATCGACCCTCTGCTTTAAACCCATCACTAGTTGAACATGCAGGAACACACCACACACTGCAGACCAGGGGGGTTGAGTCAACCATTTATGTGTTGAGGAATTGAACCAGATGCCCCTCAGTCACCAGCCAATTCTTCAACCTTCTAGGCCACGGCTGCCCCCACATACATCTTAAATATGGCAACTTAAGTGTGTTTGTTGTTAAATTAGACATTTATCAGCACATTTGAGAAATCTGTTGACAGTTAATAAACTGCTTAAGAAGTTAAAGCCTCATGATTTTCTTATAACTATTTATAGCAGCATTACAAATACATTTATTCAAATTAACTAATTTATTTAATGATTTATAATCATCTTCAATCATTAATACTCTTAGATTTAGTAGCACTTAAACATACTGTTTTTCAGCTGTCACTTCAGAAACAATTCCTTATTAAGATGAATAAATACTTTATTAAAATGACTGCACTCATATTTTTCTACTTTTCTAGACAAACCCTTTAACTGATAAATTAACTGTTACAGAGATCAGGAGCTTGTTTTACTGACGCCTGTGGTGGAGGAATGTACACTAAATAAGGCCTAGGATATCTTAGATCATCGTCTTCACCACATTCTAACAAACCAGAGAACTCCAGTGGACAACCCACCTCACTATGATGTAGGACTGAACATTACAGAAGATCCTTTATCCAAACTCCCATTAGACTCTGCAGTGTTTTACTCTGATAACTGACAGACTGATAATTATTTTAACTTTATTTTTATTTGGCTTTGTTTTACTTGTTTTGAGATGATGGAATAAATATCTCTTTGGAAATAAATCCAGTTAATCTGTATCTGCTCATAAATACAGCTATAATTCCTTCAGTCATTTCTTAGGTTTTATTGTTTAATGAGGTCATTGTTCTTATCTGTTTTGAGGCATTCACCTTAGCATATTCTGAGATTAAAGACAACTTGAATAAGCCTGATTCACTTTTTCCATATCTGGAATGAGGGTAATATGATGACATGGTTGAAAAAAAAAACTAACTCTGAGTCTAGCCAATAAACACATTATAATTTAGCCTTTAAAAAGCTCTTATTACCAGTTAACCAGCATCAGTTACAAGGACGGTTAAGTTGTTGTGAGGAATCCTTAACTTACCTGCTCCTTTATGTGAATCCAAACTGATGAACTCCAAGGTTCCTTCATGTGGCGTCCTACTTGCTTCCCGGTACTCTACATGCTGACCTCCTGGACAGTACCTGAAGGCGTGGCAGTATCCACCAAGATACACCTGAACACAAACACCACAAAGGAGAGTGTAGAGCATTTCAACAGTTTGACTGATGCTCTTACATCAGAGCCTTTCTCACCTGTGCTTGTTGTCCTGGTTTGATGTAGATGTTTTCTGCATTAATATCAGCATGGACATACTCATTTGAATGAATGTACTCAAGCACATCCAGCTGTAAGAGGGAAGACATGTCACTGTTTGCAAAGATTGAGAATTGGAACAAAAAAGTGTGTAGCTTGAAAATGTATTCTCTAAGTTTACAGAAGAAAAGAGAGCACTTACTATCCTACAGGCGAGCTGAAGAACAGTTTTCTCTGACAAAAGTTCACTTTTTTCATCCATGAAAGACTGGAGAGACTGTCCCATATTTGGGAAAATCAGAAACCTGAAAAACATATTGTAACACAGCAACACTGAAGTCTTCTAAAACAACTCATCAGAATTCATGAATAAAGCTTCTCTTCACACCTGTAAGAATCAGCATGTAGTCCAAAGCCAGTGCATAGAGGAATCCCTATGAAATCCATCTTGTTCTGTTTGATCCACTTTTCCACTATGGAAAGATATGTTTAGTGGTGAACAGATGCAAAAAGGACAGGCTGACACTACTGATACCAACAACACATATTTCTGGGTGTCAGGTGTTAAGACATGCTTAAATTGTGAATTTCCTGTTTGGACAAATAAAGTGTTTCTCAAATCTAATGTTATCAAAGCTAAACACTTGAAATCAATCCTTAAAGGCATATGTTACAAAAGATACTTCTGTTCTACCAAAAAAGGAAGATCTCCCTAAATTTGCAAACATGAAGGTTTAAGAAAAGTAAATTAAAGGTGCTGAAAACTATTTGTAGTAACAAGATGGTTAAAGCATTAAAGGCCTCACCAGATGTGGGTTTAGCAGCTCTTTGTAGAAAGTTCTGCTCATTGAAGATTCTTCCATCTTTTGCCCCCTAAGAGGAAGAAACAACAGTTATAAGAGGTTTTCCTGAACATTGTCAATCAAAAGTTAAAGACAGACTGACACTCCACCTACCAGTTTAAGGATGTGATTTGGTTCTTTGGAGTTAGGCCGTGAAGCTATTTGTAAAACTGAAACAAAAAGACAACTGTATTTAAGCAAAATAAAATAACTAGTATTTTGGTTAGTGTTTGGTTTTAAAACTGTCAGATTCAGGCATAACGTAATCTTACTTAGTGGTAACAGATAGCATAGGCTTTAAAATATATATTTATATTGCAGATTTACTAAATAAAGTCATACTGGATGCAGTGGAACCAACAACAACTTAACACAATCTGAATTAGTCCAAAAACCTAAAAATAACATAATAAATGATAATGTTTGGATGCACATGCAAGATACTAATTGACAGAGGACACATTAGACGTTTAATGTATATTTTCTAACTTTTTGATGCTTTGTATCTGCTACACAAAAATTAACTGTTTAATGGTCATAGCCTCACCTTCATAAATTAGTTCTGTCATGTTCTGACTGAGCAGCTTCATCAGTTTCCACTTTTTGCCAGTTGTGTCAGTCACCTCCTCACCATCCTGCAGCGGCTCTACAGCAGGCATATGCTTTGCCTTCTTGGCTTTGCTTTTCCCTGTAGTCATACATGCATGAAAACAAATGTTCAGCAGGACAAATAAAATTGCACTCTCACTTAAAAAATGTATTTGCAACCAATTCCCTTTTTTTTTCTTCCCTTGTCTGCATTGATCTTTGTAGCTTACCACCACAAAGGAGGTACACTATTTCAAAGATTTATGCAATGTTGGTCTTGCAGACAGTTGTTCTTCTCTTTTTTTTTTTTTTTTAATAAACTATGCTTATGTATGTGACCGTCACCAACCCTCTCTGTATACTAGGCTAACCAACTTTATTAGGTAGACTCTTTTTCTCTTTTAAACAAGAAAGGGCTGCACTACACCGTGGTGGGTTGGGGAGAAGTAAGGGATATGGAGTAAAGGACTGACAGAAAAAGGAAGTGTTTGCATGGAAGAAACAGAGGAGACAGGATTCAGTTATATGTGCAAATTCCTGTCAAGTTATGGAGGTACCAGAGAAATTAAATAAATAGATAAATAAAAGACAGAAATGCGAAAGTCCAAGTGGCAGAAGATAGCCCGACTGATGTGAGAAATCAGAGCCATGTGGCAGGTTAGGCATGCAAACCAGCCCCTTAAGGATGGACACATCTGTACTGCTAGGTGCGTCCAGGGGATGTTATACCAAAGATACATACATGCATACTTTTTGAGCCCTCTACAATGTGTTTGTGCAAACCCAAGACCAGGGTTGAAGTCACAGCCTCTTGGAGAGCCCAGACCACCCGCACTGCTGGCCCCGGCCGTGACAGGGCACCCCACAGACCCCAGGGCCGAAGGGAAGCAACACCCGGCACCCATGAGCACCAAGACCCCCCACCCCCACCCGACAGGAAAGCAGCCCCCCCCCAACACCGACCCCCACCATTTGCAACCAATTCCATGTACATGTTAATTTGTGTTAAAATCAGTAGCATGCAAATTTTTTTCTCACCTTTAAGAGGAGACATAGTTTTTGGTGAAACAGATGAAAACACTGGGCCTGATGAGCTGTCCACTGCCGTCTTTTTACATGTTTCATCAGTCAGCTTCTTTTCTTCTCCCCCAAATCTCGGGACTTTTGCCTTTCCCCTAACTTCAAATGGATACAAACAACAACATAAGGGAAACTAAACAAACATGCCAAATGGACTGCATGTTTTTTTTTAAAATTGTTTTAACTCACTGGATCGAAGAGATTTTGCTGAAGGAGTGGATGAACGCTCTACAGTTGTTTCCACCTCTTTGAAAGTGACTGTCTGCTGCTTTGGAGGAGATACCTGGATCACCAAACTGTTATCTGCTGGTGCAAAATGAAGTCTTTTAGTTCCTAAGACTAAAGGGATCAGAATCAGAATCAGAATTGTAATTATTGCCATGTTAAGTAAACAGGGTTCGCATTACTAGGAATTTGCTTTAGTGGTTTGGTGCATACATAGAACATGAAGAAAGAAGCATGCAGCAAAAAATTAAATTGTTAAAAAAAAAAAAAGTAAAATAAATAAACAAGTAAGATAGAGAATAAGTTTGGATATAAGTTTGTTTTGTGCAGCATATGCTGTAGTTATGAAATAATTTTTAATAATATTTCATTTAGGCATGCATTACATTTTACCACAAAAAATCTCCAGGTGTGTCTTTTCTTAAGAACAACCAATTCGCAACAGTTTTACCTTCAGTCTTCTCATGGATGACCTTAGTGGAGGGCACTGCAGGTGGAGTGGCATCTTTAATGTTAAATTTAACTTCTCTGTCCAGACGAAGGGAGTTACGGGTCTTTCGCAGTGGAGGACGACTACAAACGGTACTTGAGGTAAGAGATGCACTGACTGTGACAAACAGTAAGACAGGGAGTAATTACCATTATCAAACATAAAACACAAAAAATATCACAGATAAGACCAAATAACTCCTAAATATCCGATCAGTGCTGACAGTTACCCTCATTTTCTGTGGGTTCACACACTGCGCTTGACGTCGGGCTTGTTCTCACTATTGATGCTGATGCTTCATCATTTCTATGGGGAGAGAGACTTAGAGACGCAAGTCCAGATTCATCAGGACAGGGAAGCTTCTCTCCACATGAAGGGCAAAATCTGAACTCAGGCTGCAGCTTTGACCCACACTGGGGACAGAAACGGAAAGGCATTCTGCAAAAGTAAATAAACATACATGGTTTTAAATCAACATGTGTTTGTGTTGCTAATCCTCAAACTTACACGTCTTATGGTGTATGTGTATTTTCAAGAATGAATCAAATCCAAAACTGTGTAACGTGTGCTTTTGAAGTACAAAAACATTACTGACAGTATCAGTGATAGAATATATGTGATTCTAGTTTGCAGAAATACTCCAAACAGACATATTCTAAGCACGATTTAACCATGTCAACAACAACTGGTCTTCTACTGAGTGACAACCATAAACAGCTCACTTTTGCAAAAACTTTAGCAAGCTGCTGTTGTTTCATAAATAGCATTTTTTTTAGCCAAATATTAGATTTAAACTGTACAAAATAACCTGTGCCCGGGTGTGTGTAATTGTAGCTGAAAATATAGCATAATTTAATATCGACACAATTAGCTTAGCGTTAGCAGGCTAGTGCTTTAGGTCATGCTGGGTCTAAAACTGTTAGATTTAGGGCTAAGCAAGCTATCTGCTTATTGGTAACGGTTAGCGTAGGCTTACATGAACACTGGTGCATGGGTAAATGTATCACAGAATGAGATGATAAAAGTATCTGGCACTGATCCTAAGTTTCTTCTTGAACACCCCTCTACAGGTCAGCTTGTTTGGGTTTCGATCTCGTTCTTCTTCGCTGCTTTAACGCGTTTCGGTGAAGTGCTGCCCCCTGTAGGAGATCAGGACACATTAGCGCGTACAGCTTAAATCTTGAAAACTGGTGTAATAAACCATCTGTTTCATAACCTGCCAGAACATGTAAAACCCCTTTTATCTAAACACCGCTGGAGTCATATTTCTGACACCAGATCAGACAGTGTATCTCATAAATCCCACTTTAGTTCGATCTCAAAGGTGTTCATTCAATTGTCGTTTGAGTAAAGCTGTTAAATTTATAACCTAATAACATTTTCTGTTAAAATGTTTCCATATTATCTTCTTTTCAGCATGGCAATTTGATTTTCATGTGCTGTTTAATGATCACTGAGACACGTGTTTCATGATTAAGTTAATTACTTGAAAAGAAAGATTTGCACTAAAAGTCAAAAAGCACCTCAATTCCTGATTTCTTATGGTAGTATTGTTTGAGTACATGTGTAAATGTATTTCCCAGTAACATTTTCTATTCAAAATCACCACAAAATCCTCTTCTGAGCATATTAAAGGTGCTTTCAAGAACTATTTAAGCAGCCAGATTGATCCTTCGGCACTGGAAAATCCTAGTTAGACCTGAATATAAGGATTGGGTTAACCTGATGACAGTGAATGCATCATTTGAACTAACCATAACTGAATTACAAAATCACAAAGAATCATATTTAGTGATTAGGAGGGACTTCTTGGTATTTATTAAAGATGAAATGTTAAACTTTGCTTTGGCAGTATTGGTGCTCTTGAGGTATTTTAAATTCATGTTTAACTTATTTCAACTGTGTTTGGTTCTATGTGTAGCCATAAACACCTGTTTGGGCTGAAATCATTCTTTTTATTTATTCACTTATTTCTGTCCAGCCATAGTTTATTGTTATGCTGATGAACACTAAGACTAAGATAATGCTGTCTTCTTTAACCTATGTTGTTAATATTTGTTGTTTGTTCGATAAAAAAACAAAAACAAACTTTAATGACATTTTACAGCATACTAAAAGACAGGTGTCAGGGTAACAGTAGTGTTACACAGGGCAGATTATATCTAAATGAGCCACAGAATTCATCGTACATCTACTTAACACATGGTAAAATATGTGAAATGAAACAGTCAAGTAATACATAAATAAAATTGTTTATTTCTGGACATAATTTACATATTTTGCATATCAAAGTGTAGAGCACAATTGACAATATGAAATGTTTGAATTTCATTTTTCTAATATAATAAAATTTAATGTGCTGATTTTCAAATCTGTGGATTGATACAGGGAGTGGAAAATATACTTGCGTATCAGCTAAAATATTTCATGCACAATTTTACACAGCAAAGACTGACAATGTGGCATATACAGTGTGGATTTGTGTTGTAGTTTGGACATGGACTTCTACAACTTCAGGGTTTAACAAAGTTTTACATGTTCAACTCATCACAATACAACCTGGTTGCATTTTTAAGATATTACAATGTATTGATGACCTAGTAAACATAGTCACATTAATTCCTGAAATTCACTCAACAATGTGTTAGAAGTTACACTAGCACCCAACATCATTTTTTTTCCTCTTTTCCTCCAGTAAAGGGACAATTTAGTTACTGAGGACATCCAAATTTGACAGTGATTAAATATTTCAAGATAGTACTTCATTTCTTCAGTCTCAGATTTTACCACCAGAACATCCTCCAAATAGCCATATTTCTAGTAGGTATTGTTCAAAGTAACAATAACTCATCCAATAATGTATATTAATTCCCTCTATCCAATGTTTTGTAGTTATTTCACTTATATGATGTATATAATGAAGATGACTTAAACTGTGTTCCATATTTAACTCTTATGCTGAGCATGTCCAAGCATGAAAGAAAAAAAAAAAAAAAAAAAAAGATCAAATACTCATAATCTGCACAATCAGTGTAAGCCACATATAGCCATAGATATTACAGTATGTAACACTAACAGAACAGCAGAATTCAGCTGGACATTCAGTAGAACATCAGTAGTACAATTTTCAGCCACACTGAAATCCTCCATGCAAATAAAGAGGACACAACATGAACAAACTTAATGCAAATACAGTGTATTAACAGCATATATATGGCACATCTGGATCATATGCTTTGAGGCACAAAATCTATGCTTCAAAATTAAATCAACATACTGCGATCAAGGACATTTCAGAAATAAATATCCACTTTTCCCACAAGGACAAAGTCTAATCTTTCAGGAATCATGATATGGATTATAATTAAAATGCCCGTATTTAAAAGGCACTTTCCTGTACTGACACACAATGCAGCATATTGAATACGTTCTATATGTATACTGTATATAACCCTACTTGGTTAAACCCTGAACTTGGATGTCTTCCTATTCTTCCACCTGTATCATGGACATAGATAACACAGCTCATGCTTTAACATGCACATTTGCTCCTCTCTGAGCCTTCTGAGAGGTCTGTGTTTGTGGGACCATTTGCTCGGACGGTCCCGTCGGGGATCCAGGACTTGTCAACACACCGTTCCATCCTCTTCATGATGAGGTCCAGTAGGACGTCCACAGCCTGGCTGACATGATGCCCATTTGCAGCACTCGTCTCAAAGTACGGGATTCTGCATCAACAAGAACACAGATCACAAAACACTATTACCAGTCCTTCAATAAGAGTTTGGCATCAAGACAAAAGAATACAAATTAAAACTAAAACCATGACAGAAAAACACCAAACCCTACCAAAGTAATAAAAAAATGAGAAAACCTAAAAATCTGAATCAATACATTTAAGATGACTTCATACTCACTACCATTGACTTGCAGTCGTAAAAGTTGACTATATTCAGTTAAAGTGTTGAAGATACTGTATCTTGTTATATTAGATTGATCCTTCTATATACACATTTTTGTGAAGTGCTTATGCATTACAATATTTGTGGTTTCAGTAGAGGCGTGTCCAAACAGGACTGGAGCAGGATTTTACACACATGCACAAATATTTGCTTTTCTAGGAGGACCAATTTAGTGTAATGCTTTCCAGCACAGACTTTGGCAAACAACTGCAGCCACTGCCTTCTTGACAAACGTGGGATAGGTTTATGTATAGATGAATCAAAACTGAGACATACCCATACTTATCTGCCAGCTCACGAGCTTCTTCTTCACTGACAGCCCTCTGATCTGACAGGTCACACTTGTTACCACACAAAACAATGTCTGGATTTTCGCAGTATGCATGAATCTGTAGCTGACCTGAGAGAAACATTCAGCAAATTATTACGACTTAGTTTTACACCTGACTCAATGTATGTAGTGACAGATTACAGAACATACTCATCCAGTTTCTGACGTTAAGGAAGCTCTGTTCGTTTGTGAGGTCAAACAGGAGGAGGAAGCCCATCGCATCCCGAAAGAAGGCAGTTGTCAAACTCCGAAACCTGACAGCAATCGCATCAAAAAAGCTTGAGAATTACATTTAAAATAAAAATCAACAGTTGAACTGCAGTCTGTGATGCGGAGTATGTAATATTCTTGTGGCCATAGATTATGTACCTCTCCTGCCCTGCAGTGTCCCACAGCTGCATGTGGATCTTCTGACCTTTACCTGAAGATCCATCTGGACCTGTTGATTTGTAAATCTGGATAAAAAAAAGACACACATCAAGTCTCATCAAATAAACTAAGTTCAAAAGGCACAAATAAGGTGGTTAATTCAATTCCAGCCTAGTTAACCCTTATCTGCCTATCCGTTGTAGAGGAAAAAATAGTTTCTTCAGGTTTCATCAAGTATAAGACCAGACCAGGGCCATACTTACTGACAGTCCCAGAGTAAATACAGAATCATACTGAGTGACGGAAACAAACCCTCCAGGAGCAAACCCAAGATGAGGGGAGAAAAAAAAACTTCTTTTGCAAAAGAAAGAATCCTCGATAGAACAGAGCTCTGGGTAGGTGGCCATCTGTTTCAAACGGCTGGGTCCTCCAAGTCTTCTCAGTATCATATTTAAGGCTTAATTTGAGATTACTGGCTCGTAGAAACACATAAGAAACCCTGTGTTTTATTACCAATGATTTCTTTCCTTATATAACCTTCTTTAAATGCTGCCCCTGACTTCTGCGATAAAGTCACCTTTGCTTCAACGGCATTTAATTTGCAAATATAGTTTTACTCTACATTGTAAGCATCACTTCTTGAGACTGAAGGTTGCAATTAACATTTCTATTCAATACTGATATAATGTGAAAAGCTTAATGCTAGTAGCAGGAACTATTTGCACTGAAAGTTCTTCCAGCTGTTGTATTTCAGAAATGTGTAACCTTTTGCAAGGAATATAACCATTTGAGTTGATCATAAAACCACATTACTATCTAGTATTTAATTTGGACATTTTATATATTTTCCACATTTAAAGAGTACACAGTATTTAATTGTAAATGTACTATACTTCAACTACTGTAAAATAACTCACTGATTTGGTAACGAGTAGGCTACACTTTGTTGATAATTGCAACTTTTCAGATTTATCCTTTAGTAGTAGCAGTGTTGTCTTGTCTTAGAATAATGTTTTAATCAGGAGTAAAATGCAAATTGAAGATGTAGTATAAAGTAGTTATGATAAAACTGTAGCTTAGGCATCAGGTTGTATACTGGGAGCTGGAGGTCAGCAGTATTACCCTGAATACTGAGTAAATATGAATACTGCTCAGCTGTTTGCTAATGGTTTGAAGTGTTTATTCTTGAGGAGGGTGCTGCCTGCTGCGCACCAACATTAGTCATTACTGTTGCAACATGCACCAGGAGTCCTTTGTTGGAGGGGTATTACTTCATGGTATAGGAATGCATTTAAGCCTAATTAAGCCGTAAGTGGTTGTAGCACATACCTACACAGGGAAATGTTAATCCAAGTGCACAACATACCATCTGAAAGTTATTGTTCATGTGAACAATAAATGCCAATAATAGGACAGTTAAAAGAACTGTCAAGTATTCCAGACATATTTAAGCAAATGAAGACCTTACCACTCTCTTTTCTCTGAAGTCGATTCCAACTGTAGTGATGAACTTGGAGTTGAACTTGCCATCTGTGTACTGGTAGAGGAAGCTTGTTTTTCCCACACCAGAGTCACCGAGGGCTAGGAATTTGATGAGGTAATCATACTCCCCATCAGACATAGTGAGACCTCAATATCTGAAACAGACAAAACTCTCAGTCACTTCAGTCAACAAACAATCACATGATTTACGCAAGATGTTCACACAACAACTCACCCCCAAATAACACAATGAGGGCAGTAGAACAACTGGACCGGTCTAGATTTCCCATTACATTTTTGTCTATCTGTCTGATTAGATCTTTGGCGACAATTTTAAACAATGCATTGTACAAATAAGATTGGAAGGAAAGGAAATTGGAAGTATTCAATAAAAATAACTTCAACAGTTTAGTGTTTTTTGGACCTTTTATTTAATTGTCCCAGTGAAGAAAATATTGATGTTCAGGACATCGTTACAGCTCTTTATAATATTACATAGTACACATAATTTATTGTTTAAGTGGCCCTCCATCTGGGTAAAACACTGTCAGTTTGGCTAATCATAATGTCCCAACACAAGCACTTTTTTAGTTACTCTAATTTAGTTGGTTAAAGCTGGTTAAGTTATTCTTGGAATAATGAGGGAAAAGGTAGCAGTCTACTTATACTCACATTCCTAAGAAGCCGCTTAATCAGGCAGTAAAAAAGTGAATGAATAAAGGGTGTGTCAAGTGTTTGACACTTACCATGTAAGGTCATACAGGCACTGGGGCAGACCAATTGATTAAAATATTAGTCAAAGTGCAATAACCAAGTCACAGCAGCAGAAAAAAGATGCAGGTCTTGTGTGATGAATCATGCCCGTATAGAACTATGACTGAAATGAATGCATTATGGTGTTACAGAGACCCCAGTCTACAAATGATGTTCCATATTTATCTGGCACAGACCCCAGCACGAATTACATTTTTTTCTTTTGGTAAAAATGAAATACATTCCCATTCCTATTAAAATTGTCTCTTGTCCCAATCACAATATCTGCCAAAATAATCTTGTATCTTGGATTTTTTAGCATATCATCCAACCCTCATTCTTATTGCTAAGAAAAAAGAAAAAAAAGGCAAATTTTAGTTTATTTAAAATATGCAACAAAACAAAATAATCCTACTTAGTCCTTGTAAATGAAACAGATAAGAAAGCAAAACAAAACAAACAACAAAAACATATACATGAAAACAAAATATGACTTCATTTGCATGTTCAAAAAGGAGTGGGAGGAAGTAGAACGTATTTAATCCCACCCCTTCTCCACAAAACAGTCTATCATTTAGCTTCCTATCAACATATTATATGAAAAATCAAGTCACTTGGATCAGTTAACCTCACTTATTATCTTCACATGCACATACATACATACACACCTATATTGACATACATACTGAGAAAGTAAAAAAACCCAACAATCATACATACATCCACCTACCCACCCATCCTAAACACAAACTACAGGTTAAAATGTATAATATTTGATTCCCTCAATGTCTTTTAATTCCACAGGACAGCCTGCACTTTCCAAACACATTGTAATGTCTGCTATCTTTCCTGTCTATGTGGCTGCTTACCTTTATAACATTTAACTGCAGTTTCTGGAGTCATACCATCTTCCCATGGTGCACCTTAACTAAGAGGACAGCTATAAATGTGTGTAGACAGCAGAGGAGGAGCTCACATGTTGAGTTTACTGGGCACTGACTATGTGTAGGAGAACATACTAAAAATGATGATAAAGGAAGAGAAAACTAAATTCTGAAAAAGACCATGTTCTCACATTTTTACAGTAGTATTAAGACACTGAGACAATGCAGACATAATACGGTTTGATAAATGTTCATTTAATCTCAGCAAATTGGTGTACCATAGTCTCTCTTGTCCCAATCACAATATCTGCCAAAATAATCTTGTATCTTGGATTTTTTTGCATATCATCCAACTCTCATTGCCACTATGTTTATATCTTATTGCTAAAAAAGCTAATTATATTATTACTAGTATTACTTTATGGTTATTTGGAATAATTTTTATTTTTATCAGACACTGCATTTTATATTGAAGTGTCTAAATAACAACACTGGCCATTGAAAACCCAGTCAACCAGTAATAGCTACAAATGAGGCTGCTGGCATCGAAAGTTCATGTGTGTAACATTACAAGTGTTGGTTTCTCTTGCTGACACAGTGACAGGAAGCATTTTACATTCCTCTATCCTCCTCCAGCTAAACACCCACCAAACCACACTCTAGTCCACTAACCATCATCTATTGTGAAAGTCTAACTTTTAACTATTCATAGACTTATGTTGCAAACATTTTGAAGTAAAAGTTAAATTACACCAGAAGATTGTTGTACACAAGAAAAGGAAGCACACTTTGATGTAAGTGGACACAGTTGATTAACTCCGCTGAAAATGGCCAACAGCAAGAACAGATGCATCATATGACCACTGTGTAGAAAAGTATTCAGGCAAGTCCTGCATTCCTTCACTGTGACCCCCACTGACCCTTTCATCTGGAGCCACAAGGAGCTTAAGGTCCCGTGCAAAATCAAGAGCCATGATGAATACAGTGTGATAAATGCAGTTCAAACAGCCATGGACGTGGCCATAAACGGTCAGCAGAATCCACCAAACTCTGACTGTGAAGGCCACACATGTCCACATACTTGGCTTGTTTTGGTTTCACACAACACTTTCAGTTAGTTTGTAATCTTACAACTGACTCTTCATCTTATGATGTATTCTGTTTGTAATGCTGTTTTACGGAAGAGCATCCTTCAGAAGACTACATTTTTATTCTATCCTGGACGGTAAGAGAACCATCAGTTACGACTCCTTCTCCCTTGCATTTCTAATAAAATATGCCACACTCTCACTGACTCTCTAAGGCAGCATTGAACCCCTCTGTGAAAATGTAATATGCTAATTACTGCGCACATAAAATGCAAGCTGCCTATGATGTATTTACATAAACGCAACAGAACTTATTAGCAACACTCACTTCCCCTACGTCATGTTCCTTATCTCAAATTCAGATGGTGACTGATACACCGAGGCTAAGATATTACATGTACCATAATGTGACACAAAAACAGTCCTGAAATAAAGCATTCCTTAGCTAAATGCATATCACATGCAACACACATCAGGGATACTTGATTATTATTACTGTAAGAAGTGTTAGTTTCCTCATTTATAGGAACTGACTTTATCTGTAGGCCTGCACACACTGCAAAATTCCACTGATATTCATACATACACAAATCTGAGCAGACTGTTGTGACAACTGTGTAGGTGTGTGAATGTCACAGCAGTAAAAGCACCACTATTACTGGTTAAAGATGGTTTCATTCAGGTGGATGGCATCTCATTAGATCAGTCACTGGAACAAAACTGAGCTGTTATTTATGTCATTGTTAGTTACTGCTTTGCTTTATTCTATTTTCTGAGGGCAAAATAAAAACATTTCAATTGCAGCACACATTTCATTTAATAATTTACTCGCAACATAGACTAACAGCTGGTGAATGATGTTAAAAGAACATATTTACCTTTCCACATTCTTTACTGACATCGTTATTGAAAACCCTGGCTAAGATTAGACTCAGTGAAGCTGTATGAGTAAAAACAGGTCAATACAAATGACACTGTGACGCAAAACCACATTGCTGAAGATGGTGACTGTCAGCCGATTTTTGCAGGATGTTATCACAATGATCACACAGCTCAATAATATGTTCATGTTACAGGTGGTTCGTGATAATAAATTAAGAGCTGCTTGTCATGGGCACAGTAATATACTGCATCTAGTACACAAAGCTCTGTAAACCATTAGCAGGAGGAAGCCATCTCTACTGTGGCCTGAGAACTGTCTGTTCTACTTCAGAGACAATACAAGGATCCTAGCTGTCCCCTCTGTTAAAGACAAGGAGGTGTTAATGGACTCAAGCAGTGACATTAAACATCACTCATCTCCAGTACATCCAACTGTGCACCAGTCTGTGTAACTGACATGCCATATTAACTCTTCTTGATTTACTTTCACACCTTGAAATCTTACATAACCTAATATGGTGTAAAAAGCAATAACATTTAACAGGCTCATGTTTCCCACAACCTTTCAATGGACAACAAACAGGGCCCTGTATTCAAGATTAAGGCATCACTGATACAGTACCCCCCCTTCAGTACAAATGGCCTCACAAGCAACATTTAGATGGTTAAGTGAAACATTTATCTATTCTAGCTAAATAATGATTTACTCTCAGTTAAAAGTCCATTGTTATTTTAGTAGATTACTTAGACTTATTGTATGAAACAAATTATTAAGCAAATTCTGATCTAAAGTGAGTGTGGAAATGGCATGAAGATTAACACACAAAGGTCTAAGAGCACCATTACTGAGACTGTGTACAGATATGATGCTTTTATAAAGTCATATATAATCAAAGCTTAGATGATTGTGGTAGTAAAACTCACACCAACAGTTAGTAAAAAGAGCATGTTATGTTACTGAAATATCCTTAGGTCATAAGTTGAATTATTCATAGGAAAATATGTACATGACCATGCTATGTTAGACACTAAGGAATTCAATGAGGACAACTGGTTATATCCCTTAAATTGCACTATACCTCATAAGTAAACCCATAACCGTACGTTCAATAATGGTGTCGTAAAAGAACTATGTTTACTTACTAGGGCCCCATCAGTACCACAGCCAGCATAACACCATGTTGGACAATCTAAAACCCTGGCAGGAGAAACGGAGCAGCTGATACCTGTTGGCATTTTCTCCTGGAGTGGGGTTAACCTAGTAGCTGCGTTTGCCTGGTCTGCACTACCACCCATGCACAGCAGCAAACAAAAAACAGCTTTAATCATCTGTCAAGGAGAAGACCCACCCTGGGCAATTTTCCAAGTCTGAGGCATTCAGTTCCTCGGGAAAATCCGGATTACTCATACCATTCACTTCAGTTAAGTGCACACAATGAAAAGATGCAGCAGTGAAATGAACAGAAATAACTAGACATGAGCAGCAAGTATGTCTATCAGGCTGCAAAGGTTATTAACTATTCAGCCATTAAAATACCTCCTGAGGATTTATCTGCTGTCAAGGCCAAGCAGCAGGACCAGGACCAAACACATATAAAACTCATAATGGGACGCAAACAAACACTTTAATCGATTAAGTGAAACAAACAGAAGATGTAATGACCCTCAGCTGGTCCTCATGTGGCTGTCACTGGTGATCAAGTGACCTCCTGCAGGAGAAAAGATCACTTTTTCACTACATATGACAATTGCCAAGAAATCCAAAGAGGATGCCAGCTTCACACACAAGCTCAGTGAGTGCTGCAGCTTTCTGCCTGGAAACGTTGATACATGTTAAATCCTGTATTGTGAAATGCGGTTTTTTTCCCCCCTTGTATTACGAGTAGCGTTAGTTAAGTATTGAGCAAGTGTGGAAAAGCTAACAACTCACAGAGGATAAGGCAGGTGGAAAACTTATGCTAACGTAAGGGTCGGGGATAGCTTTACAACAAATGTGCCAGCAGCCTGTTTGTTTCTGTCAAATTATATCCAAAGAACTGTTTCCAAACATGCTGCTAACTCCTGGCAGATGCTAGACTCCTTTCTTCGACTGACATTTCCTGAAAACACTTGCTTAATACTTACCAGCCCCGGGGCGTTGCTGCTTCTCACTTGTACGTGGAGTAAAAAAAACAACTAAAACGTAGCCGTTAAGTTACTGTCGGAAAACTTCACGAAGTCTTGAACTAATGGCTGACTTTACTTTCTCCGTCTCCTCTGTGCCATTAGTTGACCTGAGAGCAGCTTCATTTACAGTGAACACTACCTTAACTTACTTTCCGTGGTTATCGCGCTGCGGAGAAACAGCTCCTCCCCACGGAGGTCAGCGGCTACACGGGCTCCAGCTGTTAGCTAACGGAAGGAGGAGCACCGGACGACCGTTAGTTAGTCACCACGGGTAGACACCAGCACCGGAGCACGACTAGGAGGATTATCTGACCAATAAATGAGGCTTTGTGTATATACAGTTTACCTGAGTACTTATAATATCGGCTTTTAGCTAACGTTTTATGAGGTATTCACACTTTATTTGAATAGTAATGTCCTCATAGTAAACTACAGTAATAGTTCAAGCGTCTTAATTGCGTGATAATTCAAGCTGATAAATGATTTCCACTATTAAAAAAATAATAATAATTTTTTATTAGTTCACAGATAGATTCTCTCGTGCCAAATCAGGTTTTGTAAAAAAAAAAAAAAAAAAAGATAATTTCACCACATTATTGCTGTAAAGAAGCTCACACTAGTGACCTTTTTTTTTTTTTTTTTTTTTTAAATGATTTTCATTTTAAAAATGTATTTCAGTTGTTGGAATCACAGTATTACATACACTGTTGTCCATAAAGTTGAAATAATTTTTTTTTTCCAGACACATTCCTCATTTTATTCCTGTTTATACACATCAGTGATCACCTTTGAGAAGGTACAATGAATACATACTGAGTCCCAGTTACACTTTATCTATCGAGAATAAACCACATTGACCACAATCATCTCATGAGAAGAGGTAAAATATTTAATTCTAACTTTATAGGTAGCAGTGTATATTAAACTGAGAGTTTTTTTTTTTTTTTTATCATATTCATTTATATATTTGTTTGGTTTTTTTTAACTGAAATCCTTATGTGAGAATATGAAATAAATGGGAAATGAGAGACCTGGACTAACGCAGTGGATTTAATACTGTCTTACCTCATTGATACTCCAGAAATTTGTACAAGAATATCAACTGATATAGTATGATTTTTGTCTCAAAACACCACATATTTATCACAGGGTAGCACCAGTGACATGACTCTAGCACTAAACTATATTCCTGATATTTCTGATTAAATTTGTGGCATTTATTTTAAAATGGCCATATTACAACATTGTATATTCAATAGTTATGCATATATTTGTGTAAATGGTAGAAAAAGATGTTTTTGATGTCAAAATACAGCGCATACAACAAATATTTTCAGATTTATGGCTCAAGAAGGTGCACTGTTTTAGTTTATAGAGTAAATAAACTTGTTACAGCTGTTGCACAGACTAGAGATAAAATAAATTATCTTATGAAAAAACATTTTCAGAGGATGAACAGGAGATTCTATTGTAACAAGTAGAAACATAACGTGCTGCACACTTTAATACTCCTCGGCCAAATATAGAGTAAGATTGTGTTGAAAGTTACTGTCCTATATTTAGATTTGACTGTCTTTGTGTAAAACTTACTGCATACATATTTATATTTGAAAGTACTCATATTACTACTGCACAAGGCCATTCAACCTTGAAAAAGTAGGTCAAGGTCACATATTTTCAGTAGGCTTTTGCACCATGCCAAGATGCATCCACTGCATAAATTAGGTGCAGATATTTCAATGCATTCTTCATTTAATGTAATTATGTCATTGAATGGACAGACAGACGACAAAACAATTACAATATCCCTTCAGCCAGAAGTTGGCCGAGGGGTAAAAACAGGCCAAGAAGTGTTTAGTCCAGTGTTGAAGCTGTTTTTTTAAGTTTATTTTTTTAACTGAAAAACTACAAATAGAGGACTGTTTTAATTTGTCAGATGTTACAAAACTGTTGAGTAACGCAGCATCATAGTGAATGATTTACTTGTTCTTCATTGTTTTTATTTGTGAGTTTATTTAGTTTTTAATGTTTTCAACATTATCCTAAGTGATACTTGGGATATCCTACTCAGAATTTTGAGTATACGCAGTAGTTGTTTATATGCTGCATTTGACTTTTTTGCACTGATGCAAAAAAGATGCATTTTTAATAACAGGGTACCTCAAAAAGTCAAACCAAATTAAAATATATGCATGAATGGTACAGATACTCTAATTACAATTTATAATTTTGCTTGAATGTTTTTTTGATCACAGTATTTGTTGTTACCTGATAAGGACCAACAGGCACTGATTATCGTGTAACAAAACATGGACCATTCAACTGGAGCATTCTTATTTCATTGGGCAGGTCAAATAGGAATCAGAACCCCATTTCAAGCCAGATTTTTTTGGTCGACCTGCCAAGCACATTGTGCATGATTGGTCTTTTTCAAATAACCTGCTCAGCAGAGCCTAAAGTCTGTCCCTGCACTGATTCATTGGGCCACTGTCTCACTCAGCACTGTACTTGTGAGCTGAACTTACAAATGGACCATTTTAGTTAGTCATATGAAAGGTCATGTTGAATAAGTATACAGTTGAATTTGTTTTGTGTTCCTGTTAAATATTATGTATTGTTCTTCATCAGCACATGAGCAACCTTAAATTAATATTGAAATGCAAATGGAAATAGACATTGGTTTACCACTACCTAGAGGTTCACACTGACAGATTCATGCAGGTCCATTTTGTCTGAACCACAGACCTCTTTTTTTCTGCATAAATTTAATCCCTATGGGAGAAAAAGCAGTGGGAATCTGGCAAAGCACCCATGGCTGAAATAGTTTTAGGTTCTGGCACCGTATCATTAAACACACAGGATACAGAGGACAATGGCATGGCTGTATTTTTTTCCAACCTCATTTTCCAACAGATTCAGACTCAGTGCTCCATTAGTTAGCAAAACTAATATGCAACAGTGATTGATTACAGTATATTTTGCAAGTAGAATAAAGAAACAGCATTAGGAAAAAAAAGGGAGATTTTTAAAAGTGCTTCATTTTGTAAGCATTAATCCATTAAAATACTGAGTCATTTTAACACAGATGATTCTTGCATAAATCTTTTATTCTGTAAATTAACATCCACACAAAATACCCCAAAGAGGAATCGATTTATCAGTGTTCATCTTGTCTGGCAGGGGCCTCCAGCAGCTCATGTTGTCCCTTCTGACTTCTGCCAGTGAAGTATTTCCTTGGCCAGTTGAAATACTTCATTCTGATTCATTTTGTTTCCTTGGCAGGTCCGGATTTTTCAGTCTTTGGCTCTTTTGTAATTGTATCTCATCAAAATAAGGTTTGTAGATATAAATACCACCGGCAACTCCAAGCAGAGCAGCGACGATCATCTGTGAGAAGGGTATTCTTACTCTTGTTCGAATTCGAATCATGACTACTTTTGATAGGAGTCCTACTCTGGAGGCACAAGATGTTTCTGTAAAAAATAAGTAATTTCCAAGTAAATAAGTGAAAAAAAGAATGTTATCCAAGACATACAGACAGACATATTAAACCTTTTTAAAACCAGCATCTTCCACTATGCTTTGATGAATGTTGCATCTTCTTGCAAAATGTTAGACATAGCTTGCTGCACTGAGTGCAGGCTGATGCCTATATTGTTTGACTAACACTATTGTTATATTAGTAAAGCAAGGGTCAATACAAGATATTTGAGTGTGTTTCTTTTTGTTTTAATCCATTTTTAAATTTTTTTGATTATAGGTCAACATACAAACATTGTGCAGATATTTGACACATTAAAAGCCACTCTGTATACATTTACAAAATTCTTCAAATGATAGCTTATCTTGAGACTTCTAATAGCAGCTCCAGCCCTCTCACAGTGTTGTCCACTCTGAAGTTCTGCTATATTTAGTAGTGTGTTTAAAAAAAAAAAAAAGCAGAGTCATAGGCCCTAAGCCAGGGGTCAGCAACCCTGGTCCTAGAGAGCCACTATCCTGCATGTTTTAGATGTATCCCTCTTCCACCACACCTGATTCAAATGATCAGCCTATCATCAAGCTCAGCA
>JAPQRP010000019.1:39693392-39712683 GCA_037367295.1 Apogon hyalosoma | reverse complement strand
TGTTTGCATCATTTTGGGCATTCATATATATATATATATATATATATATATATATATGGTTTAGAAATTAGTAGACACACAAATATAAAACACCTGTGCTCACTGATGAAGTCAACACGCTGTTCCAGTTTTGCGATCAACTCCATGGATTAAATGCTTATTTCCAGTGAAAGGTTACAGTTGAGAGACACTAGACTAATCTCAGAGAGCAGAGATTTTTGTTTCCTCAGTTTCGACGCTGCACCTCAGTCTAACAATGGTTTAGAAACCAGTGTAATAGTCGTTCTGTTGTGTTTCCTCAGTGGACCATGGTGCAGTTCAACTTCCTGAAGTTTAATATCTTCCATGGTGTGGCCGATTTCTACGGCTCTCACCCCTGGCACTGGTACTTCACCCAGGGCTTCATGGTGGTCATCGGCCCTCATCTGCCTTTTTTCCTTCATGGGTGCACCCTCGCCTTAAAAAAATACAAGATCCTGCTGGTGGCTGTCATCTGGACAGTTGTAGTGTACAGGTGAGTTTGTGTGTTCACTCAAATACTATAACTGTACACTTTATATTGTTTTATTCTTCTACTTCACTACATTGCATGGACAATTATGATATTTTTTATTTGACTACATTTGTCTGTCAGGTTTAAGTACTTTCACCCCCCACCCCCCTGTTTACGCACAAAAGCTACAAACAGGCCTGTTTTTCTGAGCAAGTGAAAAGTTGTCGTTTTACAGCAATATGATGATCTTATAGAATATGTTTTAGGTTTCTGTCAAATAAATCACCAAGACTACAGTGACTTCAACCTTAAACATCAATATCAGTAATATTCTGCATATCCATCAATACAGCATTAAACTGGAAAAAATATATAATAGTAAAACACTGATGGATACCATTTTATTGCACTTTTACTGTTCATATTTAGGTACATTTTGCTGATAGTTTTATAATTGTTTTGAAAGTTTTTCTTGTGTGAGTATTGTCACTGTGGTTTTGGTTGTGTAAAGGCTCTGAGGGCGTCATCCACTTTTTATTTGCATCATCAATAATGTTTTCTAATAAACACTGACATGTTTGCTGTGTCTGCCTCAGCTTGCTCCCTCATAAGGAGTTCAGATTCATTTATCCTGTGCTGCCGTTCTGTATGGTCTTCTGTGGTAAGCACTCAATGTTGCATAAACATATTTTTTACCTCATGTTCAGTACCTTAATTTGTGTTTTGATGGTTGTGTCTGTTGTTTAATTTCTTGTCTAGGCATATCTTTGGCCAGTCTGAAGGCCTGGCGACAAGCTGCTGCGTTCTTTTTGTTAGTATTGAATCTGTTTCCTGCCTTATACACTGGCCTAGTTCACCAGCGAGGCACCCTCGACGTCATGAACCACCTCCAGACACTGTGTGACGCTAACAGCTCCTCCACCACAACACAACCAGACGTCCTCTTCCTCATGCCCTGCCACTCAACGCCCTATTACAGGTACACAAACACACACCACTGACAGTCGGCAGCTCCTCAGAGTCTCTGAACATGTCCTAAGACACAGTTGAATAAAAATTAGACCTTAGAAGTCATTAAATAGTCTTAAAGTTGAATGTGTGAGGTTTTAATTTCAACATTTTTTTGTCATTTCATTTATTCGTCTTTCATTATCTTCGTCAACGTGAGTCAAACTCATCAACCTCCACATTTCAGATGTTATAAATATGAAAACCTACCACTGAATACGATATTATCTCAATATGTTTTTATTGTTTTATCAAGCTTTTAACAGGTTTTAGATTGTCATTTTTAGTAATATCTTTTAATAATATCTATTGACTTTTATTTATTTTAGTCTGTTTTAACCATGATCAGTGAGCTGCTGGGAGTACCTGTCAACGTCTTTGGTCTGTGCTGTTTTTAATGTGTCCCCTGTGTGTGTCCTGTAGTTTTAATGTTTTGTGTAACATTTGAGATGCCTTCTCTAGACTGCAGAACAAATGTACCTACGGGGATCAATAAAGTCACCTTGAGCTATACTTTATAATTGCATTTACCTCTTAGTTAACCTGACACAATGGAGTAATCATGTTTCTTCATAAGTCCTACTTCTGTACAGGAACACAAAGCATGGTTTGTCTAAAACTCCCCCTTAAATTTCATCTAAGATTCTGAAAAGGTTTCTAAAATTGCCATGATTAAGTTGTCTGTAAATATTTTACATGACTCAGAAACAGGTCTGTGAGACCCTAAAGTTTTAAGTATAAAAGCCCCAAGTCTTAATTTTAGGCTTGTGTAAAATACTTTGACAGGTCATAAGTGGTCTGGATTATAAAGTTAAGGTTACTTTTATACTGTTGTATTAACTTCAGGGTTTATCAGAGCAGCTAAAACTACCACCACTGGAAGAAATGAGCCTAGTAATAATTTGTTTCTGTTTGTGTCACATCCATCCAATGTGACTGAATGTAACAAGTATAAGTTCAATGAGATCTGCCTTGAGAATAGAATTAAATCTTAATGATGGCCTTAAAAAGGGGTGAGTGTGTACCACCTTGAGTGCTAATCTTTGCTGCATATCGTCTTATTTAAGTCTTAGATTTAACTTGTTGAAACTGGCAGTATCCCTGTCTGTGAGTAATGAAGTTCTTCCTGCTGTATGAATGACTTAGTGGTTAATTATAAACAATGTACTGCATTTATTCTTCAGTTGAGGTAAAAGCTTTATAGTGACAGTTGGACTGTTGTCTGGTTATGTCCAGTCCAAAGTAAAGATAGTAGTTGGCTGGTTTCCCACCTCAGTGGACCCTTGGTAATAACACCAGCTACCAAGTGAGATCAGCTCTGTAGAGGTGTTAACAGTGGGTCATTTGACTCTGCATCAACACTGACACTGTTTGAGGAGTAATTATCTTGTTGAATTAGACTTGAACTAGAGTTGAAATGACTGATATTTTTGAAGTGTTTTAATTTTAACTCTAACACTGAAAATATAACACTTTTGATTTTGCTGTTATAGCCTGGATAGATATAGTTATGTTTCATTACTATTAGTGTACATTAACTTTTTCTCCACAAAACACATTACACCAATCTGAAAAACCGCCTCATTTATCAGATGGTTAAGGCTGTTTGATCACAAGTACCTCATTCCCAGCCTCATTGGATCAGGGGTTTATTGTGTGCAGTATCCTCAGTTTATACGCCATTCAGGAACTCTGTCAGAGGGTTTGAGATCCAGCTGATGAGATTTAATCAGTCTCGAGTTTTAATGATGTGCTACATGTAGCAGCTGATGTTCTTTTTGTCTACAGCCACATCCACTGTCCAATAAGGATGAGGTTTCTGGAGTGTCCTCCAGATCTGGGACAGGAGGGTTACGTCGACGAAGCTGACATTTTTTACCGCGATCCTCTTCTCTGGCTCAGGACTTCGTTTCCATACAAGTCATCTCTACCCACACACCTGCTTCTGTTTGATGTTTTAGAACAGGTAACACACTGACCTAAGATTTCTGTTTGTGAGGTGTCATTTTTCAAGGTCCTTATGTTCTGCTCTTGTTTCAGGAAATCTCTGCGTTTCTACAAGGGAATAAATATGTGAGAACAGCAGAGATATTTCACACTCATTTTCCTGAGGGAAGGGTTGGAGGAAGCATTTTTATTTATGAAAGGCACTGACAGAAGCTCACACAACTCAATGTTTGTTTCTATATGAAGAATGTCACACAACATGGATTTGCTACTGAAATAAATATTTTAACGTCAAATGTTGTTTTTAACTGTCTCGAATGTAAAACACATTTTTAGTCACAATTACATCTAAAGAACTCATTCATCTTTTGTAAAAGTAAAATAAAAACACTAGGTCCAGTTAAAGTGAGGTGAGGAATGTTAACAGATTTCAACTCTGAAACCACATCATCACACAAGTCTGTCAATGTAGCAGCAAATCAGACGATCAAAATATGTGTTCACAAACACATCCCAAATGTAGCAGGTTATTTTCATTGTTTGCACAACAGTTTGGCTCCCAGAATTATTTTAAGCATCTTTATCATGTTATGGTTAACAGGCCAAATCCACATCCAGTCTCCTCTTAACTTTTATAAAACATGTAAAATCAGACTTCTCATGTTGCAAAAGTGCAGGCGACATCATTTATGCCACATCTTTCAATCAGATATCTATCACTATACACAAAACAGCTCAAAGACATTCAGTAGCTTTTAAAAGTTAACACTGTGCAAACAGAGACTTTGACTCTAAATACAAACCCAAAAAAACTTAAAAACGACAGCAATGAATTTACAGGAGTTGAATTACTTTCAATATTTGGGATCAAATGGCATCGGGCCCAGTTCTATTTTGACGTCAGCCATGTGTCGGTCTGCGTTTCTGCCTGTTCTGCTCCATTTGCGTTCACTGTGTGGTCGAGGTCTGGATCTCTGTTGTTTTCGTTGTTGATGCTTTGCCTTTGATTCCTCCTTTGAATCTGTCTCAGGTCTCTCAAACGGCGTGCTGCGCATTTCAGACAAATAATAAACATTAGTGTTGGTTAAAATAAAAATCAGCTGAAACCAGGACCATCACTGACACTTCAGTTAAAATCTGTCATGTAAAATGTGCTTTTCTATTCATTTCATATCATTAATATAGTATAAACCTAATAATAATTAATACACATATAATGTATCTAATGAAAAAAAAGCATTTATTGGTAATGAACACAGTAAAACATACATCACCATTTCTGTCTTTGTTTTTAAAGAGAAAACTGCACAGGCCTTATTTGACATAAATGAGTTAAATTTAAGTGTATTAATGAACTAAAGCGTTTACTTATGTCAAGTACCAGCACCTCATAATGACATCAGTGAAGGAATGCCAGTTGAATCTAAAACTGTATAAAATTTTGTGTAAATACTAAATAAACATGACATTTTGGTTATTTTCATCAAGAGTTACAACACTTTGATTAGTTGGTGATGATTACATTGAACCGATTTATCACTTATTGAAATGGATTATTACTTGATAATCATTTGAAAGTCAAGTTAAAAAAGCTAAAGTTAAAATATCAAAATTCTCTGATTCCTGCTTAGCTGTGAATATTATCTCTTTTCTTTCCTTCTTTATCACATGAAACTGAATACACCTGTCTGTAATTCTTTGGAAATTAGAGATAAAATTAGCTAAGTCTTACAGACTCTGATATGATGGAAATCAAATGTTAAATGCCAGTTCACTAATGTTTTCAAGATAAGATAAAAGGTTATTACATACATGCATAGGTTTATGTATACTTTATATAATACATGTATAAATCTAACACTGGAAGGTGTAAAGTGAATGTATTCTCCTGCAGAATAGAACTGGTAGTGCAAGAGACAAACTTTCCTTTTGAGCAAAACCCATTCTCATTAATTCATAGAATTTAATTATCAGTAATTTTAACTTTTCTCTATTGGTTAATTTTCATGAATTTTATTTTTGAAGCATTTTACAGGTACAACCTGTGATATCTTTGGGTTGTGTACAAAGCAAGACATATGAGGACGTCATCCTGGATTATGGGAAACATTTCCTTGCCAGACTGATCTCATGGAATCGACTTGTATGTCACGTCAGTTCTTACTGCACCTTGCAATTATACAGATCAAACAATTAATAAATTAATTAATCAAAAATGAAAGATGAAAATGGCCCTTATCTTTAGCCATAGTTTCATCCATATGGTGTTTATGTAATAGCAATAGCAGGTCTACATTCAAGTCCTACCTTGGGCCATAGCTTTTTGAGTAGCTGTCTCCAAAGAAGTGCCTGTAAATATAGTCATCAAGGTCTCCAAACAGGTCATCGTCGAGGCCGTGGTACTCATGCATGTCCACCAGATAGTCCTCCACACCAGAGACAAAGTCTGTGAACAGCATCTGGTCGTGAATAAACACACCATTGTGGAAGAAGTTGTTGATGAACATCTCCAGCTCCTTCCAGTGGTGGAAGTGGTTGACCTCTTGCTGGACGTAGCTCTGAAGCAGCTGGTAGAATTCATCTGCTCTGATCGGCTCCGTGGCTTTGTTGAACAGATTCATAGACTCCTCATAAGCGCAGTTAAAGACCCCGGTGCATCCCTTTAGGTTGGGCTTGTGGGTGTTTTGTCTTCGATCTTCGTGAACTTTATCTGCTGATTTTCGAGTGTTGTGGTTAATCTGAAAGAAGTCGTCAAATTTGTTTGGGTTTCTGTGATGTTTGTGAGATCTGTGCTGCCACGACTCTTTATTCTCGTGCTTCTTGTCATAAAACCCTCGAGCCTTGTTGATAAAAGTGGAGGCGGAGTCCTTGAAGTGGCGAAAAGTTGATTTGACGGAATCTGAGAATTTCCTCAGGTTCTCCTTCACAGCTTCCTTTGCTTTTTTAATCTGCTCTTTGTGGTGGTGGACAAACTCCTTAGTGGAATTCTTCACAGCGTCAAATGTCTCTTTCACTTTTCCTGCCATGCCCTCTTTAGATTTCCTCACTTTGGACTCAGTGTCTCCTTTGGCTCTCTCTTCTTTGGTTTCCACATACAGCCTCTCCCAGAGGTCGGAGCGCTGCTGCTCAAAGCTCAGCCTCTTCTCCAGTTCGCTCAAACGTGACTGCAGCTCTTCTGCCTCGGAACTTACTTCTTTTTCAGCTCCAGAAATGCGACTTCTCAGCTCATTTATCTCTTTCCTTAGCTCATCTGTAACCTTCCTCTCCCTGTCAAGCTTTTTCCTCAGCGTCTGTGCTTCAACCATCAGGTCTTCCCTCTGGTCCATGAAGTTCCGGATCAGTTGCTTCTCCTCCTCCAGCTGATCTTTCAGCCTCTGGTTTTCTGACAGCAGGGAATCGGCACCAGCTCCCATGGCTTCCAGATCTTTGATCTTAGAGTGCAAGCTTTTCAGCTCCTCCTGAAGTATGGACAGAGACTTTTCTTCTCTTTCCAGGGAGCTCCTCAGTAGCTGGTTGTCTGCTGTCAGCTTCTGCTGCTGAGACACAATGTGAGTCTTCTCCTCAACTTTCTGCTTCAGCAATACTTTCAAGTCATCTCTCTGGGCCTTATTATAAAGAGGGAAAAAATGGTGATCACGTTACAGGATTTATTAAGGGAAGTCACCAAAACATGAAAAAATACATCCTTTTTCTGTTTTTTATGGCAGCGTAGTACACAGACTTAAGAATTACCTGCATGTGAGCCTGTTTGATGTTGAGCTCCTCATTCTCTTTTTGTATCGCCTCAATTACATCAGTAAGAACTGAAATAATTTTGTGCTCATCCAGGTCATCCAGGTCAAACTCACCTCTCTGAGCACAGAACACGGAACAAATTATGACAAATTAAAGTCATGTTAATAAGGATTGCAAATGAACAATGTTGTTTCACACACTCAGAGGCAGCATAACATTATTTTAACTTCTACTCATTACTAACCTGGCTGGACAGTAGATGTTCTCTGACATGTCGCAGAAGCAGATCTTTCACACCATCGAGTTCATTCACTCTAATTTTATCCACCGTTTTCTGCCTTTCCTGGATCTGAACTGTACCTGTTAGTGTAAAAATCATACAAGTTTAACTTATTTATGTGTAAATTTCCAGTAACTATCGCAAACTTACACATTTTTTAAACACAGCATATAAGGAAACAGCAGCCTACAGTGTTTATAAAACGCAGAGAGGCTATCACCCAGTGTTCAGCATCCCAAAATGACCATGATGTCTTAGTACACCTGGTCACATTTGGCAGTATGAAAACCAGCATGCTTTTCTGGCTTTTCATCAACTCAGAATGAAACAATGGCTGCATTCCAAATCACACAATTTTCCTTTTTAGTTCTAATATAAGAATGGGGCAAAGTTCAAGCTGTAACATTGTGACAAAATATTAATAAAAAGCAGGAAAGACATAAAACACTCATATTGTATTTGAGAGAAACCTGTTAAAATAATTACAATAACATGACGGTTCCTCACAAAAGCCCCTATTCGGAGGGTCCAGATTCAGAGGGTATAGAGTTCTAAATGAGGATCTATTTGCATGAAAATCTAAATAAAAAAAAAAAAGGTTATAGCTGGATGTCTCACCGTAGAAGTGGCCAAAGCCCATGCTGATGGCCACTATGAGGGCGAGCAGGATGCATTTGTTGAGGACGCTGCTGCCCTGACGTTCAGGCATCTGGGTCTCCAGGGCAGCAGGTCTAATTTCTGCCTCCTCCTCCTCCTCCTGGTGTCTCTGTTCTTCCACCTCCTCCTCTTCATCACTCGGGCTGGACTCCAGCACCTTGTCCCCGTCGGCTTCCGTCACAGTGCTGGTGGCACTCCTCCTCAACCTTCGTCTTCGTACGACATTGCTGGAGCCTCCATCTGCCTCATCCTCGCTGCTGCTCCAGTTTTTTACAACAGGCTGCTGCACTGGAAAAACTAGAAACAAATAGGAGGTTAAATGTGAAGCAAAAGTGGAGTGACAAGAAAGTATATAAAAGTGTACACACAGGAATGACAAACTCAGAGAGAATGCACAAGTGTAGCCAGGTGTGATGAAAACTTGACAAAAATGTATTCAGTAAATGATTTTTAACAAATGAATGTAGAAAATATTCTGGTCTAAAAATGGTTGCATTTTTTGCAAATATAATAACTTCCTGTTAGCTGTTAGTTGTACAAAAAGTGCAAAAAAGAACTTCACACCTAAAAGCTGCATGCGAACAGTAAAGCTCTTAAGTCTCAGATCTGTTCTGGTTCTTGAAGTGGTGGATGTCAACTTTTGTCTAATCAAGGTAATTTTGCTATTAATTAAACTAATCTTTTATATAATTCCTACATTCACAAGTGCTTCTGTGAGCAGTATGTCAGCATTGCACATGCACATGTCAAATTCACTCTATTTTCATTCAGGCCACCTGGAACAGTGCGACCTCCAGGAAGCTGACTTCTGAGATGGAAACCTAACTTCATGAGACTCTGTGGAAGGTTCCAGTGTCTTAACATCAACCCTGCTTTGGCAGTATAGTGAAGAGAGGAAGAAATGTTTTGACATATAGTTTGACAAGTTGGCTGTTTAGCTATAAGTAGAAAACATAAACTCACTAATGAAAACATAATGATTGTAGAATTAGACTGTTACAATCATGACATTTCCATTTCCATTTGCATTTTATGCTATCAAAACATCATTAATATTAAGCTTAATAATAGTTTATTTACATGTATACTGTATACTAGGGTTGCACAATTTCAGGATTTTAGGAAAAAGTCATATTAAAATGTGAGTGCACTTCCCTGGTTATCAGGAAAATGCACAGATCAAGAATCCTTTTAAAATGTGTATTTTTTTTCCATATCAAACTTTCAAAGTTAAACAGTTTTTTTTTTTTTTAGTTTTTTTTAATAGAGTACATACATGATTGTAATAATTAAGCAAAAATAATTGCAGTTACTCCAAGAAACTGCAGTGTGTAATAACTGGGAGAGCCCTGACACAGATTGCCAGAAACAAACTGTGGTGCTGCCGTCATACCTGTCTCGGCGGCGGTGAAGGCGTACTGGCTACTACAAGAGGTGCCAAGGTAAAACTCCTCATGAACCGATGCATCCACCTCTGCATGATCATCGTCCTTCATGTCTCCTAAAGTCATTATGTCAGAGTGATCACTCGACGACAACAGACACACATGCTCTTTCTCTGCAGCATTGTTCTCAGCCTGAAAAGAAAAATACAAGGGCAAAGCTTGGCAAAGACGCTGATGAGTGGCTTTGACTGCAAATTACTGTTATGTTAGATTACCTCTGCAGCAGAAAGGGTTTCATCTGTGTTTTGGTCCAGATTGTCATTGTGTGAACTGGTAACTTTCACTTTACTGCAGCAGGCTGAAACAAACATTACGCAAAAAATGTAGTAAGACTAAGGAGCAGGATAAGGATAAAGGAATAATGTAAAGTGATTAAAAAAAAAAGCTACACAAAAACCTTAAAATCAAGTATAAATAAAAAAGATAAGTTAAAAAAAAGACTGCATGGATAACTTCAAATATCACAAAAATGGTTAGAATGAATCCCAAAAATCTGCCAGTTAATACCACTAATAAATTGGTTGCTGTTACATCCAGTCAAATTAGAAGTGGGTTCTTACCTCCAGATGAGGCAGGTTTGTCCTGCAGCTCTAGTTTCACCATTGGAGGGCGCTCTCCAAACTCCCCTGCAGCCTCTGAGCCCAAAGTCTCAATATCTGAACCCTTTAAAAGAGTTTGGGACACAATTAAGACACATCTTCAGAAATGTAGCTTTGTTGAGGCCATGTTAATACTGCTCAAGCATTTGTTAATCA
This sequence comes from Apogon hyalosoma, assembly GCA_037367295.1. NCBI lineage: Eukaryota > Metazoa > Chordata > Actinopteri > Kurtiformes > Apogonidae > Apogon > Apogon hyalosoma. The sequence continues at coordinate 39,702,363 of JAPQRP010000019.1, read as the reverse complement.
TATAACATATTTCACAGTGGCCAGTTTTATTGTAAATATTGAGAATGGAAGAACTGGAAACATGAAATTTACCTCATTACTGATGATGGTCCAACCACAAGATGACTCTGCATCACTGGATGTTTCTGACATTTCTGTCAGGTGTAGAAATACACAACCTATAAAGGACAGATCAAACACAATCAAACAGTGTGTCTCTGGTTATAAAGTGAAGTATGGGGGAGGTTAGTGTGTCTGAAGATGACGGATTTGCACACAGATGATTTCTACATGCAGTTAATATCAGGTAAAACATTTTGACTCAATCCTAACAGTACAATCTGTCACTGATCTTGGGTAAAAGCAGCTGTAATGTTGGGTCAATAAATTAAATCAGTCAACAATAATCCAGATCATGTTTTAAAGAGATTAAAAAAAAAAAATCTGACAAAAAACAATGAGGTGCCATGATTTTACACATAAGTCAAAAAAGACTCGTTGGTAGCCATAGTTTAAATGTGTACTTTACATTTATTATAGAAATGTTGATAACACAGGGAATGTAAACAAAGCTGAAGTCAATCAGTGTATCTGCATATCACAGAGATAAGCTGAGCTAAGGGCCAACTCACACATGAAGGACCATCATATGATACTGAAACACATGTTTACCTGAGTGCTTTAGATGTCCCACATAGCCTGTTCCAGACCTGTTCTACAGCAGAACGTTTGACTTGCTCAGGCAGAAAACTCCCAGGTTTAACTGGGATCATTAAAAATATCCCCTTTAGCTGTATTGGCTTTTTTTTGTGGATTCGTAGGGACTGACTCACTGTAATGCCAACGAAATGAAACTGAACCATTGTTTCGGTTTAATTTGTCATGTCAGGTCAAGTCCAACTCATGACTGTGCACACAGGCTGAACAAGAGAAACACATGATCTCAGAATAAACTGTAGCATATGGGCCACTTCGATGGTCAGAGAAAGAGACTTTCAGAAGTTGTTACTGCCTTCTCACATTCAGATAAGTAGCTCAGATTTGTTTTGAACATGTCTGTTATGTAAAGTTTAGGTTAAGACAAAAAGTAGATTAGATGAATTCATGTAAACAGATGGCCTACAGAAAACTTAAGTGAGTCAAATGTTAAATGTTTTGCTACTTATCATTTACTACAGTATGTTCACTTTGAGGCAAATTATTACTGAGACTACACTTTACATTCATTTACAGTCTATTTGTTGGCACTACTTTTATACCATTTTCTTCCTCGTAACGCCAGTGTAGGTTACTTTTGTCCTAATGTCATTCAGTACCTGTGTTTAAACATGTTTTAAGGTTAAAATGACCACGCTTAATCGTGATATAATACTCAGAATCACCTGTGGTGATGCTGATTATTCATTTTCCACTCAACGGCCAAAGTAAATTTGCATAAAATAAATAAAGAGGCGGGTTAAACAGCGGCTTCTAGCGGTGGTAGCCTGCACCTACAGCTACCCAGATGATGCCAACTCCCGCGGCCTGACGGTGAATAAAGCTCACATTTACTTCAGCCTCCAAGTCAACATGATCAACACTGACGCTGGTAACTGTAGCTAACTTTAACTTCGTCTCATAATACGAATTGCAGACATTTAGCAGTGATTTCGATTTAACTTAACTAACTTAACAGCCTAGTTATTAACGCCAGCTCTCAAAGCATCAAGCATCGATCTGTACCGAAGCATTAACTGCCCTTTACCCTGCTAGGTTTCCGAAAAACCGAAATAAATAGCCAAACTCACCGGTGTTTTACACGACAGCTGTTTGCAACCACCTCTGCAATTGTTGCAGAATGCCGTAGCCACAGCTAAGTTATCCGTTAACAACACAGCGACGCCGCGGAGAGTTCATGGGAAATGTATTTTAAAGTGGTAGAAGCGGAGAGCAAGCACAAGGTGAGTGGTCACCGATTTGAAACTGCATTACCCAAGCGGCAACGCGATAGTCAAGCAGGCTGAGTAAGTAAAGGGTGGAGCATGGAAACAACCTGCGTCTTCGAAAAAAACATAAACAAGGAAGCGTGACAAAGCACACCACCCTTAATAATAGAGCAAATTAATTATAACTTTTGCTTTTTGACATGTAAAAGTTTATGTATGATAAGAAAGCGCTGCTTGTGGACTGTGAATTCGTGTGACGAATAAAAATGTTTATGTTTCCAGAGTGGTAGGTGGGGTTTAGTAACTATTATTACCACTTAAAATGACTGAGAAAAATGTGTTTGATGGAAACTTACCTATCACCAAAACTCACACATGTCAAATTAGTGTAGTTATCAGCCAAATTAATGTGACAACAAATTATAACATAACATACATGCAAACAAAATATATAAGGATATTATTAATACTGCAACATATTGTTTTATCTGTCCTTTGTCAAGATGCTGTCAAAATGTAAAATGAAAGGCAAATCAAGATCAGTATTTTACACAAAACTATTGATCACTCAACTCCAGCCAGTTTTGTGCTTTCTGAGCAGGTTTCAGCTATAATCTTTCATTTTATCAGGTTGTTATATTGATTATTGTTAGGTTCTGTGAAGCACTGGGAGGTTAACTTTGCAAAATGCTGATGTGTATGTAACAAGAGACAGGCTGCAAATACAAAAAACTATTACATTTCCAGTAAAGTTTCTATCTGTATGTGTACTGATAACATTTAGCACTTAAGTTAATGTTTATCAAATAGCACACTTAGTTACATTTAAGTTTTACAAAACAGAATTAACATAAAGTACAGTTTAAATGTTGATAATAAAAACAGTATATAATTTTTTAAAAATGTTATGCTGAAGAAAAAAGAAGACGAGTTGAATTTTTTTGGTCATTTTATTTGAACTAAAAATCAGACTTTCATAATTAATCATTTTCTAAAAATTCTCCTAAACATTTTTTGGCAAAAACCAACTTGCAAGTAATCTTCATGACAAAGACAAACAGACAAAATATAACCCATGAACAGAAATTATAATAATTACAAAAGGTACATTCAATTTTCAAGAAACCTGCTTCCTCCTCTGAGGCTGCGAATCGCCCTGAGTTTCACTGTAAATGACTCGCAGCGCTCCAACACCACAGCCAAAGCCACAGTGTTTAACACAACATGACTGCAAAAAGGGGGAACAACAGCAGGTCAGTTCATATGCAGACCAGGCTCTCTGTTTAACCCTTTAAATTCACATGCTTGGACAATGTAACATAATTCATGAGATGAAAAACAATTGGACATCAACATCAGATGTCCCTGTTATGAACATCTTAGACATTAATTATGGGTTCATGACATCAGCACCAAGTACAAGATAATGAAATGACCTGAAGCAGCAACTGTGTACCTGTGTGATCCATAAAAGACCCAAATCAGAACCTGAAAGATTATTATTATCATTACTACTACTACTACATTAAAACATGAACTGTAAACTGGGAAGTCAGGACAGGAGATGATTAGAGAAATGACTTTCAGATTCTGGTTTGGTTCTTTTAAAGTAGGATGGTATAAAACACCACTCAAACAGCTGTACACCCACAGCAAATGTGTGGCATCAAAACAAAACATAAGTATATAAGTTCAAGTTAAAATGGAAGTGATTCTCCTGCTTCTACTTTCCTGACACAGCTGAAACATGACTCCACTGAATCAATTGTCCATTTTCTCTTGAGACACAACAGTTAAAAAAAAGATGAAATGTTGAGTTTGTGGGAATAAATGATAATTCAGACACACAGTGAACCATTTTGACCCTCGAACATCATACTGCATTACGTAGTGAAATAACGGCATAGGTATGAAAACATAGAAAATGACATCTCAACCTGCCAACATGCAGCGGTGACTTTAAATCTTTGGTTTAAACTGTTTGCTTTTCAAAAGAAAGTTAAACTGATTGTGTCACTCATTTCTTCCAAATGTTCACCTGATTGAATCCTCTGCATAATCCTCTGATTAAATACACAGCCATGTGAAAATATTTGTGCATCCACAAACATTTTTCTGCATTATGATAAAATTTTAATACTGCATCATCTCAGTTTGTGTGATATTAAAGAAAGTTATAAAGAGGTAAATGTTAAGAACAATTACATATTTATCTTCAATGGATAGAAAAACCATGAAATACATTTTTCTTTATTTATTCATATGAAAAACCTCTCGGGGTGTTCATTTCCACATGGCTGCACTGTTGCCAACCAGATTACTAATCAATATAATATATTGCATTATCATCTCTTATAATTTTCGCCTACAATGTACAAACATCTGTTTGCAACAGTATTGGAGGAACTCTGCAACAGGATAATTTGGTTTTTTTGTGCATATACTTGATTACAAATTGTCACTCCATCCCTGTTAAGCACCTGAATCCTGCTGGTGCTTGGTCAGAGTTAACCCGCTATGCTCTCAGTTCGTCTGATTGCGGGTCAAGGCCACTAATGTGCAAGGCTGCGTTTGATGAGCAGCACCTCACCCGAACTCCACAGCCGCCTTTTATCTTTGGTCTAATGGGTTTGATTATTTCACATTCCTCAGTAACCCTCTGCCAGAGATTAGATGAGAATCTAAAATAAACTTAGGAAGCAAACAACTCTTTGGACAATAGTATTGGTCACCACCGCACGTTGGCTGATAAAACAAAACTACTCGGCAGACAAGTGCTAATCTTAATCTACTCTACAGCAAAACAAACTACATGGAACAGAAATAACTACAAAGTGTACTCAGTAGTACATATTCTCTAAAAAAAATATAGTTTTTATGAAGTAAAATGGTGTTCATTCAATTCTTCACTTTCTCTGATTAAAACACTTCCATTGCTTCTTCTACAATCACTACAAATTTTGTGTCACATCCTCACATGGAGTGTCTCCCTCAGAGATGATTTAGGCTTTGGTTTGAGCATCTGAGGGATGCCTCCCACATTAAGGCCAACTATAAAGCTTTTCTTTACCGACACGCCCCTACAAGCACTTCAGGTGTATTTTAACATGAATAAAAAGGACGAACCTGCTGTAAAAACAGAGCTCATAGGACCTGAGGAGAAACTACAGATGAGGTTTCCATCTGTGGGGAGGGCATCACGATCATCTGAGCTACTGGCACACGACATCAGAGATACATTCATAGCATTATCTATTAGGCAATTAGACACTACAGCTGTTTAGTACTGAGAAAATACCCTGTCAATTCACCATGTAACACTACATGACATTTCAAATGTACTAAACCTTGTTCCCTGAGTTTAGGAAAAGAATAAGACAAAAAAATAAATTCTTAAATGAGGTAGTATAAAACAGGAATAGCAAGGGCAGCTACACATCAACATACAGTACAAAATAAAAACAGACATTCATTACTTTTCTTACCATTACTCAATAATGGAAAAAATGAACAAAAACAATTCTATTAATACTGGCTCATTCCCTTTGCGACATCTGAAGGGATAAATTACTAACTGTATGTATGTCTTACATCCTTTAGTCAACACAACATTTGGAGTAAGAGAAGAACTGCGTAACTTTAAGCTGCAGCGCCCTTACCATCCAGTAAATGAGAACAAAGTAAGAGAAAAGTCATCAGGAAGTATCAAATGTTATGTAAGTGAAGTAACCATCACATAACGTAGGTATAAGTAGTAATTAAATATACAGTGGAAGATTTGCCTTGAGGCAAATCGAGGTAGATAATCAGCAAAAAGGACTTCCCTTTCGCTCCAGTGATAAACTCTCTTAAATAATGTCAAAAACTTCACATTTTTGACCATTTTTTGTAACATTCATGGTGGGTGAGATTTCTTTTTGACAAAAACATAGTGACAAATAAAGGTAAAAGGGTAGAAAAAACTCAAAGAAAAAGAAGTAAAACAAATCAAAAACTTTCCCTGCCAACATCTGACACGGTAACTCTTCACCTCTCTCATGCTCACACATAACTCTCACACTGACATTCAGGCAGGCGGCATATTCACAACAGAAAATGAGTCAAATAATCACATCCTTCAGGGAATATCTGCATCTTCCCACATATGTCTTTACTGGCATTTTCCCACCACATAGAACTGACTTTATGTGACTGGTACTGCTACTTTCGTTTGTACTGCAAATATAGTTTTAAGTAAAACTGCCATGACGTCATCTTCAGAACAATGTAGATCAAAATTTTGTTTCCCTTTTTTATATGAAAATTTTGTAATTTGTTTAAAGAGAGGCTGAGGGGGGCATTACAAAATACTAGAGAATAAAAAGAAAGAACAAGTGGTAGCAAACCTACAGCAGAATTCAGATGAAATGATGCTATAATGTTGACAGTTCTTTCCAATCAATCAGTCACCTTTAGGTACTGCCTACACTGACACGGGATCCTTTACGGAAAAGTATCAGAAATCAATTTTTACTCACAATCTTTGTCTGATAAAAAAAACAAAAAAAAAAAACAAAACGGCAACTTGAGGACTATGAGGTGGAAGAACACTATATCCTTTTGAGACCCAGCAATGCATTTTTGTCCAAGATTTTTACAGCTAAGACAAAAATGCTTTCCACTGCAAAGAACATTCCATAAAAAAGAATTAAAAAATGTATTTTAAAAAAAACTGTTGCATTATGCTGTTTCTAATCAAGACAATTATTTAATGTCAAAAAGCCAAACTTTTACTTTTCTGAGTCTCCGGAGGATATATTATATTCTGACAGATTATTATTGGTATTCAGTACCAGCTACATCATTCACCTTTTTGTGTTCTGATTGGAAAATGGTGTAAATAAATAGTACAATTAATAAAAAAAAGTCTTCAACCTGTATGATGTGATTTTTTGACTGTGCTAAATATGCTGCCACCTTCACACACACACACACACGCACACACACACACACACGCACACACACACACTTAGAGAGAAAGTGCAGACTAGAAGCTGCTTTAGGCTTCACAGTGACTGAACGTTCTCAACAGACTTTAACTTCAGGTTCAGTCTGTCTCTCCTCCATCAGTTCGTTCAGACGTTCAGCGGGGCAGCCACAGTCCGAGCCTCTGCCCTCCACCTCTGCCGGAGACGGTGGACGGCTGCCAGGACCAGAGGACAGGTTGGTGAGCTCAGTCTCATCATGAGAGTAACGTCCAGAGTCTCCGGTTCCGTGGCTGCCCTCGCTGTTGGACGAGCCCTCGGTGTCACCGGGGCGTCCGAGCAGAGCCTGCAGAGAGGTGGGCTGGTCTGGAGAACCGGTCAGTTCATCCTGGTAAGTCAGCACTGTGGTTCCGGGCTGGAAGGAGGTGGTACTGTGTCTCATGTTCTGCAACCCAGGATAACAGTTTATATTTAACAGTTGTATTGGTGTAGACAGCTCATGAAATATTTATTTTTTGAGTTACAGTTACTGTGCAGTTTCTACTTTATCACACTTACCTGCACTGCTTTATTGTTCTTTTTTGTGTTACTGCTGAAGGAGAACCATTTTTTCTTCTTCTCAGCATTGGGCTTAACAGGACCAAGAGAGTTAATAATGAGATTTGTTCCACCCTAAAAAAGAAAATCAACCAACCATTCCATAATGTGGTTTTTTTGAGAATGAAATATCGCTACTCTGTGATACTAATATAATAGAGAAAGACAGTTCGCAGTAACTTAACTCTTTTAGTAGAACTTTTAGCCTTGTTTTTAGAAAATAAACAGGACTTTGTTGGTAGTATTAGCAAAACATTCTCTCAGAGAAGTGTGATGTACCTTTGCATCGATGAACTGATTTTGACTCATCATGGGCACAGTCACATCAGTGTTCTCAGCTTGTCTCTCTGAGCTCAGGTTTCTTGTAGCTGAAGGAGATGTGTTCACTCCCTGTCTGTACATTTTAACAGTGGAGGATTTCCTGGATGGAAACACACTAGCATCACTACTGATACTAAAAACTTATAGATCATGGCTGCTGAACATCAGGTCACAGCCAAAATACAAAAAGCCAGTGAGCAGTGTATGTGTTTATTCTAAGAAACACTGACACTAACCTGTTTTTCCCTCTGCAGACGATGACAAAAGCACAGATGATGATGCAGATGAGTGCTATGCAGACACCCACAGTGATCCCCGTCATTGACTTTTGGTCCAAGTGGTAGAAACCATCAGAGAAGACTGTAAAGACATGGGACACTTTCAGTTGATCTCTTTTAATATGCAACATTTTAACAATAACCATCTTCATCAAGCTTAAATGCTTATGTCACTCACCTGTGGAACCGTGGGAAAGCTGTGGATTGTGAGCAGAGAGATCCGCTCGTACTGTCAGCTCCACCGTGTGAGAAAAAGGTCCATCACCCATGCTGTTTGAAGCAGAAACTTTGACCAAATAAACCTGGCCAGCCTTCAGCTTCTCCAGTAGAGCCATGGTGATGCTCCCTGTGAGTGACATACAGTCTGGTCTTTAAGTGTATTTTGTTTTAAGGCAAGTTTAAGAGACAACTAAACTAAAATGAGATGAAGATACAAAAAAATGAAACAAAGAAAAGTACCGGAAAGTTGCATTAGACACAAGCTCTGCCATTTTTAGCCCTGCTATTGTTCATGTGACCTTTTAAGGGCAGAACTTTGTGACGTAGTGAAAGACAAACTCTAAAACAATCCTTGTGAGCAGAGGGTCTTTGTGAGAGGGTAGGGGTCAGAGATCAGGGCTATACACATTCCCTGATCTGGTATCTCCCAGTCCCTGCACAAACTGGAGGGGGGTGGGTGATCAGCTGGAGGTGAGAGGGTGTTGGGCTGTGGGGGCTTTGTGAACAGCTTCACTTTTGACCCTTCGCCAGCGTCAGAGGCAGAATTGTGTTTCCTTGGGTCATTGGCTCTTAAAACACCTTTAAAGTTAGTAAAGCTTGTTATAAATAAATAAATAAATACATACATAAATACATACATAGTGATTGTGAGCAGAGAGATCCACTCGTACTGTCAGCTCCACCATGT
>JAPQRP010000019.1:39662893-39693292 GCA_037367295.1 Apogon hyalosoma | reverse complement strand
CATATACATATATTTGGGTGTTGACTTTAAAAATACTGATTTCTACTTTACTCTGCAATTTTTTTCATCATTACTTCTAATCATACAAACTAACACTGGTCTATTGTACATTTATCTTGATCCTGAAAGATTACATTTCCGAGAAATTGTAAAATTTGTCATACTTCTGTGGCATTCATTTAAACACAAATTGCACTGGCATATGGATATACAGCACTGGAAATAATTATTAGGCTACCTGTGTTTTCTGTAGCAATTCAATCAAACAGCCATTAAAAATAATTCTTCTATATTCTCTACTTTCTATTATTTCTAGGTTATTTTTCAACTTCAGACGTTTTGGGCTGTTTTTTTCTTGTTATTCATTTAACTACAGCTTTTTACGTCATTTAATTTGTAATGAAGTCATTTCATTACATTTTGTTTCGCCAGATTTCTGCCTTACATTCCCACAAAGCTGTATATATCTAGGCATATATGTTCACATTGCATATTTACAATATGATTTAGAAAAATTATTATTAAAGCTATAATAATAATAATCTTTTTTCTATAGATTACACACATTATAACAGTAAGTACTAGGATGTTCAGGTATGTATGTGTGTGAGTCAGGTCATTAAGAAGCTACTGTAAACTAAACCTTTTGTTAAAACACATTAAACCTCAAACAAAAGCAGTGAGCTCCACCTGTCTGACCACCATTCAGGGACCACAATGAGAGGACAGTTAGGTTGGAGGATAGAATGAGTTACTGATTTCCGATGGAGGACCCCCCACCCCCCTTCCTCCTGTGTACCAGTATCACCTGCTTTTGTATTCTTGACTTACCTTCTCTTTGCAACACTTGCCATTCCCCTGCTATCCAGTCCTTTCTGGAGGCGTACAAGATGGTGTAATGTGTCACTGCGATGTTGGGCTCATCTGGGGTTTTCCACGAGACTAGCGCTGTGTCCTCTTCGATCAGAGTCACTTTCACGTTGGAAGGAGGCAGCGTGGGAGCTGGATGAGGATCGATTCAAGGATTAAGTCACATAAAAACACCACGACCACTGAAACATAATATAAGGAACATTTCCTCTCTCATGACATTTAATGTTTAATCATTTTGCAGCAACCTTCAGGAAAAGTGCTCTGATAGATGACAGGGCTCCAGGGGCTCGACAGCTGGTCAATATGAAGGCGAATGGCAAATTCATACTTTGTATTCGCCTGCAGATCTCGCACCAGGAGATTCTGCTCGCTCCTGTGAAAAAAAAAGACATAACAACTTTAAGGCTTTGTTCACTGAATAATTCTTTTTTATAAATGTTTGGCTGTAACTGGCATATACTGGTTTTTGTTTCTGCTGTAGTTCTTTGCTATTTGTATTTACAAAATTTGGTGGTCTATATCCAATGTGGTTTGTTCATTTGTCCACTTTGCCTTGTAACAGTTTATACTCAAATGAGTAATTTTGATTTGTCAAGAATAGTACTGTACGTGCTTTATTCATTGCTATCTTTTTTTTTCTTTTGGGACACAAGTTTACAAAAAAGCATCTTAAAGTTCCATAATTTCCCTCTTTTGTACCGAGTCTTCCACAGTTAAAACAGTGTCAGAAAGTTTCTGTTTTACATCTTGCTGTATCATTATGTTTTGGGTTTTTTTATACTTATATTTTTTACTTTTACATCATTTTCATCTTCTTGCTTATTTTACTTTCCCATTATTTTCATCTTGTTATATCTCTGACCTCTCCTCTGCATTTCACATAGGTAAACATTTATAAACTCTTCCAGAGAATACTGTTTTTATATTTGAATCCAGAAAATTAATTAATATATCATATTACTATTATATATTTTTGTCTGACAAGAAGTGTGGGAAGGGCTGATTTCCTGAGATATTCTTTTAATTTTGGGGTGTTTTGCTGATGTAAAACATTGCCAACCACTGCACAGTATGGGATCTGAGGTTAAAAACAGTCAATACCTTTAATATGAAACGTCTATTGAAATATGGTGTTCTTTATTCTGTTAATCCACAGACTTTACAAAGTGGTATTTTTAGGGGGAGGGAAATCAAGATATTCGGGGGTGAAATGACCCTTTACTAACAAAGCCTTGTCCAGCAGAGGGTGGTATGGAGCTGGCAGTGAGGAGTGTAAACTTTCTCCAACAGACATAGGGAAGTGTTAGAAAGTATTGTGTAAGAGAGTAATGAGTAATTGATGTGACACTGCTGAGTGTAACATTAGCTGCTGCTGTAACATTAAATTGTCAACTACAAAATATGGCATCAAGACGTGAACACTGTTATGAGCACTAGATATAATACATTGCACTTTAAAAAAAACATGAAAATTACATGTGTTCAACACCTGGTTTCACTTTCCTTCACACCCGGTTCTCCAAACAGGAAAGGATCATAGGCACCACAAATGTAAGAAGTGTAAAGTTGTTATGTATTAAGAAGAGGTTCTCACGTCTGGAGGTAGAGCACCAGGGAGGCGTTCTGCAGGCCCACTGGGTTACAGCGGATGGTGTAGTTGACTGCGTGGCTGGACGTAAAAGCTGGTCGGCCCCAGTGCAGAAACACAGCAGTTGAACTGTTGGTCTTGGCGTAGACGTTGTGTGGAGGAGGTGGAGGGGGCACCAGGCGATCTCGAACCGCTGAGCAATACACAATCAAATTGTATTTTAGGTTTTAGTAAAACACTAACAATACCCTTCACACTAAAATTAATGTGTTTGAGAGACCTACAGACACATCCAGGGGTGCTGATAGTCTGGTCTGCCTGGTAGCCATCTCCAACAAAATTGTACGCCAGAAGCTTCACATGGTACTTTTTCCTTGGGTCTGCATTAAGACACATCACAGAAATGAAAAATAACAGTCTCTAGGTGTTCATAAAAACAAGCCAGATGACAATTTGATTTCTTCGACCAACAGGAAGCAGGGTGATAGATGAAAGAGATGTGGACTGTGTGGGTGTGGGGTCACTGGGGGTTTCTGGTTTGGTGTTGTGGTGGGAACAAGAGGTGAGGCAGGAGAACAGATGCTCAGCACTGTGAGTTCTTTGGTCAGTTTCTGCACCACTCAGGGCCGCAGCACAGAGGAACTCAACTATCCATCAACCTGTCAGCCCGTCTTTTTACTGCAAATCAGAAAGACCCTTTCTCCTGCTGGTCAGTGGTCAGCAGCCACTCCTATTCTGGTCCAGAAACTGGGGGTTAAATCGATGGAAAAAATCCCCTGAGAAGAACATTGCTGATGGTCAACAGCAGTTGGTCGCCTCAGTGACCCTGAAGACCCTGTACTCAACAAAAGCCATCTGACCAAATGTCCCTTTTACCCTAAAACACAATGATCAGGGACTGGTCTATCCATAGAACATCAGTATTTTCTGATAACAAATAAAAAAATTTTCTGCTGTCAAACTCTCTGATGTTTACTGGTTGGGATTTCTAAACATATGACTTTAAATGCAATCAGCTAACTGTTTGTGTTGATAAATACCATATTAACTATTAAATTCAAGTGTACCTCAGGTCATGAAGATGCACTGAAATGAACGCCTGCAATTGTCATCTCAAATATGAAAATAAATGGACACCAATAAGATGTTAACACTTTTCCTTTTTTAGTCAGTGCAGTTCTCCAGAAAACAACACTTCTGTGTTGTGAAACAGAAGAGTAAGACCACAGGAGATCAATTTGAGTGTGTGGGGGTAAGACACGTCTAAAAGGGGTGGAGTGTAGATTTGCTCCCCCACACAGGCCTGAAGAGTTTCACTGGAGCCAGACTAAGACCGGCAGGTCAGACCGAGATAAAACTCTGAAAGAATCTGAGGTCATGGGTGTGGAATATGAGATGAGCCTCTTTTTTGCTCAGTGATTCATCCTGCCCACACCTCAATGACAAAGTGCAATGACAATTGAAGGTAAGAGAAAAACAACCTTAGGTTTAATAATTACATAAAAATATAAACTGTTGAGCTTGTGCAAGAATTAATAGTGTGACAAGATTAACAGAATAAAGAATTACTTCTTATTCTGATTGCATGATGTGACTGAAAACAGTAAGGCAGTGATAGTGTTGCCCACTGCCATCCAGAGTTTCTGCAGTTTACTATCCCTCAACGTCCACCTCTAAAGAGAAGCATGCATATCCTATGTACCATTACCCAACCCTGCAATACAATGAGACTGCCGTAATTATGCGAGAGAGGAGCTCAGAGTGGGGGGAAGTTGTGACATCTGGGCCACGACCTTTGACATGGAATCTGGGCAAGCTAAATCCTGCAAAAGGAGGGGTTATAGGGCTCTCTCTGAAGGGGGAGGGTCAAGCAGAGGAAGTGAGTGGAAAAACAGGGAAACACACACGAAGTTAAAATAAAATGCCACTTAATAGGTGATGACACAGGGTGTCGATATGAGATACTCAACAGGCAGGTTTGTACCACCTCACAATGTACTATAGCTCACATTCATTAAACATTCATGAGACTGAAATTATGGGTTATTACAGTACATCCAGCTATAACATGAATACAAAGCTACCAGGATGTTACATAACACATGGCACAACACTTAAAAATGTAGTAACAAGCTTAATCACAGCTAAGAAAATTTCATGCATTATTCAACTATTTTATCTGAAAAAGGCCCTGTTCCTTTTTGTTTAATATATCGATTTGAACAAATGATTAGTAAATTAATCATCTACTTTTTTCCAGTGCCTTTGTCTTCATTGGATTCAAAATTCAAGCATTAAACACACTACATGCTGTACTCTTAGAGTGCTGTGTTCTGCTTTAGATGCTGTTCCTTGAGGGAAGACATTCCTCTGTCCTTCCCACTGGGATGAAGCTCACATGGCTTTAGTCCCATAAATTATGCTGTTTGTATTAAAGGGCATATTTGAGCCATTTGTGGTCACCCTTTTTTTACAGCCAAAATGCAGATCCTGTTGGCCCCTGAGGTTTTGTTCTGCCCTGCCAAAGGCCCCCCAGGCTGCAGCAAGCCAGGCTTGAACAGGGGCCGTAAATGTCAACTCCCTCATGAACCCTCACACCAGCATCTATCATCTCTGCCTCTCCTCCCCCTGTTCCTCTCTTTACCACAAATCAACACAAAGATACATACTGACACACATACACAAGAAGGTACAAAATGGCCTTTTAAATCATGGACAGAATACTAGTCTAGTTTTCTCACTAAACTTGCTCTTCCTCATGTTCAATCAAAGGGCTGCATATGAGGTGAGATGGCCTGTAGCTGTGAGATAAATTAACAGATATGCACAGCAATGTGTCATGCCAACAAGTATGAAAGGTATTTATGCCTGAAAGATGGTTACATGCTCTTCTCTTGGGACAAGTAAAGAATAAGCCATACTGTCTGCCATTTCTCTAGAACTGGAACCTCTCAAATGTATTCCTGTATCTCAAGGTGTACTTTCAATCGCATAGATCTTCGTAAGTGATAATAATTCAGCAGTTGACTCAGAGCATGTCCTTCTGCAGCTAAACACAATGCTGAATCAGCAACGGTGTGTACCACCGTAGCCTTACTTACTGTACTTCAGAAATCAATGCTATTGGAGACAGAGTGGCTGGTGTGTACACAACACAACAGCCAGCCGCATTTACATTCATTTACAGTGTGGGGTGATTTAATTTGCAAAGATCCCATGCTGACGAAAATCAATATTGTGATTGGTTTCTCTAGGACACATAATGCAGGCACTTAGAGAAGCTTTAATGTGAAGTTTCAAAAGAAAAGAACTGCAAATGTTAACATAAAGCTATTAACACTCTCATTAAATATATAAACTATTGCAGGAAGGAGGATTTATTTTTCATTCACAGAAATGTGCGATAGTTACAAAATAATTCTGCAGGATATAGATAAACCAATACCCTGTCCAATTTGTCATTTAGACCAGCCTATAGAAAATAAGGGTTGTTGTAAAGATAATCATTGCATGTAATTACAAGTCATCACTCCTGCAATCAATCAAAGACCTTCTAAAATGCAGAGTATTTGCTATATAATACATATGTGAAATGAATTACAGAATATCTTCAGTTCATTTAGTGGTTAATTAAATCTTTTTTATTTGCAATTTTCTTTTTAGTACTTAAGAATTATCTTAATCTTATTTTGTGTGTGTCTTTAGCATGTCTGAAGTGTGCCTTTGCCAAAAAAGAGTAATGTCTTCAAGCGCAAAGGATAATTTGTGAGTTAAATTCCCCACATCACAGTAGGATTTTCTCTGTAACGAGGTGCTGTCACACTGAAGGTCAAACGCTGCACTTTTACACTTCCTATTTATGCACTGTGCCACAGCTAATTCATGAGAGAAGATGGCAGAACAGCAAGATAGTGAGCTCATAAGACAAGCACATTGTTTGGCTTGTAGCACAGGCTGCATTTCCTTTGAGCCTTGGCTAATAAACTATCTTTGTGGCTCTCCAAGCCAAACACAATGTGAGTCTTTGATGTCAATGCTCCTCCAGCAACACAGCTCAACGCAGTCATAAAACACATAATAAATCTCCCTGCACAAAACAGCTTCCTTCTCCTCAAAACACAATCCTTCAAAGCTCATTCATCGAAGAGGAAACAAAGAGATAATTCATGTTATTCAGCTATAAGTGTATTCATGATGTTGCTAATTTAGATTTTTTAAATTTATATCTGCATTTGTGTTCTTCCTCACAGACCATTTACTCAAGAATTGAAGTAATCAGAGGTATCAAATGGTAAAGTGTAAAAAAGACTTTTACATGTACTGACTAATTAAACATAATTTACTTACCAAAAATAATTATAATAATGTAATTTGACTATTATCAGTAGTATTAACATTCAGTAGAATCAGAAGTATTACACATTTTAAAAGTAGCTGTATAGTTTCACTTGCTTTTAAGTAGTGTCATGTTTTCCCTTGAATCAAATATCTGCAGTTGACTTGACACCTTTAGTAATTTATAGTGCCTCCTCATCTTTCTTTCTTTCTGATCCCGTTCTAGCTCTCTGATTTACAAGTCAGCTGCTGACCACCTGGTTGACCCCCTCTGGCCACAGATGGTCAGTTGTCCACTACATTGGCCTGAGACCTTTTTTCCTCTCACAAACAAAAAAAGCCAAAATGAATCTGACCTAAAGGCCAACAGAGCTGTGATATGTCCACAATGCCATCCAGCAGCTGGTGAAAAGACACACAAACTGAAATCTAGCAGAGGTTGGGGTTCATAGAAGTGGGATGTGCTGCTGTTCTGTTCCACGCCTGATCATCCTCTACTTGACACTCAGTGAGACCTAAATTAATTAATCACCCATCAGCAACAGTGTCAATAGATCCAATGCCTTATTTTGAAGATAAGCAAACTATAATTTTAAAAGGTTTCTACACTGAGGGTTTGTGTTTCAACAAGTTACATGTAAATTTTAAGGCATTTAAGACAAATAATGACTGCAATGTAAAACTTATTGCATGTCATAAAAATCAGTGTGTTGAGACTGTTATTGTGGATGTAAGCAAACAAAACGCTGTTGACAAGTTCTCCTTGTCATTCCTAAAACAAGGCAAAAAAATAGAAGTGAACAAGCTTTCTTAGTGCTGGCACCTAAACTGTGGAAAGCGTTACCCACCCATGTCAAAATGGCTCCTTCTCTGGAAACTTTTAACTTTGGGCTTAAAGGTCACATTTATTCCTTGGTGTTTAACCCAGCACGAGAACTGTGGTCTTAGTTCTGTCTTCTAGTGTTTTGTTTTGGTTTTTTTTTATGTCTTTTGTGTTGTACAGCACTTTGGCAACCTTGTATTTTTAAAATGTGCAATATAAATAAAGTGATCTCAGATTGGATATTAATAGGATATGCCAACAATCAGCTACCAGCACAAAACACACATAATGCTTCATGACATACATTTCAGCTGAAATTTAGATTATTGGATTTTAAACTTTTTAAGGACTTGCAGAAACTCTGAGCATACTGCAATCATGTTCATTTTTAGGGTGCTCAAATCCATCTACATGAGGTCATATTTTTCTGTCTGATACCTTCCATATATTCTCATATGATAAAAGAAGCACTTTTCCTACTTTAGCTAATGAAATCAAGCACTTACCGAGGCCCCCAATGGTGTGTGTTTTATCTGAGGCTTGGAGATTAACCGGGGCTCTTTCAGTCTGGCTCTCCTCGTGGTAGAAAAGTCTGTAGCCTTGCACACTAGCCGAGTTCCTTGGTCCCAGCTGCCAGCGGGCCAAAATAGTGGTACAATTTAGGGGTTCCAAATGTAGCTCAGGGGCCAGAGGAACTGTGGAGAGAAAATCATTAGATGGATAATTAGATGGATCACATCAAGATGATTTCAGTCCAAAAGTAAAATCTGAAGCTTAACTGATTGGGTTATGAAAATGTTGTACTGTACGAACAAAAATCACTAAACATAAATCAAGTCAAAAAGGCAGCAACATATTCTTGTGATGCATTTACCAGGTTTTTTTTTTCCAGGAATTTCTTCTTAGAAACCTGGAAACCTTCTATGAAAATGCTTTCCATGTTTATCTCCAGACCACAGTTTTCTTTGAAAAGTGAAACTACCATCTGATGCCTTACCAGCTGTTTCACACTCAACACAGACCAGACACAGCAGGGCAAACAGTCAAGAGAGTGATTTCACACATTTTTATTCTAGGAATGAAGGGAATGAAGTTTACCAATAGAAGAGTTAAAACCAGAGAAGGAGGGCAGAGGAGATGGGGTGGAAAAATGAATCCTCCCCTCCCCCGCCTCAAAGCCTCAGATGTAGTTCTAAACAGCCATATACTCTTTCTCACCCAGAGGCCTGAGTCGCTCCCTTTATGACCCATGACTGAAACCCTTCCAATGTTACTGACAGTGCAGGGCAGAGGTCACAAAGTAACAATCGCAATGCCTTAACAAGATTATTAGAGGAAGCTCTTCTCATGGTTTCTGTAGAACTAAGGAAATTAATGGTAATTCAGCCCAATAAAGGAGCTATTTATAATATTTGTGCTTTAATGATAATTTGAGGTGACTTTTTTATATTGTAGAGAGCTTCAAAATAAGAATTCATATATTATACCAAAGATGTTAACGTGTTGTAGAGATTTCTTCTATACTGTTAACCAGGCACAGGACGGTACTCCCATAATACCACAGCGGCCCACAAGAGTGAGTAGTCCACAGTGGGCCACCGTAGCCTTAAGACTACCAGAGAGTATGTAGGAAGTTGCCTAGTTTCATTCATTTGACTTTTTACATCTAAGTGGATAGAGAGGAAGTGAACTGTAAACAGGAGATGCATCCATCTCTGTCTCCTCTCTTTTTGTGCCACCTCACAAAGCTTTTCACAAACTGACCATTATTGTAACCAACAACCACTGTGGATTTGAAACAACGATCATAGTAAAAAATAAAAAAGTAACAAAAACAGAAGCATGTTGCTATTATTTTCCCATGCTCTTAGTGAATAACAAACTGAAGTTTGATTCTGAACTCACACTATTTCTTCAACAAGGGTTTTTGACAATGTCATGATGATAAAGTCATAAAGTTACTAAACTGTTATTATGTTTGCTCACCATTTGCTGATATGCAATTCAAAACAAACTGCATTTTGACCTTTTTCTGACAATTCACGACAGATCTTACATGCAGTTGCTGATAACACAAACTGTTGACTGTGCTGACTGCTTTCTTCCTAAAACTGTAGCTGTATTCTTTAATGTATAGGCTAAAGCAGTGAAGACCATAAGACAGCGAATGCCTCCCACTTTACATTTCAATGAGTGACAGCTTTAATTTGGTGGAGTCAGCGATGCTTCCTACAGTTAATTTTTTATTTGAAACTAACTTTTGAATCACAGAACTGCAAATATCACGGCTGTAGTGCAGTATATTTGTCTTTGTGGCTGAACTACATTTGACAACATATAAGTCACATACAACTTCCTCAGCACTTCTGGATACAACTTTTCTCCCATGTTGTACCTTGAGCACTGGATGCCTTTGGAGTGCGGTGGGAGGTCCAGGCAGACTGCTCCCCCCACCCCACACTGGTGGCTGCAGCGATACGCAGGAGGTAGATGGTGTCAGGCTGCAGGTTTTTTAGTAGATGCTGGGTCTTCTCTCCAGGTAACTCCACCTGCGAGGCTGTATTCTCTGAACTGGTGCGATAGGATAAGCGGTATGCAGAGATTTGTCCACGGCTCAGCTTGTCTGGGAGGGGCTGCCAAGACACCTGGATATCTGTGGGGCTGCGGCTGGTGAGGCTGAGCTCAGGAGCACGAAGGGGAACTATGGACACAAGACAGAAATCTTTTAGAAGGCAGTAAAAGTGCCAGAAACACTTTCCTGAAAACAGAAAGTCACCCCTTTAGTAGATACCTGCTCTCAAGGTTTGCAATTGTGAGAAAAACATTGGGAAAACTTAGGAATTATATTAAAATAGTTTTTAATTAATACATGTCTATCCAGGTTAAATGGAATAACCTAAGTTTATAATCATTAGAACCAAACCTTTCATTTGGCACCAACTTTATTTAGGGGAGCATTTTGTGTCTTTTTGAATAGTTGATATAAGATTAACATCTAAGGAAATATGAAACAAAAGGGTGAACAAAATGCACCAAAATTCCGTGGTGGAAGTAAACCTGTACCCAAAATATCTACAACTTTCAGCTCAGAAACTCTAGTTCCAGGAACTAAAAGGTCCATTTAGATCATTGGCTGTTGGCTTTTCACTATGATCTTCCATTAAAAATCAGACAAATAACTCTGCTGACATGTGAGAAAGTAATGACTGTTTTACATGTCATTTGTGTATGTGTCTATTTTGTTCTTGATAAAGTCTGGGTGTTTAATTCTGTACTGAAACACTTTTCTAAAACTGTAAAAACAGCTAAAGCCATTGGAAAATGCTGTCTGAAATGCACTGTTGTGCGTTTTAAAACCATCACTATCACTATCTCCCCTTAGCAAGGATGTTTTGGGTGTAAAATGAAATACTGAACTAAATTTAGACTCTAGTAAGTTTGATGTTTGTATATTAAACACTTAAGTTAAACATTGTAGTCTGATGGGGCTTTAGTGTCCATACTACTACAGGTCAGATTTTTTCTACATGCACTGAACACACACTAGTAGCACGAACATGCATTTAATTCTTGTGCTAACATGTACACACACTATACACACAAATTAAATGTCAATAACAAAACTTGCTCACTGCAGCACAACATCCAGTGAACAAAATCCTCTGATTGACAGAGTCTACAGATTGCACTTCAGTAACAGAACTCTGTCTCTGATTTTTTTTTTTTTTAATTAAATAAGAGGTGGGTTCATCATTCATGACCATCAGTGAGTTGCCTTACCATCCTCCAGTGTGTCCTGAAACACATGGTCTGACATGCGACTAGCTCCCATGGGCATGTAGGCCACGACGTAGAAAGTATAGTTGCGAGCGGGCTCCAGGTCATCAATAATGTAGCGAGTTGTATCATTTCCAATGACAATTTGATATTCCTCATTGTTTAAGCCTGAAAGAATAAAAATGATGACTAAATGTCATAATAAAGCAAATTATGTCAAAATAATACATCAGATCTGATCAGGAAAAATATGGATTACCATATTGCTATATAATTATTGATGCTTTAATGTATTCATCTTTGTAATTGCAACTCTTATTGCTGGGACTCATTTTGATTAAAAAAACAAAAAAAAAACCAAATAAACTTAACGAGTAAAAAAAAATGTTATTTCTTGTTTTGTTTTTTATATTTTATATTATTAATACAATTCTGCCAAGTAAGTATTAAATAAATGTGTCCATTTAATGTAGCCTAAATGCTGCAATATTTGCCTCTAAGATGTAGCAGAGTATGAGCAAAAAGCTGCATGAGTAAGGTACAAGTACCTCAAATGTGTACTAAAAGTACATTCCACCACTGCACATAAATTGAGCAGATTAGCAGAACCACACAAAGGTTCTGTGTGCTAAAAAATACTACCTGGTCTGAGTTCTGACTGTGTAAACAAGGTACTTGAGGATAAACAAAAAAAGCTTTATCTGTAAAATGAATGCATCAGTGAGACTCCATGAAAAGTATAACAAAGTCTGCCTTCCTGTCCACTTCACACTCTCCCACTGCCCACACAGAATGCACACTTTTGGACTCTCCATCACAGGCTAATTAGTTCCTCCTTTCATTAGAGTCTCCATTTAGTGCCAAGCCTTTCTGTATACAGCCTCAGGTGCAGAGTATGCTTCTGGATACTCTGTCAATGTCAATGACTATTCTCTGTGACTGAGGATATACTGTGTCACCAAACCCAAATCAAGTGCAGAATTCCCAGAAAATGGCACTTATTCAGGAATGAATTGCTTGGCATTTCCTCAGCTTTTCTGACCTCCGTATACTCAACGAAATCCTGCAGGTGTTCCTTTTCTGTGCTGAATTCTGTTCACAAATGGAAGTCAGTGCCATTATAATTAAGTGCAGTTCTTGAATGGGTGAGCTAATTTTTTTCTGAAATGTCACATTGTCTGAATGTGACTCTTGTTGTCAGAAGCAAAAGTTCCCAAGAAAAGTGAAAGGCTTTTTAGCTGCCACACTACAACCATTGTTGGTCTTGTGAATAGTTTTTTTTTCTGCATCCTAATTTTTTCAGGCAAGGAGTCTCCTGAGGTCTATAGTAAATTGTAGATGCCTTGTTGTTATTTTTGTTTTTCCCTTGGCCTCTCGCCACCAACCTAGGGCCAACAACACATGATGAAAGGTGAAATTAAGGTTTCTTGACTCATGTTCTATTTTCACTGGGTATAATATTATTTGATGAAAAATTGGGTTAGTTGATAAGAGTAACAACAAGAGCGAAGACTAACATTAGCAGTAAAATTTAATTAATTCATGGAAATAAAAATAGAAGATTCTTTGTGTTTTAAAAACCTGAAAGATAAATAAAAACTATAATGTATAGAGCAAAAGAAAATTAATTGCAGGTAAAAGTTGCTTTGATTTCATTTGAAATTATTCATTTATACTATCAAACTATAAACTACTTTAAACTACTTTAAACTATAACCATTTTGATTGAAGTGACAGTTAAATTTCATGTTACGCATTCCTTCATCCCATATTTCCAACTTTTACAAATTAAACTTTCAAAAAACATTGAATGAAAAATAAACTTGAAAAAACCATTCCGTTCCTCAAAACTGAAATAAAAGTAAACCTGCATCTAACCTGGAAGATTAAATAAAGAGAAAAAACTAATGAATAACAAGTAAAAGAATTTCAAAGTGATAGAAAAAAAGAATACTGTTCCGGCTCCTCTCACCTTCAGCCTTCATGTAGTGCACTGAGTAAGCGATAACTTTATCTGAGTTATACAGAGGCCTCTCCCATGCCAAGAGGATGGCGGAGCTCGACACAGTGTCAGCTCTGATGTTCCTCGGTGCACTCGGCCGGTCCTCTGACATCACCACAATGAGCCTCGCCATAGACAGAACGGATCCCTGCTGGTTCTCAGCCTGGCACTGGTAGATGGCATCGTCTTCAGGGATGATCTGGTTGATGACCAGTTTGCTGTTGGACAAACACACAGATAAAGACAGCATATGCAAACAGGTCCCTTCATCCTGAGGGCCTTTTACCAGGCTGTAGACATTCTATAAATACTTTTAAAAGCCCTGACAGTGAAGAAGGAGCAGGAGTAAATTATAGGAAAAGCAACTAAATCCCCTAATTGTACAGCTATAAATTATTCAGTTTCCTGTCTTTTGGTGAAGACTATGGTGATTTTTTTCATTTGATTAGTTTTAAATTGGCCAACAGAGATTGTTAAAGAAGTGTTTAGTGGTTAGAGTCATTTGCCAGGTTGTTACTGTAAATAAGAGTTTATTACCTGGTTAAATAAAGGTTAAATAAATTAATAAATTAATTAATCAATTAAGCAGTTAGGGCTGCTTTCATTATCTCTGTAAAAATACAAGGTACACATATACAGACCTGTTGTACATTTTGATGCGGCCATTGGAGTGGACCTTCTCTCCATTCTTGAACCAAGTGATTTGAGGTGTCGGGACGCCCTCACCTTGGCAGACAAAGCGAGCTGTGCCGGCACGTGGGCGGGTCAGGCTCTCTGGCCATTCCACCAAGGAGGGTGGAGCTTTAGGAAAGAGCAAAAACAAGAATTTCACATAGGTCAATTAAAGGAAATACAAGACTAATGATATAAAATTTAAAAGTTTATTTTTTCATTACCCAGTACAGTGACATTGGCTGAGGCGACAGTATAATTCCGAGTGCCAGGAGTGGTAGCTCTGCACATGTAGACTCCTCCATGCTGTGGTTTGATGTCTGTGATAATGAGGTTGCCATTTCCCAACACTTTGGTGTTGTACACATCAATAGACTTGCTGTCCGCTCGGCTCCAGGATATGAGGGGTCGGGGATTGCCTGTGGCCATGCACTCCAGGATGGCACTCTGATGGAGCGACACTGAAATGTTCTGTGGTCCAGCAATGATGCGTGGCCTCTGGGGAAGCACGGGGCTGGGAGCTGCAGAAAGTGGAAAGACAGGAGAGTTTTACTGCACGAGGTGTAATATGACAGATACAGCAGAGAAAAACAGCAATGTCTATAGAATTCTACTGCTGTTTCTTTTGTCAACATATCAATGAAGAATGTACATCTTAGGAACAAATTACCTGAATACAGTTTCTATTTTCTGCTCACTTTTACACCACTAAACTGTACATTAACGTTCTTTAGGTCTCTGGAAATTTGGCTTCAAATAGTAAAAATGCACAAGTGTTTGATTAAGCATCCACATTAAAGAGTGAAAATAAACATTTATAACTGTCAGAAAAGCTTATTCTGCTGTTTAGACCATTTCACAGACTGTGTAGGTGTCAGCAAAATATGAAAGAATATGACTTCATATAGTCTAATTCTGCTTTATTAAGTCAGCAACATATTACATTGAGGGTTAGGTAACCAACCTGGGGTCACAGTAAGGGTAGCTTCTATACTTCTGCGGCGACTGGCAATATTAGTAGCAACGCAACGGTAATTTCCAGCATCTGTGCGTTGTACTCCATGGATCTGAAGAACACCACTGGGGAGGACTGTGATTCTGATGACACACATATGACAGTTTTTATCATCTATATATACAGAGCAATTATCATATCTAATATCTAAGTATGAGTGGCCAGAGATCAAATTTAATCTACCACTTCAAAGATACACTATTAAAAGTCTGCAGATGAATAAGATGAGTAAGATGAACGCTAAGAAGTTAAACTAAAAACAACACTATGCATACCTTTCAGTGGCAAGGGGTAATGTGACCCGATTGAACTCCCAAGTGATGATGGGAGGAGGGTGTGCACTGATTTTGCAGGAAAACCTGGCAACGGAGCCTTCAATTACCACGGTGGGTGTGGGCTGGATTGCAAAAGCAGAGATACCTGCAGGAACACAGAGAGACAGAGGACAGCTTAAAACTTATGTCTGTAAATACATGAGCGCATGACAGTTGTGCCAAATGTCACAGAACGATGTGATGAAGGAGAAACATAATACATAACCCTTACTAATGTCTTAAATGTTTGTAAAACACAAAAATACAAATGACATTTGACAAAATCTTTGGAATGCCTGTTAAATCAAAATACAACAATGTGCATTGGAAATAATTTATACTATTTTTACATTTATCTTATATTAAAGATAAATATGTGGACAAAACTTTACTTAGTTCCTATAGCATCAGTATTGATTACAAAATATCTTACCTTTCTAGTTATAAACTTCTTAAAGCTACACTCGCAAACATTATATCAACTAATAAAAGAGAAGTTACGATTTTAACAAAGTAACATTTGTCAAATTCTTCACCATAATTGTCTTAAGCATTTACTAAAATGTTTTGGCCTAGATGTATGGCTTCTACCAACACAATAACAGCAACACTAAACTGTGTCTGTCTTTCCTGTTTGATCCTTTTATCCATTCGGTCTTTTTAAGGTAAAGTCAAAGGAAACTTCTCTCCCCAGAGGTCTTTCTTTGTTTGCAAAAACTGGTGTTGTATTTCATTGAATGAATTATCTCAAACGTGGCTTCCACATAAAAATACAGAATATTGAGGCCTAAGTCAGCGCTAAAATAAATACAATTCATCAACTCTGGGTTAGGAAGAAACTCAATACTCAGAAATCAAAAATATGAAGATTTTTAGGATAGGCTGAATAATTACCATAACAATCTTATTCCACTTATTCCAAGCATACTTTTTTTTTTTTTTACCAGTAATACATTAATTATTCTCTGTGTTTTTAAACATTACAGTGCTTTTCAGATGTTCATCCATCTTTGTCAGATCCACTGGACGTCAAAAACAGAGATGCCTATTACCTAAAGCTACAGACCTGCTGAGTGCTGCAGGGAGGTGATGACTGGACTGGAACAGCAACATCCTGCGTGGATAGGGTTTCTCTGAAACTGAGCTGTTGTCAGCCACCAGCTGAGCAGCAGGCAAATGAAGCCCAACATGAATTACAATAAGGCCTCTTTACAGTGAACCAGCCAAACAGCCAACAGTGAAATCCAGAAGTGTATGCGTTTCAGGATGAATTAAGTTGTTTTAGTCCTCTTCGTTAATAAATGCTCCCTTTGACAGTGGTTCCTCCTAGGCCATAAAAGTCCTAAAAGCCATTAAGGTCATGCATTGCTGTACCATCCCCCTCAAACAGCTAAGGTCAGTTATTTGTTAAAAGAAATCAATTGCACTGTTGTTCACAAGATAACCCAAAAAAGCATTAACTTTAAAATCTCTGTTATCAAATATATAAAATCATGAACAGCGCAGACCTTGACCAATCAACAACCTGCAAGAAATCTACTGAACAATATACTGAACTATAGCTTACAACTTTGTCTTTTCAACTAAATGGTAACTTTTCTATTTCCATTTGTCCTTGAGATACTAAACTGCTGCCTGCTTTCAGGATCAAACTATCACGTCTTAAGTAATGGATAAACAAACATTCTGGTGCTCTTTAACCTCTGTGAACACATCTAAAGCGTTCTGCTGCAGTGAGCCATCAGTACTCAACAAAAACAAAACAAAGCAGAGAAAAAAACTGGATGACAAGATGAAATCATGTCTGTCAGGATGTTAAAGTGTTCTAAACATCCAAATGGGCTCAAAAATGTTTGAAGATGCAACATCAAACCCAGGTTAGTTAAAGTTAGTTAGATTAGTTAATTATTAAAATTTGAAATGCAATGTACATAAACACTGTGTTAATAAGAAGTAAACTAGTTAAATTATTCATTAATCCATAGATGTCATAGACAATGCCAACCCTCATTCTGATTTGTTCACGTCAGATTTCATTCTCAATCCAGCTACTGAATCTCTATATCTCTTAATTTTCTCACAAAGGTCTACAACAGCATTATGTGGTAACCTTTTGAGAAAAGTTTACAGGAAACCTCTTTTCACCATCCAAAACACACAGTGATGTGTGTGGGAGAGCCGTCTGTATGCAGCGTCGCCAGGTGTTGTGGTGCTAAACAGCAGGAGCAACAGATCTGACTGCTGACAGAAAAAAACACTTAGAGAATTATGGCTTTCACACAGTGAGAGGAGCCTGACTCCAGATAAACTGATGTTTGTTAAAAGACAGTTATTTGAGCTGGATGCAATAATAGAAAACAGTTAGGTCCGTTTGAATGTAAAGTTACAGCACTCATATGGATTACAGCCATACATATTTATTTACATACTAAGAACTGGTTGAATATGTTTGCTGTTTCTTTAATTTTATTTTACAGTTTCTAAATAAATAAATCTGGCTGTTTGGAAAATGCTTGGAAAAGAGTAATTTGTCATGGGACTTGATACAAGTGAATTTAACAAAAGTACTCATTCATTAAATTGTGTAGACACTCTTACAGCTGTATATGAGATTTTATTGTTGCAGAAGTGACAAGAGACAAACTGTGGTCAGTATCTGGCCAGACACATTAAATCAAATTAGTCGTGAACTACTACCTTTATTTTTTCTTAGCAGCACTATGACTGTTTGATGTGAAGACAGAAGTAGAGACAGGATCACTACCCATTCACCGTGTTAACATAGACTTTTACAAAAATGCCATTATTGTGTTGAAGTGATATGACTGGAGGGCATGACAGCTGAACATACTGATCCTCTGCCTCTCTGCTTTACCTTTCCATTAGGTCAAATAATGCTGGATTGATTAACAACATGATAATCATTGATTATTGCTAAACTACTAAGACAAGGTGGAGGATCTTTATAGTGTAAGGGTTTGTCGAGCACTGGTCAGAGCACTCCCACCTGACTTTCTGTGAGCAATATTTGCCAAAGGACATCTAAACTGCAGAAAAATCATCAATGCACACACATCAAGCTTTGAGATTTACTTAAATGATCTGAATCTACTTGAAAAAAACTCCATTTCCTTGAAGGAATATACAAATAGAAAACCCTCAGACAATCCAAACACAGTATAAATACCTCAGCCTATTCCCCAAAAGCATTTAGGAACTGGTCTGACCATCTGCCTTTCCCTACAATCTCACCTCTCACCTCTGACCCCTACAAATTCTGGCCAGCACCCAACGCAGGCAGAGAGCTGTGTGACTGCCACACCACATGCCTCTGTGCTGCAGCCCTGCAAACTAACAAGAACACAAAGATCCACAAAGATTCAAACTCTTTGATTAAAATGCTGACTTGACAGTTGTTGCTGCTGTGTAGAATAAAGAAAAAAAAGCAAACACTCCAAATTCTGTGAAACTCTTAACTAAAGTTAAAAGTGATTAAAAAAATGTACTACAGGGAGTGCAGTGTCCAAAAATTAACATCTCAAAGTTAAGATGAACAAATGTAATTCTTTTATTTATGGCTGTCATAGTACACATACTATACAGTCCGACCTGAACCAGAGGCTTCAGTCTGCAACAGATGGGCCCGTTGATGCCAGCAGCTCCTCAAACTAAAGGTCAGTGGACAGGTCAGGCCCAAACAAAGGTTCCTTTACAAATACCAAGAATTAGTTCTGCTCTCCCCCTCTGGTCACTGTGACAGTTTCTTACTTCAAGCAGAGAATATTTCAGTAGTTGCCATAACTACATATGATTTATAACAACAGTAATAACACTTTTGTTGGCAAACATAATAACTATAGTCTGAAGCAGGAAAAAGGACATAACCCCACAAATTTCGACTCTGTTTATAAGAAACTGAGTATCAATTGATCTGCACATCTAAGTCAAAACAGTAAATACCTGAATAAATAAATCTGGACCTGGAACTGGACATTAAACTAACCATAAAAAATCTAGATGACCAATATTTTTCCTCGAAGTCAGTATTTCTAGCTTGAAACTAGCTATATGCAGCAGCTTCTGGCAATAAAATAGTCTGTAAAACTTCCTATTGGTGCTGCTATCTCTAAGGCAAACACAAACACTTCACATTTCCTAATTTCACATGCATTGTCTATATCACACCTAAGAGTTATAGTTCATAAGTGTGGTTCATCTCAGTCTAGCAGTTCAACACAGGATTCAGTTCAGTTGCTAAGCTATGTGAAGAGCAATAATGCCCCCCCCCATCCCAGCTCCCCAAGTCATTCTCAACCCAACACACTCACTCCCAAGATCCAATCTTTTAGGGAAGACATTAAAATTGATCATCTTCTCTTCATCCTGCAGGCAGTTTGCCAAATTGATGGCCTTAAGCATCAGGAGGCCCATGAAAATCCTCCTCTTAATCACCACAGCTAAAACAGTCACTGAAGCAACACTGAAATGCCTCAAGTGTTAGGGCTCTCTCTGCTGTGAGCTGGAGTATGCAGCAATGTTTTTACTGAAATAAATTGTTTAATCATCCCTCCAGTACTGACGCACATTAATTAATTGACCGATGAGTCCTTGATAATACGCAGTGACCACATTCAACATTTACAAAAGATGGTTGATAAGGGGGAAGAAGAATGCAAAGCTGAAAAAGCCCACAAATCAATCACTAGCTGGTTGGCAGATGTGCTGCCTCTCCACACAGGCTGCAGGACAGTCAAGTGACCACTGGCCTGACTAAACAAAGAGCTATTCCCATGAGCAGTGTGACCTCTTAAAGCACTAGTCCAGGCTGTGGGGGAGCAGAGTTGGAAGAAGTATTCATCCCCTCCTCCAATCTCTTATCTCTGCTGCAAAGTTTTCCAATCACTCAACAGCAACCCCTCACTCAGCAAAGACAGTGGTTTCTTTGTTTTTTTATCTCCATATCAGAGTGTGGTGTTACATAAGACAATCGGTAAACAGTTACACTCTGTTTGTAACAACAGCTACATTTGCGGCTCATGCGTAACTTGAAGGCCATACAACAGGATTCAGAGATGGATGCTTATGAAAAAGAAAGAGGGTGGATGACAACTACTGCAGCAAGTGATAAAACAGAAGAATGAGAAAACTCACTATTATTGTAGAGAAGATTTAAGTCCAGTGCTCTATCTCACTACCTACATCTACTGAACTATTTAAAGAACCCTTTGACCTCTGGGCCTGCCATTCAGGGTACCCATGGTAACCTTTCGTGTCCAGCAGAGGAGAAAAACAAGATTCCATGCTCTGAGTTGTTCTACTTAAGGCCATTTCATTCACTGACACCACAGCTCAAAGGGAGCAAGGTTTGCTTTCGTCTTTTTGGGGTGTCTAATTGCGCTATGCCACAGCAAGTTAAATTGCATTCCTTGGCAACTTAAAATACTGCTGCAGATCTAAACTGGGCAGACAAATGGAGTAAAATAAACACTGCAAGTGAACAGTAACAGCAAAGTCAAACACCTCTTTTAAGCATCTTATGCTCGTACCTTTAAGTGTGAGAACTCATTTGAGCAGCTGAACCTTAAACAGCAGCAGAAACAGTGGATGAAATTACTCCCTGCTATCCAGACCTACACAAGTATCGATCAAATTGGATCCTAGATGTCATTGCTACCACAAAATGTCTGCTTTCCCCTTAAACCATATGTATAACATTATCAAGGGCCTAATACTGAAAATGTACCTGTCATAAATATTACATCAGGCACTGGGCAAAAATCGATCCATTTCAGAAATGTCATCTTTCCTTCAGTAGTCTACCATCATTTTACACCTTATGAGGTTTGACTGCTCCTGTTTTTGATGCTGGTAAATGATGCTATCTGGTTGCACCCACTGTGTCTTATATTGTTTGTGTTATTTCATGTGCAATTTTTGTTTGTTTGTCATTTTCTCAGTTTGCTGAATGTGCATTACCAGTGAGTGGCTTTTGTCCTGCATGACATGTATGTTAGGCTTTTATTTATAGCATAATAGTGAAATATGAACAGACCATATAAAATGAACAGCGAAATCTCACACTTATTTGTATGAAAACTTCCTTGTAGTCCTATGGCCAGTGAAATCCTTCAATTTCTCTAATGTTCAGTATCCACTCTGCAATGCAGTGCCCAACTACCACCATGTGGACCCCTACAGCGTCCAAAAGTGGAGATGAGAGATGGGATGGGAGATGAGATGAAATCACGATCATCTGCAATCACTCAGTGGAAGACACCAAAAAGGAGGTAAACCTCAAATGCAACCTTTCTATTGAAATCCGCATCAATCTGAAGTCTATTGACAAAAGTCACATGATGAGGCTCATGTGTCACATTCCTATTCATCATGAATAAATCCCTTCTCTCCTCTGTGCTGTAGAAACCAAATGTTTAAGGTCACCCTCCATTACAATCACAAGTAGTAGATCTACAGCTTCAACAAATGAACCTCACTGCATCAGATGAAAACAGTATAGCATCAATAGAGCTGAGTCACCATAATGGATTCTACAGGGGCTGGGGAGAGGAGGTAATGATGTTCCCCACACGTTGTAACATCTTGCAATGTGAGAGTATTCACATCAAAATATGAATAAAAACAGTTTTGTAAGTCGAAAAATAACCAGGTGCCATTAAAATCTCTGGACAGTTTAATGATAACTACCACAATGGCTTAAAACAAGATGTAAACTTAGAATTAATCTGCTTTCTCGAACTTTTTAAATAAGCATAATTAGCTTTGCCGTGGTGAACAGGTCCAGCTGTCCTATCCACTGATCTCAGGACAAACAACCCCCCTTCCAAGGAACCCTTTTCTTTTGTGAGCACAGGGGGCAACGTGGACAAAAACAGTCAGAGTGAAAGGCTTTTCACTCTTTGGCCAGAGTAGTGAGGCAGAAAACAATTGTGTGGAGCCTCCAGTCCCTACTGACCTGGTAAGACCTGCAATAAAGTTTGGTCATTTAGACACTCGGGTAAGGCTGTGGTACCGGGAAACAGCAATTCACATTTGTGTGAGTGTGTGTGTATGTGTGTATGCACAACACTCCCAACAACCCCCACTGCTACCTTTGTGTCCTTCAACTGAGCATTTCTCAGGTATGTGCAAATTTTATGAGCTTCCAGATAGACCCTCAAGCCAGTCTAAGTGCCAGTTTAAAACAAACTAGTAAAACTTACAGGCTGTCTTTATCACCTCTTAAGTCTAAACTAAGAGGCAGGTAAACTCTTAAATTAATTAATAAAACTATACACAACTTATAGGTCCAAAACATCTGATTAAAGAGTATCAGAACCATGAAAATTAAGTAAACATCCATCATTTCTCAGATGAAGGAATGACGACAAAACCCTTTTAGAAAAAAGAAGCAAAGTTTATCATATTCAACTATTTTAAAAGAAAACATTGTCACTGACTATACCAGTTACTTCTGGAATCTTCTCAATATCAGTATTAATTACTTTTGGTAAACTTTAATAAAATTACATGAAGTTGACTTAGTGTACATTTCTGCTCAACAAGGATTGTAATCACAAGTCCAACAGAAATCACTTTGGCCATTTCCATGTCATGTTTAAAGTGTGTGTTTATTTTTACAGACTGCAGCACTATCAGGAGAGGCAAAGCAATTTACATACTGTACATTCTACATGGTCTTTGGGGAGGAGGGGAGGGATGAATTCCCATAAGACCACCTCTGCCTGAAGCTTTTCTACTCCCCCTTAAAATACGAGGCCAACTCACACAGCATTGGAAGAGAAAGAATTCCAAAAGAACAATTCCTCCAGTGATCAGGGTGCAATAACATGAAAGAGCTGGCCTGTGAATAGGGGTCATCTGCTCTTTAGCAGCGGAGGGCCGCTATCCTGGACAGCTCCTAACCTTTCAATTCTACCTCGCCTTCATTTACACACCAATGGCCATATTCCTTCTTCCAAACAGTATCTATTTTCAGGGACCAACTTTAAAAACTCTTCCCTCTCAGTTTGTACCAAATCTCCCTTGAATGTAAAACTGAACAGCAAACAAGGCTATTAAAGTGCCTAAATTCATTCAATTTTATCAATTCATGAAGAGAGAATTTTATCACATGCAGAATTTCAGCAAGGAAATGGTAACAAGCACCAGAGCTGGGAAGTAACTAAGCACAAATACTTGAAGTAAAGTTTTCAGGTGTATGTACTTTATTTATTTGTACTTTATTTTTCCACCAACCCTTTACTTTTACACCTTACATTTTAGAACAAATGTCTGTACATTCTAGTCCTTACGTTCAAAATAGGCTTGCTACATTAGTTTAAATGCTTTTTAGGGGAATTATTGACTTTATTTATGGTCCCTCCCTGTGTGTCTCCCAGACATCAAGACTGATTTCAACCAAAGTGGATTGAACAGTAACTCACAGAAAGACAGTGCATACTGCAACGCACCAAATGAAGCGACATGAAAATAAAGTAAAAGCTCTAATTAGACAATATGGCATAAAAGAACACACCCTATACATTCTGAAATTGACAAAGATAATGAAATAAGCACTAAATAATGAAATCAGAGACCACAGGTGTGTTTCTATATAGGCCTAGTCCCTTTCATCATGTTTTGTCATTTTAACCTTATTACATTTTAGAATTTAGTATTTAGAAAACGTGTCCTGTTAAGGTCTGAGTCTGTTCCTGTTCAGTTTTTCAGTATAATGCTTGTTTTAATTGAAGGTAGATTCAGTTTAGTCATGATGCTTTGCACAGTAGGAGGATCCCTCAAAAAGCTCAAGAGCCTTTTTTCCCACTTTTTTTTTTTTTTAACTTTCATAAAGACACTGAATCAGTACTACTTCAATAAAGAGAGCATGTGTATATTGGCACCTCCAACAACAAGATTCAGCATAAAAGATTGGAGTGTCTGAATATGAATATGGGAAACAACGTATCACACGTTTTTCCACACTGTTATTTTTAACAGTATTATTCGAGCATGATACTTACTTGCGATTGTAAGACGAGCTTTCTGGCTCAGGATTGCTCCATATTTGTTCTGAGCTAGGCACTGATAGAACCCTTCATCTGATTTGTCTCCTCTTCTGCTCTCCATCTCCGAAATATAAAGGGAGCCATTGGAAAGCAGGTACACTCGTTCATTCTCCACCAATTTTACTCCATTCTTGAGCCATCGGACAACAATGGGTGCCTCTCCATGCACCTGACAGTTCAAAATAACTGCTTCTCTCCGCATGATGGTGACATCTTGGGGCTCCTTGATGAAAAATAGCTCGCTAAAGCAAAAAACACCTGCAAGAAAGAGAGAAGGAAACAGTCAGACACACAAATGAAAGGTGAGTGTGGCTATCAGCATGAGGCCATCTGTCAGGGCAGAGCAGTAAAAGGCTTAAAAAATTTACAACTGCTTTAATGCTGGCTTAAAAGTGATTTAAAAGGCAAATGTGGCTATTTTTTCAGGTTTCAGTAATTGCATTTACTGGAAGCTGTGGAGATAGTACTCCGGTGGGTATTATCAGTCTTGAATCATACATGACAAGTATGACAGATTTAAGTGTCCTGTTCAGGTAAAATATCACTGGAGACAGCTGACACTAGAAGGTCTACTGTTCTGTACAATTACACTTCTCTTGCTTTGAAAAGTCTTTCAACTCCCGATTAATCCAATTACTTCTGGCTAATAAAGTCACAGGCTGAAGGTGAAACAGTTTATCCTATTAGTACATTCAGACACCTTTTACTGAAACCATCATCTAATGTTTTATTAATGGGATTTTTTTTTTTTTTCAGTTTAGTGGAGAGCCATATCATCCTTAAAAGGTTGTAATAATATGTGTCAATAAAATATAATAAGCATCTGAGAGAGAGAAATGGCATTAAATATGCAACAACAGTGTCTTTACTAGAACTTTAACAAAAACATCAATAAAGTAGACGGTTTGTGTGTTTTAGTATTTAATGATGATGTTCAATGGCAGATTGTCCATGTTTGACTCACTGGTTATTTCATTTACATTGCTCATAATGCTTAAACCACAGCTTCCTCCCCTTTGCTGGATGACATCATTAGGATTTCCACCTTAAAAATGGTTAATGTTATCTGTTTGCCTCTATGAACCTTAGATGTTCAACCTTCTCACACCACTTGGGACTTTTTGACACTTCTTGCAAATTTCAATCTTAGTGGTCAAACCTTTTAATGTTATTTGAATGCTAATGGCATGAACATATCCACATATCAATGTTCCTTCTTTGATTAACGATTTTTAATCCGCTAATTCTTATTTAACTTATTTTTACTATTTATTGCATTTGCTGTATTTATACTTGATGCTGCACTGGCCGTAGAACAACTGCAAATTTATTATATACCTGTTATGCAATGACAATGAAGGTTTCTGTTCTATTCTAGATCTAGCATGAACAGAAGTTTTTTGTTTGTTTGTTTGTTTGTTTGTTTTTACGTTTAAATTAAACCCTGCACCAAAAGCACCACAGAGACGAAACAACGTCAGAGGCTGATGTTAAAAACTTTATCCGTTTAATTACAAAAAAAGTCGAATAAAGACAAATTATTCGGTTATTTTAAAGCCAAAATATGTTGCAATGAAGTTCATTAAGAGTCGGACTTTGTCGGATAAAACGTTCATCTAAACTTTGAGGTTAAATGTAAGGTCTGTGGTCCAGTTAAAGGTCCGCAGGTTCCGGACACTAAATATAGGACTCAATATGTTAAACTATCTAAAAAAAAAAAACAAAAAACTGAATGAAAATGCTTACCTGAGACTGGAAGAACAATGGCAAAGAGCAGCAAATGCTGATAGAATTTCCTTTTGACAGGCGCCATTTACATGAATTGTCGGTGCATGCTCGCTACTCTGTCATAGCTGTTTCCTCCACATGAACCAGTCCGACACTGACGGACTGAGCCGCTGGTCGGAGGAGCCGGACTGAGGCTTCCCTCCTCCAGGATGGACACAGCCAATCAACCGCGTCTGACGGTCAGCAGGGAGCGCTGAGCCCGTACCGCCACCTAGCGGCAGGCCGGGGTAGGACTGAGGGGCTCCAGCCAGGGTCCGGGTCAGGAAGTACACCTCCCTCTGTTTATGCCAGAGAAGTCAACAAAACAGCCAGCAGGAGGATATGGGGATGAAAGGTGGGCCTGCTGGAAGACAGAACACACAGAAGAACATGTCCAAGGGGACAGGGTGCTCTGCCATGGGGTTAGGGTGGGGCCACGACAGACCAGGGGGCCGACTCATTTGAGTTCAGGGGCCACATACAGCCCCGCATGATCTGAAGTGGGTCCGACCAGTAAAATAAGAACAGTTTAGAGTGTAGAATTACAAAATGGAAATGTTTACATCGACAAACTATCCTTTAAGCCTTAATAGGGCACCCATTGAAATACTCTGCAATTCAACCTTCGTGTGTTATTTGAGGACATAACAAGACTTTATTACTTTTGTGAAATTTTCAAAAAAAATTGTATTACATAGAAAATCAAGGTTAATGAAGTTACCATATTTGGTTCCTTACCCATATATAAAACAAATATAAGAAAAACACATGTAAGGTGAAAGGAGCATGTATTTTAGAACATTAGAACATCATTTTTAGAACATTAGACCAACATGCGTGCTGATCCAGACCCCTGTCCTCATCCACATGATCCCTTTGAACATCATTCCTCACATTAGTACCATTGCTTCATGGTACCTGACAAAGCAGGTACACTCACTGTTCGTGCAGAGGTGGACCTTCCAGGCCCTGGAGACCACATTGGACCTGAGACTGTTGACTCACTGTCCTCACTGGAACTGTTGATGTCACTGACTTGCAATGTATGCAAAATTAGCAAAAATAGTCACTTGCCCGATAAAGGGTTAAAAAACGCAAATGACATGAACAACCGTGAAGATCCTGCAATCTCTCAAGAATGATAAGTACAGTTTTAACAGCATATCATTTACACATGTGCATTACAACTTACAGATCACAGTGGATCTACAAATCACAAAAGGTTTAATAACAGGCATGATATTGTTAATATGTTCATATTTTCTCAGGATATTCCAATTTTTTGGAAAAGAAAGGATAGTTTGTATCTGTGAACATTTTCATGTAATTTTAATTTTTTTCTACACTAGAACAAAGAGATAAATGCAGTTGTCATTATTTATAGGTTACCATGATTGCATTCTACTGGTCTGACCCACTTGTGATTGAATTGTGCTGAATATGGCCACTGAACTAAAATGATTTGGACACCCTTCATTGTTAATGTCTTAAGTGTAGTTTTTACATTTCACAAATTCATCCCACCGGCTGGAACACACCCTTCAGAAGGCCGGTTTTGGTCCATGGGCTGTATGTTTGTCACCCATGCATCAGACAAAATACTTTTCTTGAAATTTCCCTGCAAGATTAATATAACTAGTAGGTCTAATCCCTTTACTGATGTGTAAATTATATGCATATGGACTTTGGATAAGGAGAACTATGTGAAACATGGTGACAATACTGCATGGTAGTCTTACATTGTATTATAGTGCCTGTCTAAGTCTCCAAAACAACCATCAGTAGGCTGTGGGGAATGAAATGTAGGTGTACCGAAACTTAAAATATCCAGTGTAGTAGAATTTGAGATGTAAAGTAATAATCCTGCTGGTAGGCCTCTAAAAATGTATTTTGTCGGATGTGAACCTACCCTAAACCCCATGGTGAACCCCATGTGAACTGTAAATATGAAGAATTAAGTGAAATATGTGGGCAATGCTGTAAGGTAATCTGTGCAGATTTCAGATCAGACCTTCAGTATGCAAAGAACTTAACACAGTTTAGTAGAATACAACTCTTCCATCTCCCATGGAACATAATTAGAGTATATACAAGCATAGCAGGTGTTTCACAGTTCTTTCCAAGCTGAAAATACGGGACATTATCCCCATTTTGTAACATCTGGACTCCTTACCTTAATGATGCAAAAGTGCATACCTGACTCTTTTTTTTTTTGACAGTTACCTCTCAGAATGATAGATTTTGTCTAATTATTTAACTGCTTTATGTTTTGATCTTGACTTCAATAGTTATCCATGGCTTTTGGCTATTTTAATCATTTAACCATTTCAGCTGTGTATTTATACTATTTTCTTTTACTCTATATTCTTATATTGCATGTTTGGGATATTTAGCCTTGAACGTTACACCCCTGGAAACTGGCACTGGGAATGATTTTAATATATTGGCTTCTAACAACGACGTGTCTGAGAAGTATGAAAACACAAAAGTGTCTACCAATAGGAAAATTGACCTTATATGAAGGACAAATACAATACATTCAGCTCACTGGTTGAATCTGCTATAGTTAAATGTCAGCTTTTTGTGCTGTACACATCAATATGACATCAGTTTGTAATGATGGTTATTGGTAGTTTTCATCCATAACAACTATGTGTGCATTGCTTAGTCAAATCCCATTAACATGTATCCCAGCAGCTGCTCATGTATATGTACCGTCATTGGAAATCACTACTCTTGAAAGACTCCAAAAAATTACATGTGGGCCCCTGTTTGTAGTTATTGATTGAGAAAGCACTATAGCTATTGGATATTTATACGTACACTGTAGAATGTACTGTATGTATGTGGAGATGGGAGAGCGTCTGTGATGGTCACATATGACATGAGTAGTATTTAAGTCATGAGTGTCATATTCCTCCTCCAATAATTATGTTTATTTTTGTTTATGCTATGTTATATGTTTATGTATATGTTATGTTTTTATTATATATGTTTATTCCTCCATGTTTTGGACTGACATACCTCTTAGGGCTCCTGACTTTGAAATAATTATTTGAAACCATAGTGCACACACAGTGAGTAGCCTGATTACATTTTCCACTTTTACTCCATCAGCTGATTTGTGTTATATATATTTGTTTTTTAGTTGGCATCAGTAACTATTTTTTCTCAAAGTCTGTGTCTGCTCCAAAACATACTCAAACATTGTTTTGTATGTCATAGGTTAATACAGTAATAGCTGTTCAATGCTGGTAAGAACTGATCAAAGCCCCAATATTTTCATCTCCGTTGATCCACTAGCACCCTTTCACTTTCCTTTATCAATACAATTGAAGTTGTATTGATGAGAAGATCCCTCATCTCAGCTGACCAAATGGTCTCTATAGGTTAAAAAATGTTAATGGAAATGAGTTTGTCTCTTGTCCTTTAAAACTGGGTCCAGCAATTAGAAGGAAGCATTGATAAGAGGAGGAC
The DNA here is from genome assembly GCA_037367295.1 of Apogon hyalosoma. Lineage (NCBI taxonomy): Eukaryota > Metazoa > Chordata > Actinopteri > Kurtiformes > Apogonidae > Apogon > Apogon hyalosoma. The sequence continues at coordinate 39,663,581 of JAPQRP010000019.1, read as the reverse complement.
AGCTGTTGTGTCAATGTCGATATTGATCCGATGTCCATCTCTTATTGTAGAGAGAGATCAACCCCCCTCCCTGTGAAAACCTTTATTCAGCAGCAGGACCGAAGCCCATCTGTGATGTTCAGTCAATCAGGACCAACAGAGCAAAACACTCACATGGTCAGAAATAGAGCAGAAACATTCATGTTAAGTGATGGTGAATGATTTTTTCCTTTTTCAGCCACTGCACTGATGCCTTAAAAACTGTTAATGTAACTTTTATCAATAACAGAAGATAAAAGACATAATAAGTTAATCAAATATATGGGGAAAAGCAGTATACAAGTATTTTATTTTACGGTTTCTGCTGATTATCAATGTTAGAAAGCATTACTTACTGAAGTCACAGCACACATATCATGTCTAACAACAACACAAATCAATGCTGTAGCCATTTTGAGTAACTAAGTAATTGTATCATCTAATTATTTGTCACAGTCCAGCTTTTAGGGCTGTAGTGCACTCTTACTGTGTTAAAGTAAACTGTACTTTTTGATTATGTTTGTGTAGTTGGCCCTGTAAAAAACTCCCAGCGAGGTTTGAAAATTGACAATCAGTGCAAACTCGCACAGAACATAATAATAATAATAATAATAATAATAATAATAATAATAAACTTTATTTGTATAGCACCTTTCATACAAAAATTGTA
>JAPQRP010000019.1:39643325-39662793 GCA_037367295.1 Apogon hyalosoma | reverse complement strand
ATGCAATAATAAATGATTAGACATAAAATTATAAATTTCAATAAAATGGAATAAAAATAGTGGACATTCATGGTTACAGTTTGTAAGCCCATTTTTATCTCCTTCAAAAGGCTAATGAAAATAAGAACATTTTTAATTTGATTTTAAATATATTCAGTGAACTAGCTTCTCTAATGTCCTTCAGGATTGTATTCCATAACTTTGGTGCATAATTAGCAAAGGCTGCATCCCCAATTTTCTTTGTAATATTTCTGGGAGTCGCTGGCAACCCATTAGTTTTCATGTATGTAGTACTTTTCTGACTACATTGAACTGCAACTGGATAAAAAAGCTTGATTAGTTTCATAAAATCACTCCCAAATGGACGATTAAACAAGATAATTAATGTGGAGAATCATGGCTGGTCATACTCTATGGAGGGAAGTACCAATGATCATCTGAAAAATCCTCAGTTTTGGCATCATTACAACCTTTATTTTATTCTATTTGTATTATTTATTATATTATTTTATTATTTGCTATTATCATCATTATTATTATTATTATCATCATTATTATTATTGTTATTATTATATTTTAATATTTCCTTGACTTTCTGATCCTTTGCTTCAATATTTTTTACAGCAAATATAAAATAACCTGTTGTACAATTTTAAACAATAAAAAACTCACTGTCACAGCAACTTCAGACAGCTGATAATGTGTTTCCTGTAAACTATTTGTGCTGTATTAAATATCCGAACAGTGACCACAGCTTCAGTTTGGGTCAAAGGCTGCTCTCTTACATAACGTGTGAAAGTGTGTGCCTGTCCTCATTCATGGTCAGTAAGGCATTCCCCAGGGTGTTTAATTAATCATGAATTCAGTTTCGGCACTTGCCAATACGGCACAGTTTGTGGGTGGAAGGACGGTCAGTCCACATGTGAACTCGGGTCAGGCTCTGAGGCCAGATCGATGGAGTAAAAGTCATTATCAGGTTATGAATGTCGGTGAGGTTCTGGGTAAACCAGCGCTCCCCAGGTCTGCTGTTCGATGTCCTCCTGCTCCCACAGAGCCCCATCCCCACTGACCCCAGAAGTGTCCAAAAGGCTGGCCTGAATAGTGTGCGACCTTTCAACTGACCCCTGCAGAGGGTGAGGGGCGATTTAGTGCCACAACGAGGGAGTGGGCCTGTGGAAAGACCAGGACTGTGGGTGACCAGCTGAGTCATAGAAAAATAAAACTCCAATCACAGAGGTGTACGTGAGTCCAAAAAAATTAAACAAACCAAAATCACACAAACAGACTCACAGCACAAAGACAAAAGCACATATCTATAGTTTCCTGTTTCTTTCACTGCAGAATTTATACAGTTGCACTAAAATTGGTCAATTCCACTGGAAAGTAGGTTTATTTAAAAAAAACAAACAAAAAAAAACCTTTCACTCTTTTTCAGCTGTTTACAATGAACAAGTTAACCCATAAAGACCCAGTGGTACTTTTGTGGCAGTTCCCAAATATTTTTTCTCTATATTTAACCTTTCTTAAGTGATTTATCACTATTCATTGTAATATTATCCTCTGTATTTTGAGTTCTCTCAGTGGAAATCATGTGTTTTCCTATATTCGATTCACTGATAATGTAGATGTTCATTAAAGCTCAGAGTAAACTCAAAGGTTATTAGATCAAATAAGAGAAAATAGTGACTTTTTCAGCAAAAATGTCATTAACTAAACTTAAAATCAAAAGTCTCCATCCACTGTCATTGATCCAACTCCATGGGTTTTACTGATGAATCAATGTTGCAGAAGATGACGGTGTTTCCACGTTCACTACAAAGCCTCTGAACATCCAAATGGGTCATATCTGATGACCATGAAAAGATGACAAACTGCATTTTACACCAATTATTTACATGGATCGATAACCAGTCGATCAACAGTTATTAAACATTTTAGATCAGTAGATGGTTTTGGTCGATGGTAGGTGTTTGGGTCATTATGGGTTAAACAAGAATAATTTGAACAGCTCAACACATCTAATATTACAAGTGGTTTCTCCAAATTCAACACAGAATGCTACTTTTGAAGACAAAAAAAACCCTTCATGACAAGTACCCTTTATGGTTAATGGAAGAACCTTTAGCTGGTGTAATGATACATAGCCAGACACCAGCTTCTGTTGTGTTCCTGAGGAATCTGAGCCAGTTCTTATGAGCATAATGGCCTCAGTTCATTAACATCCCCGGGTTTGTGTGCTGTAACTGCCTTCTTTTAATCTCCCATCTCAGAACTGCTAAGAGGTTCATGTCAAGCCACTGTGATGACCACTCTGGGATGTTCCAGGGCTTCTTTTTGAGATATGGTTGGGATAATTGTCCTGTTGGAGGGTCCACACTGCAAAAAAAAGGGTGTCTAAAAACAAGATAAAAACACTGAATCTGTGGATAAAGGTACTCAAAACAAGTGAAATGATCTGTCCATGCAACAAGATAATTTCACTTGACATGATTTCTTGAATTAAGATTGTTGAATCTAGAAATAAGCATGTCTACAGATGTGTTTAGCAGGCTTAAAATATGCATAAAATGCTGGTTTTAAGATTAGATTACTTAAAATATAGCTTTTTACAGCCTCAAAATAAGTGAAATATATTAAATATAAGCTGACTGAGCTAGCTATAAGAATTTACGTCTTAAAATAAGAGTAACAACTTGAAAAAATTCTTAAAATAAGCGTTTGATTCAGCTGAAAATGACCACTACAACCAGGAATTGAACCCTGTAAATAACAATAGATTGTTAAAAAAAAAGAAAAAAAAAAAAGTTAGTTGCTGTCATTTCTTCAGGTTCATTTTTTGCAGTGCATGCTTGAAGTCAGAGCAAAAACAAACTCTGTTTCTTTCAGATGCTTTTGTGTGACCTGTATCTAGCAACTCGACTTTGTTACTGAATCTTAAAACAAGATTTATTTTGATGACACTTTGGAGGAGAGATGAATTGTGTCATATTTTAACAGTTATTTACCTAATTTTAAGATTTCCTTCCTATTTGAGACAAAAAACATAAAGTTGTGTTTGATTTAAGATTACAGTGTAAAACTGAGCACTTAAACTAAGAAACTAACTCTTAAAACAAGATAAATTAGCTAACACTTCTAAATCTAAGTTGTTTTTTTTTTATCTTGGTAAGAACTGAATCATTTGAGTGCAGTGATGCCTAAACCTCAGACTGCATCCTAATTTATTCTAGGATGTCCTGATACTTTCCTAAATCCATCTTCTCTTCCACATGCTGCAGGTTTCCATCACCACAGGAAATAAAACGGGTCCTGATCATCACCAAACCCCCACCATGCGTCAGTGGAGGCAGGGTGTTCATGTTCTTTTCAGCATATGCCTCCTCTAGTCATACTGCTGATCAAATAGGACAAAAAACGTCTTTCATGGCTCCACAGAACACAGGCTCAAAACATCTGTAGGTTATTTGCATGGTTTTGAGTCTTGCTTTAGGGTCAGCAGTTGGGTACGTCTCAGAGTTTATTAAGCCTTCAGTATTTAGTATGTACCTTATTGTGTAACCTGCCATCGGGCCTTGCTGCTGGTCTTTTGCAGTCACTTAAGGGTTTTTCACCACCTACCCCTCAGGAATGTGGTTTCAGCCGTTGATAGCTCCCTCTTTCTGCCACGTACAAGTAGGCAACCAGTGTTCCTTTGGACTTTCTGTGAACTATACTATATTACTAGTTTACTTTGCCATTTCTTTTTATCTTTTTCCACATTTGTGCAAGGAAGTTATCTTTTCTATTAATTTTTAGGACAATTCTCTTGATTTTCTAACATTCTAACATGCAATCAAATGTCACTGTCAACAACCCCCTACTCAGTCCAGGTATTTAAGGCCAACTCAACTTGCATCAGGTGTGCTTGAGACATCACCTGATTTGCTGAATCATGCTGAGACTTCATTTGTGTTGAATTTGAAGAGACTACTTGCAATATTAATTGTGTTGAGCTATTTAAATTGTTCTGGTTTGATGTGTTTACAGCAAACTGGTGAAAGGTGGTGGATTTTGTCAACAAACCCAGTAGAGGTTGGTTCATTTTGAGTGAAACTGTAATTAGATGATAAAATCAAAAATAATAACTCCCTTATTTTATTTATTTATTCATTAATTCATTTATTTCGAACATGCAAAGAAACAAAATAAAACAAAGGAAAACAAGACAAAAACAGAATAACATTTAAATGAACAGAATCTATCTTCAAGTACGCGCAAGTCTGAATTTTGCATGGTCAAAAAGGAGTAGGAAGAAGTATAAACTTATACATTTTTACTTCAGACATGATCAAATTATCAGCAAACTCCAAAATATTGGAGACCACAGTCCCTAGTTCCAAACGTGACAATTATCGGGTCATTTTACTGCAGCATTTGTAATAAGTGAGTACAGATTGTATATTCAATATGGATGTAGAGTATTTTAGTTGAAATAAAATCTGCTTCTCCGGCAGATTTTTAATGTCTTGGTTGATGAGTCAAAAAGTTAATTTCATTTCTTGAACTTTTTCAGTTGAAGACCCAAATGAGTGGTTTGGTGTCTGCTTAACACCCAAAAAAGTCACAAAAGTACCGTATTATATTATAGTCTATGTGACTGTTCTGCCAACAAACACTGCAAACAACTGAGATAAACAGCAGGGCAGGGAAGCAAAGAAATAAATAAGTAAACAAACAAACAAACAAACAAACGGAAAAGACATATTAATTTCCTATATTGCTGTAAAAGCACAAGTCCCACACTGTAGAAATACTCAGTTAATCCAGTATCCAATCTAGTAAAATGCACTTTAATGTGTGAAAAATAAAAGTATAACCACCTAATTCTGCAGAATGGCACTTTCAAAAGCCTTATTTTAGTACATAATATTATATAATTGTATGCAAAAGCATGTCATTGTTCATTTTCATGATTGTGGAGTCAGTTTTAGATGATTTGCGAACCACTGGGTAGGTTAGTAATAAAGTACTGCATCAAATTGTCGGTCATGCTTGTTTGTTTTTATGTAAAAGCTGCAACTAGAATAGTCATAAAAATATACATGAGTAAAACACCTCCTACTGAAATGTAAAATATATACTGCATTACATAGTCAGTCATAGTACACTTCTTATCTGGAACTTGGAAACGTAATTATCAGTATTATTATTTCAATCATTATTATAGGCTATTGGAGGATATAAAAACCACTGAGGCACAGGCATTCATTTTATATAGTGCTTTAATAAAATCTATGAAAAATATAAAACAAAAATGTAAGTGTATTTAACTACGCGATGACTTGGTGGATATATTTCAAGTTCAATTCAATCAAATTTTATTAATATAGCACCAAATCATAACAAAAGTTATCTCATGACACTTTAGAACTGGTTGAAACCAGACTCTCAAACCAATTTACAGAAACCCAACAGAACCCTCCAGGTGAATTCTGTTGCTTTGAGTATATTCTCAATGTTTTATCTCCCCCTGCTGGTACAGCTCAGTACTACATAGTCTTACTTTAAAAACAAAAGTTTTAAAAAGAAGGAAAAAAAGAAGACAGATGGTAGAGGAAGAAACGTAAAATATTGTTTATTACAAACAACCTAATGAAACCAACTCTTCATAAAAACAATGAAAGCAACGTATGAATGAGGCAGTGACAGATGACACATTAAGTTAATTTAAAATGAATATTTATTTTTCATTATAGTTGGATTTAATTTGGTGTGCTACAGGACATGAAATTCAGATTTATTATTACAATTAACTTCACACTTTATGATGGTGTACATGCTCTAGGTTGCATGTATATTTTTGTTGTAATTCACTTACAAGTGTTATAATTAAATTCTATAATAACAAAATTTGATATATCAGAAATCAAGAGTTGATCTATTCATTTCTCAGTAGATAATAGTACATATATAACAGTACTTCCATTTAAAGAACATCATAAACACAATCAAATTCTACAATACATTACAAATAAAGGCCTCGATATTTCATTTTAAATATATGTGAAAGAAGAGAATGTGCTTATTTTCAGCAATGTTCACATGTAAACATTTAAAGACGTGCATTTGAAGCTTAGGATCATTTCTTAAAGAGCGTCAGAAGCAGTGTGCTGACAGACTGCGAGGATTCAGACAGGTCAGAAGTAAGACTCATCGATATGAACAAAGTGCGTCACTTTATAAAAGCATAAGTATAAAATTGTGTTTTCAGAGACAAGAACCAGCCCATGATATCATCGTCCTTAGTCATTAACCTGTAAACATGGCAGGTAGTGTAAACACGTTTTACCATTCAGAAAATTAACTGTTAAAACTCTGTTTAAGCAGAGTGACTTTTCTACATGTATTACAAGTGATTACTCATTTTGAGAGAATAATCTGTACAGTCTGAAAAAACAAAGAAAAAAGTAAAAGGTGTACTCTTAAAAATAGAGCACTGTGCGGCAGTTTGACACCCATGATGAGTAGAGGACACAAAATATCACTCATTGACAAAAGGCAACAATCTATAATACATAAGTGTATACAAACTGTAGGATTAGGTCAGTTTGTCAGATAATGTGTGTTTAATCTTGTGCATATTTATCCTTTCATCTGCTACCCACGCAGCCAATGTTGAACTCATGAAATTAACTACTAAACATGAAGAGAAAAGGAAAGATGCAGGATGCAGAGCAGCATCAGTAACAGTTTTATTCCTGTGACAATTTGAGTGTCATTAACAGTTTAAACAATAAATGGGTTAAAATTTTGTCAAAGGTAAAGACGTATTTATATGTACAATATACGTTTGTAATAAGTGGGAAACTTCAAAATCAAGTCGATTTTCTTAAGTCAATATGTACAATAATGCATAGAAACTGAGCACAATCTAACACTGCGTTTAGTCACGTAGTTGGATCTGTGGACTATAGACTATAATTAGTTGAGCCTTTTACTGGTCCTGTATTGGTACATCACTACGATAATGATTAATGGATTACATTTGGTTTTTAAGTGTAGTCGCTCAAATGTGTATATGAACTACAAATGTTCCGCTACAAATGCTTTTCAGGTGGTCTATTCAGCTTTTCCTGCATCAATACAGTGGAATGAAATTTGCTAAATAATTACACTGAGAAATCTGAGAGAACTGGAAAATTTCACATCTGTTTTATTTGGGTTGAATTGCAAATGCAATTCACTTTTGCTTCTTAAAACGTACACCTCTGGAATCACCATGTTATAGTGTCTTCAACTAGTATTTCCAAACCTCTGAAAAATGTTCACTTTAACACCACTGAGTGTGGGGGAAGTTGTTTATAGAGACTTCACTTCAGATTTTACATACGAAAACTAATGATATTTGTTAATTCATACATCTGCCATTCCTGAACAATGATATTCCTTTTTTTTTTAACGTTACTACTATAGGAACAAATTAATGAATTTCCTTCAGAGGTGATGTGTGATTATACCCATTTCTCACTAATTACAATGTGAAAACATAGTCTCACATTTACCTGAAGCAAGAAGCTGAGATTTAAGGCAACAGAGTCCAAATAAAACAAACAGGTTTTGTTTGAGAGATGTCTGTCATACAGCTTTGCATTCACATTTATGTCTGTAATGTTAAAATTTCACAGAATCAATAAATATTTCAGCATTTTAGCAAAACAAATAAGAGTTGATACATTTTTGAGTGACTGACAGTAAAAAAATTCAAACCACAAGGCTTAAGAAACCCTGAATTTGTAAACTCTAGAACACGTGGAGTGATTAAATACCTCTGTCACTCCAGATTTCATGTCCTTTTCCACGTGTGCCCACAGAGGACCAGAGTGAAGCCTGTGTGACACTTCTTCAGATGTCACACAGCTGGCAGGATATACGACCTGTGTCTGATGCAGTTTTTTCACCTTTTCACCTCATCAGGATACTTCACTTTAAAACGATGGTTGACCTGAATCATTTAGAGCTAATCCACCCCGTCGAAGCCTTGTGCGTTCTCAATGGCGATGTGAAGTTTCTCCCTCAGTTCCTCAAAGGACTCATAAGGGGGAAGGTCCAATCGATTAAAGCTGTAGAAAATAGTGAGTCAGTGTTACACAGGGTTTATTAAAATGCATGCAGAAACTAACAGGCTTTGTTAGGTTTTTTTTTGTTTTTTTTAACTGTGTCATTTACATAAATGATCATATCCAACCACTAGAGGGCATCAACCCTATATGACGAGATTTTATTTTTGTCTCTCACATCCATACAATGTACTGACGAAAGTAAGGGTTAATGGATCAGTTTAAGAGCTTCAAACAGAATCTATAGTAAAGATGAAATATCTAAGGATATGTAAAAGTCAAACTCAAAATAAAAATCTGAAACCATGTTTTACACACAATCAACCAGACATCACAAACTCTTATGATCAATGAAAAGGTTTACTATCATCCTGGTGAGCAAATGAAAATAGAATATTGCTTTCTTCTGAAGGAATAAAACATGTGTCCTCTGTATTGTACAGGGATGCTTGTTGGGGAAGCTTTCCTTGTAGCTTTAGATCAGTGATCTGATCTGAGAGCTGCACATTTCACAGCAACTAGTAAAGCAGTGAAAAGATTTATATTAGGCGATAATCACAGTACCCATCACCATAAATCGTATGCTGGGTTTGTACCCCCCGTCTCTGTGAAAGGTCAGATACACAGTGGGTTTTATTTATTACTGAGTTTTACTACCTTACATTAGTATGTTGCTACTTGATAAAGTAGGTTCCTGTTATATGCACAAATGACGTTGCATTATGTTACAGGTGTTTGCTGCATTTACTGGTTTAACTGACTGCACCTGCAAATTGAACATGTAGAAACACCTTAACCTGCATGTTTATCCTTAAAGCAACTGAAATGTGTAATGTCATCATATTTTTCTTATTTCTATAGTTCTATTGTCTTGTTTTACTGAATTACTTGTATTGTTTTTTTCACCATTGTTCATTCAGGTTTAGGTTTCTTGTGATTCCTTCAATTACTCATAAGATTTCATTGTTTACTGTACTGTCTGTTTATTCTAGTAAATCAACATTCTTCTGCATAAAACAGTTTTGTTCAAATACTGAGTTTTAATATTTCTTTATTTTTCCTCCCTCTCAGTAGTGAGTTTGTCTCGTATTTGTCATGTTTGTCAAGTATTTTTTGTTAAATTTTGCATACAACTATCATATTTATCTTCAATTGCCATCGGTGTCTTGAGGGATTCTTTTTCAAGGCAATATTCCTCTGCTATACGGTCATATGGTTGAAATTGTGATTAAAATTAAGAAAATATTACTGAAGGAATTACCATGTGTGGGCTCGTGGTAGTTTGTCACGTGTTCCCCACTGCTCAATGGTGAACAGCTGTGGTCCATTAGACCCTGAAAAGGAAAAAAAAATTACACTTCACAAACTAAAAACAGCATTTACTGTTTGATCTTCAAAAAAAAAAAAAGCAAAAAAATGTTGAAGTAGATCTTAAGGGTATACAGTATAAAAACACAAAAACAAAGCACAAAACACAACTCAGACATCTTCTGGTCATAAAACACAGGAGACAAGCTGAAAATAATTATGTGTACCGAGTGGTTAAATGATCTGAGCTTGAAAACAAACATAAAAAAGCAAACCACACACCATGTCCTTCAAAAACACAACACTATCTCACCATAAAGTTCAGCAAATCCATTCATTGGGACCCTGGAGGTTCCAGTTACAAACTGTAAGAGCCGGATCCGCTTCTCTGCATCCATCAGGAGCACAGTCTGAGATAAACAGAGATCAGAACAAACAAATAGCTAATACACAGCTCTTATTAAACTCTCAGGGGCTTTGAGCCAGAAAGAGTCCAAGCCACAGCTCAACTTATTGGCCCCAGGCATGGAAAGATGTCTTACTTTCCAAAACCACTGGATCACTGCGTGGTTGGGGCAGTAGCCGTTCTTATACTTGGTGTTCTCTCTCCAGTCATTCACATCCACATCTCCGAGACCACACATAAGCAGCTGTGGAAATTAAAGAAGGCAGGTAAACAGATGTTAATTACAGGAAGGAATCTAATCTATTTGAGCAGCGTTTCAGATGCAGAGACAACTCACCTCAAGCTCATTCTCATCAAAGATCTTAATCAGATCTTGTGGTATCAATTCAAAGAATCCCTGAAACACAAAATGCACCATGTATTAATATTGAATAAATAATCTCAACAGTGATTTCAACTAGTATCAAATGAATTATTACCTCCTTGAAGGCAGTCATCTGCTTCTGTATCCTGTTCACAAACCTCCATTGTATCACCAGACTGTCACACACCAAACATATGAGAATCAAAACATAATCATTCAAGTTTGAACGTTCATGTTAGCTCAGAGCTCTGTTGCTTACTGGATATATTCCTTCTTGTTTTCATTCGTCACAACAATCTCTGTGCCGCCTGGCTTTAGTTCATGCTGGTGAGTCTAAGCAGAAATGAGTTGCAATATAAATAAAACAGGAGATAAATAGATGCAAATATAAAGGTGTTGAAAAGAAAAAACATAGGAACAAACCTGCCCAAACAGTTCTTCATCGATGGTGAACCTCAAATCCAAGTCTGTTGGGTCATTCTCTAAAATCCACATCAGCGAGTTAAAATACTCACTGTCCTGAAAAAGCAAAGGACACTGATTAATAATAATCAAATAACCTGTAATTTAATGATCTTGCGTTTCACCTCAGTGGTTTTATAGTCAGAGAGGAATCTATTTAAATCCATTTAAAAGCAATAATTTCTGAAACACTTTATTATTTTAGTGCCACTTATTTTAGGGCAAATGTTATATATTGTTCTTGCCTTGCATTGTTTAAATCAGCACTACAATTTAGTGATTTACTTTCAGGATGTGCAGGGTAAAAATGAGACACTCACCACAGACTCCATGTCCTGCAGGTGGATTAGTTTCTGCAGCATCATCTTGTAGAAAGGTCGAATGAAGAAAGCTTTAAGAAACACAGACAGATTTCTGAATGTGTGTAATTCAACAGCCCTGATCATACTTTTCCATAACCATTTGTGTTGCAGCTTCTTTAAATATGAGTGACTTTTATAGAGATGTGTTCGTGAGCAGGAAGTGAAGTTAGGAGATACTCACCATCGAGGAGCTTGCCGTGATACACCGCCATGCCTGCAACACGACCGATGAACTTGAAGTAAGACAGGTGGTCCTCATTACATAAACCTGAGTTGGGATTAATCTGCAGAGTGTAGTTGTCCCTGCAAGAGAAACCAGATGATAAACAACACAAGGAGACACTTCAAAGAGCGCATCGTTTCTTGTATGTGGTATTAGTTTTAAAAAGAAGTCTTCTACCACTGGTTTTAATATTTACAAGCATGTGTTTGAATTAACAGGAACATTTTAGGTCATTCTCGAGTTCAGAAATCACATTAGTACTTTCAGTGCCATTGCCACACTATCGAGAAATATAATTGTTTAAATTAAACAACATACGTAAAGCTGCAGGACACCAAAGTTGCATCTTCTCTCCCCAAGTAAAAACACTAAATATAAAGCCAAACGACCTAACACTACTTTATGCTACCAAGGAAAAGAGAAGGTGAAATATCACGGTTATGGGAGCTGCAATGTTGCTTCTGTGACAAGACATGGAATAGAACAATAGAGAGAAAAGTGATGGCAACAGTGCTTGGCAGTTAAAGCTCTTGATCACATTTTTACCACCCTATATCTCTTAGAAGTCCTGTGATTAGCTTCCTATACTGAAAATCTCCCTCATGACAGAAGATTACAGGGCACGCTTTCTACAGTCTGTAGAGAAGGTCCAGTCAGAACAAGGTGCAAAAGTCATGTTTCCTCTCAGCCTCCTTCAATTACAATATGCTGAAAGGTAATTATGGTGCAAAAATTCACAGAACCTTATTGTTAAGTCAATAATGTATACTTCATACATTACATTGATGTGCATTCTGCACATTTCTCTAAATTTCTCAAAGCTGAACAGGTGCTGTGAAAGTCGCTGAACATAAATAAGACCACCATAGGATTGCTGCTAAGCTGTCACTGAAGAAGAAGAGCAACTATTTAAAACTAGGATGCTTTGGATGTCTGTATTCATTTAAACACTAATCTGTGATCCATCTGTAGCCACCACTGATTACCAAATTAAGTAAATGCCAGGAGCTTTAAAAATAGAAAGCCTTTGGACTTACGTGGCAGAATACTCAAACAGTCCATAGTATGGGTTGAACATCTCCTTGGACATGAGAAAGAACCACTCTCTGGCAACGCCTCCATAGTCCAGACCTTTTTCTCCCTCAAACTCCACCCACAGTCGTGCCTTCAGCAGGTCTGGCCTCTTTACTGACAGGATGCGTCGGTAAGAGTCCTCCAACACTGCGTTTCGCCGGAGCTTCATCTCAAAGCGGTTTGGGATGTCAGCCTAGAGCCCGCATTATAAAAATCATTAAAAATGTACCAAAGAAACACAGCTCATTTGCAAAATATCATGACTACTGCACAGAGGATTTCTGAAACCTCAGTAAATCATCCTTCTTCACTCACCGGTTTCTTCAGCTTCTTCCGGAAGTAGTCATACTTCTGTTTATAGTCTCTGGAATAAGGCACTGCCTGTAATCAGCAGGGTCAGTATTCAGAGGCAACAAATCAATCCCAACCTGATGACTGCACTGAATTCACTATCTCATGTTTACAGGAAACACTATAGCTATAAATGGGAAAATATTTCTGGTATGCTTATATTATATTACAAAAGAATTAATGAACAAATGCAGTCATTACTCACTGGTCCAGTTATAGCTGAATTTTGTAATCTGGGATCATCCCATTGTGTGGTCCTGGTGTCTGTTAACAATTTGAGTCATATGTTAATTAACAAACAACATTTATTACCACACAGGTCTTAGAGATCTGTGGATAAGAATAAAAGTCATACACACTGTGATCTATGTAGAATATTCTCCCATCAGTGTGGACCCTCTCCTCCCAGCCAGGCTAAAAAGAAGAAAATGCATGAAGTACAGCCGCATTGAGTACAACCCTGTGTTTAATGACAGTACATTAAAACACACTGAAATTAAGACCTGAGATATAAATCTCATCTCTAATTAATGCTTTTCAATTGATCTGTTAGTGATTTTCTGTAACTCACGGGTAGCGGGCCGAGATCAGATGGATCAAGTGAAGGCCTCCTCCTCATGTGCACAGGAATCCTAAGCCTGGGATCATCCTGTCCATAGGAATCCAACACCACTGATTAACAATGCTTTTTTTCATTATGATAACAGCTAAGGGCCTCTAGCGTGTTGCCGTCTTACCCAGGTAGTTGTCTTTGTGTTGTGGTCAATGAAAAAGGGTCTTCCATTGGGAGCACTACGAACCTCCCAACCAGCTGGTAAGAAATCTGACTCCTGGGAGGACTCTGGACTCGGGGTGTGCTGAGGAGACTCTGGAGGTGACACAGGCATGTGGGATGGTACTGGACTCTGAGATAAACTAGGAGTACTTGGAACTGCTGTGTCAGAGGTTTTCTGTGAGACACAATAATATATGAATAGGGATTAATGTAAGACCATGATATTAGTTTCATCAGGTTTCACATAAATTATCCTTAGATTAGCCTGCTAGTCAATTTCCTTCTTTATTCTCCAAAAAAACATAAAAACACAACAACATAGTTTGGACAAGTCAAACCAACAGGTAGTAGATTAAATGGGGGAATCTAAGGGTTGGACTGATAGCAGGGTTGAGTTACTCATCAGTAAGCCACTCCAATATAAAGATAGCAAAACAAAGGAAGATGCGAGCTGTAGGTCTTGCCAATCCAGGAGCGCTGACCTCCTAGCTCTTTTACCAAGGCAGTTCATTTCCATATTACAAGGCTAGAATAAGGCCATCATCACTACCAAACAGGTCAGGGTTTCTTCACTCTGAAGAAGTTTTTCAAGGTCCATTTTCAGTGACCGAAAAGTCAGTCTGCATGTGGTTGAACAGTGAAAATCCCAAGACGCTACATTTGAGGAAAATACCCATGAATGAGTAGATTGTGGCTAAAACAGTTCACTATGTACCTGAATGAGGGGACGAATCCATGTCGTTGTTCGACTATTATGGTTGATATAGTAGCGTCTTCCTTTACTGTCTCGCTTCTCCTCCCAGCCTGGAGGCAGCCCAGCTGAGGTTGGAAGCAGCTATTGAATGATATAAAAATAAACAGGGTGATCAGTACTGTAAAAACCTCCAGCCAGAGTGGCACAATATCAAACAAAGCACTAAATAACATCACTGATGAACATCTTCCTGACCACAGGTAGGGGCTGACGCTGTGACAATAAAAGGAGAGGGCTGATAAAACCCAGTGAGGGGTGATTTCAAAAGCTAATGCAATACTCACCACAGGATTAACAGGATGCTCTTCTCCTGTTGAAGTCTGGGCGCTTCCTCTATGACTGGAATGGCTTGAGTTACTAGCGTGATCCTGCAAAACACAGGAAAACTTGTTAAGGACAACAGTGATCATTAGGGCATTTATGTGTATTTACTTGCCCTCTTTCTCACTGAAACCTCATGGTTTACATTAATCTCACTATGTGTCTCTGTAACAAGAACCGTATGCCACTCAGAAAGTGACTCACCGTCTGGGAGGTGCGCTGCTCTCCAGCTGTGGCCCCTGAAATGTGCATGTTGCTCATATCATCACAGAATGAGAGGAACTCCATGGGTGGGTGCGGTGGAGGTGATAAGATCTGGTTGCTGCTGTGGTACAAGGTGGACTCATCTTCAGTGATGATTTCCCAGCTCTAGAAGATAAGCTCAGTTAGATTTCTCCATTTGAAAAGACACTGTAGGCTACAACGCATTCCATTTTATAACAAACCTTGGCATTTGACAGTAGAGTGTCCAGGATGGAAGAGCAAAAACTGCACTTCTACAACTACCAATAAAACATCTGGCTTCAATTACACACCAACCATAATGTGATGATAAGAAATACAGCTGAACGTGTGTAAATACTGGACCATCATCAGCAAAGGACAATTGGTCAAATCTGAGCTAATGACAATCAATCCCCATTTCTACAAAAACTGTAGATTATGATAATCACAACTGTCTTAACTGAATGTCATCAAATATTAAATTATGAAAACCTGATATCATGCCTTGAATATTTTTTTCTCTCTTGTGATAGGAAAATATGTCATTTTATTTCATCTGAAAGGAAAATAAACTTCCTATTCACATGAGGAGGAAGAAAACAATTAAGGACTGCACAAAATTCTAACTACTATAACAACTATACCTCAGGAGACTCTCGCGTGGTGTTCTCATCATGGTCTGAGATCTGTCTGCGTGTGATAAAAGAATGCTCTGCATCCACATTATTGTTCTGTCTTTGTGTTTCTACATCACTGTCCCTGTTTAGGAGACAAAAACACACAGAAAATGCCTTATTATCAATACAAAAAGCACTTCATGAGGAAAGCAACAAAGCTGATGTTGAAAACTCACTGCATGGTGGGTCGCTGCCACTGTGTGGTTCTGCTTTCATGGTTGACATAGTAAGTTCTTCCCAGGTTGTCCTGCCGCTCCTCCCAGCCAGGGGGCAGAGCAGGAAGCAGCTGGCTTTGTCTGGGACCTGACATGTCCTGACCCTCCAGAAACTCCCAACCAGGCTGCACAACATCAACAAATGTTTATGAGTACACAGGCAGGACAACACAACGTTCTAATGCCAGCAGTTTAACTGCACAATAGAAAGAAACCTGGCAACCAGGCGGATCCCTATGAACTGGGACTAGGACTAGAGATCTGAGAGTGACTTTTGGTGTCCAAACAAGGTTTTGGTTTCAAGAACATTTTCATTAACATACAAGGATATAATAAAATATAATGATTTACATATGCATTTGTAAGTAGAACAGATTCATGGTGATTGAGCATTAAGTATTTTCTTGTGAAACAGTGATGTAGTAAAACACTTGGCAAGTTGCCTTAATTTGTGCTTGGGTTTAGCAATTAAGATGTTTACATACAACACGCCACAGACCTGATCTTAAAAGCTGATGAGATGTGGAAAAAAAATTCTGATTTAAATGCCTCAAGCAAGCCTTATTTTGATTATATACAAAAATGTAGGTCTGCGGTATTTTGGAGAACAGTGAGTGATAATTTGTTGCTAGACAAAACACTGGTTAAACTTACATCTGTGTCCTCAGTCTGATCTGCAGGTTCCTGGTCTGAACCTGAGTCTTTTGGCAGGTACGTCATTTTGAGACGCAGATGACCCTTGACTCTAGACTTATGGCTGCACGAGAATGACAAAAAGGATTTCTTTTGAAAAAGGAAGTGATCAGTCAGAGCGAATGCTTAAAACGAATTATAAACATGGACCAAATTATTGCCCCATGTTGATATGTGCAAAAATAAGCAAAAATGAAATGTAAAAACAGGAAAAGACAAAAGATTCAACAACCATGAAAACATGCCAACCTTCGTGGATGAAGCAGAAAATCCTTGAATGTATATGGCCTTTCTGTATTAGGATTTTCTGTCTGAGAAAAAAAAAACATAAAAAGAAAGTCTTTAACACATAGCTACATACATAAATCTACTACGTGACACTGTATCTTATTTAGGGATAGCATTACATGAAATGATGGTGACAAGTGTACCGTGAGGACTAATTTGTGGGTGTTGTATTTATAATAAAACAAAAGCAGGAACATAACATAAACATGACAGAGTGTTTCCAAAACTATAGATAATGAAGTGGAACAGACACTAGAATAGGGGTGCTCATATTTCTATTTACACAGTCACATGGGAGAGTACAGTAAAACAAACTACATCCAACTTATGTCAACTAAAACAATTCACAGACATCAATGCATAAAGTTAAAAGATTTCCAGAAAGTGTTCTCGAACAGGCGATGACTCACCGGTATCTGATTTAAAGGGACGTCCACCTGTCCCAGAAAGTCATCACGTGTCTGACAGGGAAAGAGAGACACATAGATGTCAGGATCATGACAGTATTAACTCCTCCTGCACACAGCCAACTGGCCTAGACATGTTCTGATATTCAGATGTCTTTGGAGGAATGAGAACCACTATAATATTCCCACAGGACCATGCAGTGTGAATGTGTTATCCACAGTGATTTGTTTAGTGGTATTTTGCCTCTAACTAGGTCTTCAGTGAAACCTTAAAATTAGTTTTCTAGACCTATTTTTTCAGAAACCAGTTCTTAAACTACTAGATTTTTATGACAAATAGAGATGGTGATAATGTTTTATCTTAAAAATAAAAAAGTACACCCCACTAATTTCCTGTTTGAAACAATTAGTCATTTGATTTGATGTATCTCCTGAATATGTGACCTACATACATAGAAATGTGTTTATCACCTCACAGCCAGTGGCTGTGCTGTGTTTGCTGGCGACTCAGCCCAAAAATAAAGTGCCATTTGTCAGATAAATTGTCTTTGCTTTAAATACTTCATGCGTTCAGTGAATGCCTTCAAGGCGGTTGCTGCAGGCAGTGGGCTAAAAGGCAAACGCACTGCGCTGTTGGAGTCAGCTTTGTGACCAAATTAACACCAGCAGCAGGTCAAACTGGCTTACAGCAGTACAGTGTGTATGTGAACAAATATAGATGGAGGCCTCCTTCCTCCTGCCCTTGCAGCAGCCAAAAAAGCAGATACGTTGAGGTTAAAAGAAAGGCTACATGTACACTATCAAAACATAGCTGAGTAACCTTTACACACAGTCTTGTATGCTGCGTAATTATTTCCTTTGTATTTAATAATTAAAGACTTTAACCTCAGTGGCAGGATCCTTTAAACTATTATGCGAAATTGTAGCTGAACAAAGTGGATAATGTATGTCTTGGAAAGGTGTTAGATGCCCAAAAACAGTAATTATAAGGCCATTCTATCAGTCAAATCAAAGGTGATGTAGTTAAATTCCCTTTTTTACTGTCATGATGCAATACCCAATTATATGAAGGTTATTATCAGGTAACAATGTTGCATAAAGCCAAGTAACATATTATTGTTATTCTTTTGAAATTTGTGAGCTGCTTCTAAGGTTGCATTGCATTTTCAGAATGCACTTGGCACACATTGACTGCACAGTCAAGTCTGCACTGCCAGGCCTAATGGAAAGTTTGCCAGTATTTTATTATTATTTATCGCTTATATGGTCCCCTCCAACAGCTAGTGTATTGGTGGTTTACAAGAATGTGTTGTATGTCTTCTTAATATTATGCAGTCCAATACAGCACTTCCATTCTGAAACCCACCTGTATTCATGTTGACAATATTTACTGAGAAAATTTGTAAACTGAGAATTGTAGAAAATGGAGAGTTTTTTTTAAAACATAAATGAATAGGTAGTGGGATTTCTAAACTCTGGCATTAATTATGTTGTCGATCCACATGGCTGATCCAATAAGGTTTCCTTAAACTCCTAACTTTAGTAAAGTACTCCAGCACAGTTCCAGTATCTGTTCTAGCTTTTATTTAGCTCTTTACTGACTATTGTGGTGTTTAATCTCACGATGATTACTTAAAATAAAAAGCTTCAGAGAGTTTCAGTAATTCTTTAAGGAAATAAAGTCCAAATTTCCTGATTCCAGGTTCTCAAATATTATTATTTTATGTTTTTCTCCTCCTCTGTAATAGTACACAGAATTGTTTAGTGGACAACAAGAAATATGAGGATATCATCTTGAGCTTTGTGAAACATTATCTGACTTTTTGTATTCCAAACAATTATTCAATTAATCAATAAACTAACCTACAGATTAATAAAAAAAAAAAAAAAAAGAAAAACAATTACATCCCTATTATATAGATAAATGCTTCTCTGGAGGTCATCTTCACCTCTGTCATGACCTCATTTCATCTCCATTACAGCTACAGTACATTAAGGCTTTAGCCACATAGATAATTCTGTCACTTTGAGAGATCTGATGAACTACATTTCTCAATACCACACTTAATATCTTGTAAGGCTCAGCTAAAATCCTCTGAACTACACAGACAATATGTATATATGATCCTCTGTTGAATAAACTTGACTCAGTACTCAGCCTGCTGGTTTGACAAGTCACAAAGGTCACGTCTAGATCTGCCACAAACAACCCATACGGAGTGGAATAGCCTATGTCAGTGTTTTTCAACCTTGGGGTTGAGACCCCACATGGGATCGCCTGGAATTCCAGTGGGGTTGCTCAAAATTTCTAAAAATTGATAAAAATAATAAAAAACAACTTACTAATAAAAAATATATGGTGAGTTGAAAGAGACAATCACAATCCATAAAAGACATGACAAACTGAAGCTGAAGCACTGTGGTACTGTTTATCTGTCAAATGTTCATTGTGGTCAGTTTCAGATGC
>JAPQRP010000019.1:39627866-39643225 GCA_037367295.1 Apogon hyalosoma | reverse complement strand
CAGTAATCTACACCTGGCTTTTCTGCCTCCATCCATAATAATATACATTATATAGCCTAAATGTCATCTAAAATTAACATTTATTTGCAACAAAGCATAGCAAACTATTACATGATCAAAAACAAATTAATTTTAGCCAAAAAAAGAAAGTCTCAGTTTTGAATGTCTGGTGTCACCAGAAATTTGTGATGTTAAAATGGGGTCAAGAGCCAAAAAAGGTTGGGAACCACTGGCCTATGTCCACTGGGAGTTTCTTGGAATAAGGATGAGGAATGCTCCGTCAGGGAGTTTGACAGAGGAAGTATACGCTTTAAACACATGAAAACACTACCAAAACTCTGCCCTGGATCCTGGGGTAAATGCTGAATACGGGCCATCTCTGAATGCTCATCAGACGCTTAATACAAGTCATTTTCACATGTGAAAATAAGCAGTGCTGATACTGTATGATGTTGCAGAGCTGCAAAAACATGTTTATCATGGTATCTGTGGAGCATGCTCATTGATATTCATCTCTATACAGGAGCAAGAAACTAGTTTTACAGATGGACAACAGCTTCTAAAATGTACAAATCTGAAAATCTGATCTGAAAATTTTGAAGCAGGCACATGAACAGTTTTTATATAAACTCTTGATCCGATAAACTATTAATGATGCCACATCTTGGAAAGATACAAAGAGGGGAATATCAGACACCAAAAGGAGACAAAAAGACTGAAAGCTGGACTCTATGGTCTGCATGTGTCAATCATGACGATGTTAAGTTAAACCTGTATAATGAGATAGGAAAGTCATGTTTTCAGAGAACATTTGTTGTCACTGGACACTGGAGTACATAAACCAGAGAGAGGTCACATTTTTCCACAGTACTTGTGTTGGGTCCGTCCCCTACACAAACAATGTACTAGCAGTCAAATGCAGACACTCAGTAATGGGATGTTCCTACTGAAAGAGATACACAGACAATTTTGTTCCCTAGAAAAGTATTTTCTTCGCAATTTCTACTAAACACACTGATTTTCTTTTACTTATGTCCAAAAAATTAAGAAAGAATGAGACACAATACACAAATAATGTGTGCTTATAACACTGCGACATATGACACAGCAGAGCAATTTTCTTCCTTGTGTAATGTGGGTAGAGCTAGTTGTTCATTAACTGATGATATAAGTGTGTGGGTTAGAAGGGCATTGCAGATAACAGCAGATGTAAAAATATTTTAAAAAAAAAAAAAAAAAAAAAAAAAAAAAAGAATAAAAATTTCCATTGTGTCCTTTCAAATATGACAAAATGGATTAACACAGACAAACTGAAATCCAAATCTTTGTCTTATTATTTTGCTTTAAAAACTATTCATATTCCTGACAGAAGCAACATGATGAACGTAAACATAACATTTTAATTCTGACAGAATAACAAAAATGACAGACTGTTTGAGAGCCTAAGATTATTGTAATTATTGTAATGTTTTTTAAAATGGTACAAAAAAAAGAACAGAGGTTTTTCAACCTGTTAGGCAGCCACACTACAGTGAAAAAATCTAAACAAGTAAGAAAACCTGCATGTTTCTTCTAGGGCATTTTGTGTCATGCTATAGAGTGGGGCTTTTGTGTGCAGAGTCACCATGTAATATTTGTTTCAGACTTCTAAGATGTGTGATAAGATACTCGACTAGGCATGAATTAAGGCGAATAAACATCAAAGCTCAAGAGCAAACTGAGTGTACTTGATGCTTGCTTTTATTAGTAACTGGTGGCGCTTAAGGGACATTTTAAAGTGCGGAAATGAAATCTATATTTACAAAAGCATTTATTTAGACCTGTAAAGTTAAATGTACTTGCTAATTACCAGTGGAGACCTTCTTACTTGACAACCTGCTAAATGTGTATGTGTGTGTGTGTGTGTGTGTGTGTGTGTGTGTGTGTGGTAGGGAGGGGGGTCTGACAACTGATACTTCACAAACACTGCCTGACAGGGGGACCCATAGGGAAGGGAACACACCATCCTTTTACTGGGAATGGCTCACACTCCCATCCAGCCTACATTACATGACCTCTCTCTCTCTCTCTCTCCCTCTCTCTCTCTCACACACACACACACACACCATGTCCACAGATGGCTGTCATGACAGTGCGCTGCTCTAGTATCATGCTGTTAAATTTGAATCCACGGGACTGGGCAGTGCTACAGACCACCAGACTATCTGGAGTCAGGGGGAGTATTTCAGAGGCACTTTATTTTTATCAGCAAGGGGTACAGCTTTTCCCACCGCTAAAATTAGCTTGGCTAAATACTTAAGACGATTACTCATAGCGTTAACAGAATAATAAAAATGGAAAACTATTTCATAACTAATGTGTATTTAAACACTAACAAACAAACAGACTCAACAGCCAAAAGATGAACAACTTTACCATATCATTTATGATTTCTTGGAACCCAAATGTAAATGGATTTACTGTAATGTAACTGGAAACCGCTGAATGTTTGTCCACATTGGGCTTGTTAATTGCATGACTTAGCTGCAGCTAACTTCTCAGTTACTGAATGTAACTCTGTCTTGTGAGGAGCCTAATGGCCGACTCTTAAGTAAACAACAGTTTTGAAGGCTTTAAATCTGAATACTGCTATAGATCAATAAGGGTATAAGCAATGATAAGATTCATATTTTATATACTACAATGAACAGTATTTATGCCAACCCAATAAAGCTTATACCAGGTATTTTATCCTGTACATATAAAACCCAAAGTCCAAGTGGTGTCACTTGAGCTGCCAAAGCAAAGCAAAATGGAATCCACTTGAACCAGTTAAACAACATAGACGACTGCACAGTGAAGCCACACAGGGCACTTTGTGATCAGACATTGTCCAAAAACTCTTACATCATTGTGAACTCTTGAACATGACAATCTTTTCCTTGTGAGCAGGAAGAGGGGTAATTCTGAGAATCACTCACCTTAATATTACGACATTGGCTCTTAGATGAACTACTCCCTTTGAGGATTGTGTTTGCATCGGCAACAGTATTAGGTAATTTAGCTGGGCAACAAGGAGACAGATGAATGTGCACATGTGGAGAGCAGGGACTGGTGAGCGTTGGATTCGAAACATGACATGAAATTCCAGTATTAGCATACGGCACCTCAAGGGAAAAGCTCCTTTGAATAGCACGATGACAATGGTTTTCTTGGCCTTTTCCTGTTGAACTCAATTTATGGTTTTTCTCTGAAGGTTTAATTGAAGAGAACAAGCAGGCAGAGGTACTGCGATAAAGTTTTTTGCGAGGGTCATGTTCACCCTCAGGATGTGCGCCTTGGTGAGGAGCCTCTGGATATTCCACATTGACTGTAGCTGTGGTTGTAGCTCCTTTCCCAGATATGATTGGTCTCTGGTGGGCAAAGTGCAGCAGCACACAGCTGGAGTGGCGGTTTGATCTGTCCAGTGCAGGTGGATGTTCCATTACTTTACTAATGTTCTCCATTTTGCACTTTGGTTCATCCTGTAAAGGAACATTAAAATGCACCATATGTTTAGTGTCCCTACACTCAGCTGAACAGCTTCCTTTGGGAAGACGGTGACCACTGACTGCCATGGTGGTGGACCCTTGACAAGTCACTTCCTCATCATCATGTGAGGACTCACTTGCTGATGCCTGGAGAGATGACTGATGAGAACCCTTTGCTGGTGTGAGAGCAGGTAGAGCTACTGGGCTTTCTGGAGATGCAGGTGGTGTGCTGCAGGGGCTCTTCGGAAATATAACCAAGGAGGAACACCGTCTCAACGGGACCTTGGTCTTGCAGCAGAATAGACTCCTCTCCTGGATGGTCCTGTGTTTTTCTGAAGACTCTGGCTCAAAGATGCTGTTGCTGCTGCAATACCCAGCGTCACTAGCCATGCTGCTACTGCATGAGCCTCCGTCAGAGCCAGTAACTGGTCCTCCTTCACTTCCTCCTGGTTCTCCATCCTCTACACTGCCATCCACATCCCCACTTGGCTTTCCACAGGGCTGCAGTGAGATCTGCAGAATGCTCTTCTTATTACATCCTCCAGTATTAACCCTTGGTATGAGCACTGAAGAGAATCGCTGTAAATTACTATAATCTGGTGACAAAGGAGTCACCTTCAAGTGTACTGAATTGTGCGCCAGACTCTCTGCGGGGCTACGAGCTGACACACTAACTCCAGTCTCCTCACCATGGCTGCTGAGGCTCTCTGAGAGAGGGTCCGTGTTGCTTCTCCTTGACGCAAAGTGCAAGCGGAGCCGACGTGCCATTCGTTTAACTCTCTAATCCCTGCAGTGCCAGTGAGTTCTGCATGATTACTTGCTGGTAGGAAAAAAAGACAAGTAAAGCAACTGCTCCGAGCTCTGCTCTGTGATCACAATCATTAGCGGCTGTACATTGCCAAAATAGCTCTGGTGACAACCTACATTCCTGTCCAGGCTGATCTCAGCTTTTAGTCAGAGGAGGTCACTGGTTCTGTTTGGAGACATGACCCAAACATACGACCTTTGAAACTAGAGCAATCTCTAAGGTTATGCCCCTTTAGGAAATTTCCAACTGTAGGTGCAAAACAAATCATACTAAAACAGAGGACAAAGTGTCACTGCTGATCTGCTTCATCAACTTTGCAGGTTAACTGCATCTCCTTCCAGATAACTGTCTTAACACCATGTATCTTTTTGAGTCTTCTCAATCCTGTTTATCCCTTTGAGAGAAAGGCAACAACATGGTAGCTCACTACGTTGCATCTTGGGCAGAAGCTCCGGTAAACTGTGTCTCAGGCGAGTCACTCAAGATTACTTCCTGCTGCTGCTATGCTTCTAATGTTTCTGCTGCTCTGTGCCCCCTCAAATATTTTTACCCACCACTATTGAATTACAGGAAATCAAAGGGAATGACTTTCAACATAATTCTATAACAAACTGAGGAGTGGGTTGCAAAATCAGATATCATGCAACAAAACCTCACAGTCTTTGGAAATATGCAGGAAAATGTCTTCCCAAATGCCATCAAACTTACAGAAAGAATGCCAGCACCAAAGCACAAATAATTTAACCACATAGAGACACAAGTACAGTAACCTTTAAGATACTATGTCACTGTCTACAGAAAATAGAAGTAGATAAGGACAAGAAAGGACTGTGAGTACGTTGACAGTGACTTGACACCAGTTATATGACACCTCATGTAACAGTCAGGGCTGGTCTGATTTCCTGTCCATGGCTGTTGACAGTCCCATTTATTAAAAGATGACCTATTGTGAGCCAGGACGACCTATTTTTGGGCATTACTCTGCAACCAAATCACTTTCAGCATAATGTGTAATAGTAAGAAGTGCAGCCAGACTGAAGACATGATTCACTCAGATCTCCGGTGGAAGTCATCATCTGTTTACAGGAAACCATGTGTTTAGCTATTAATCACTCATCCCACCAGCAGCATTACTACTAATGTAACAATAGCAGGTAGAGTACAACAGACCATAAGAGCGACAAAGGCAGATATTTTAATGCCAAGTCATGTGATTTTAAGAGGCTAATAATATTAATGTTAATTATTAAAATAAACCTGACCCCAAAATCAACAAAACAACCTTTCACAGACTATTGTCATAATGATATTAAGTGACAAAAAACTTCAATAACTAGATTCCTAACAGTCCATTCAATATTGTATTTAAGTACAGAGGTACTGGAACCTTATGAACTTTAATCAGATTTGTCTCTTGTATTGTATGCATGTGTTTTTACAAAATGAGTCTTAATTTTTCAGTGTAACCCAAATCTACCTATAGGTGTAAATAAAATAAGCCAAACATAATTTAAAGTTAAGTTGTCTGGGAGTAAAAACAGACAGTTAGAAAGGAATTTTAGAATGGCTTTTATAGCTCCAAAGGGGAAGTCAGGTCAGACTAAACAAATCCTGGAGACCTACAGATGGCTGGTCAGGTTTTAGAGCATAATAACACAAGTCCTTTTTGCTCAAAACACTACACAGTGAATAAAATCATTCAACAGAAAGTGAAAGTCTGTATATTCTAATTTACTAGCTGCTTTTGATTCAGTGCCAGTCCCACTGGACACTGGGCTGTGCATGTCTTCATCATTTGTGTTTAAAACCCCAAATTCAGAGGATAATCAGGCTAGATCTGACCAACTGTAAAGTTCTGGACTACATTTTCAAGTCTTTACACAAAAACGTAGTTCATAGTTTAATACTACTGCTGAATAAAATCCCAGGTTTTGCATCTACTCTTTTTGCACAGCTCTTTAATCAGTGTTTAACCTTTTCTCCCCACTGGATCCATGGCATCTTCTAATCAAATGGGTTGTAAACATCACAGTAACATCTACTTATGCAATCTCTTCAAAAATGCAATGGCCTGCTACACAGATATTACATGAATGTGATGACTAAAAGGAATGTTAGTAAGTATGTGATTTTTTTTTGCCTCTAAAGAGTAATCAATAGATGACCAATGAGGGGATAAGACACCAGTGTGTAACTGTAGTCTCTCCTGGTATCAGGTGCACCAATTCATTGTCCTCTTTCACAGCTGAACCTGCTCAGGAACCAACAGAAGGGCTAAACTCTGAACAGACTGTGCGTTTTTCACTCTACACTACAGTTTACCACAGATTTACTGTCCTGACAGTGGTGCTAATGTCTAAAAGACCTCACAGTTTTATTCTAAAGGGGGAAGGAAATTATGACAAATTCTGATGGGCCTTGATATCAAGTAAGCAAACTAAAATTGTCAATCTCTGATGACAATGAAAACTGTCTTCTGTTCTGTGTGGAGTTTACATTTTCTTCCCATATCTGTATAGTTTCTCTCCAGGTACTCCTCCTTCCTCCTACAGTCCAAAGTCATGTACTTACTCTAAATTGCCCCTAGGTCCAATGTTTTCCTTTCTTTTAATATAAATCTTTTTGTTGTTTGGTGTCAGTGTTATATTTGAAATAAATACATAAACAAAAAACAAAACAAACACACTGTGAGAGTGAATAGTTGTTTGTATTTCAGTTCTTTGTTAAGTCAGCCCAGGCCCCCCTCAACCCTACCTAATGAGTAAATTTTAAAGAATATTTATTAGTAGATTTAGAGATATATTTCATTTACATTTCTCATTTTTATGTGTGTCAAACTCGCAGGGAAACACACACACACACATTCATAGTGTGGACACACCCTCTAAAACTCTACAAAATCTACCTGGAGCATGACAAGGCAGAGCTAAGTATGTCACACCCAGGTTTGTTTAATCATGTGACTGTAAACCAGTGAGATAACCAGATGTTCCAGAAGCATCCAGCTAAGCTGACCTCAGCCTGACACATGGGAAGAGCAAAGTTTTAAAGAAAAACTAAATTCCTGTGTTAAAACTGAGTTGAATGACAACATTTACAATGTTTATCTTTTGTACTATGGGATAAATCCATACATATAATCAAGCTGGAACTATTCATACCAACAGTGACAAGAAAGAGGGAGTGGAATAAAACAAGCATGTGATCTTAGCAGCTGGAGGAAAAGATAATTGGTTATAAAAGTCTGTGTGACACATACACCCACACTGAGAATCTTGCTGCTGCTTTTTATAATTATGAAGCAGTAGGACAGGTTGACGGAGAGGTTGAGGCAGGTAAAGATTTGCCCAAACACATCATAATTGAAAGGCAAATAAAGAGCCATCTCTTCCAAAAATTAATTCACAAATAATCATTCAGGTAACAGTAGTTTGACTTCAAGTAAAAATTTTCATGTGGTTTTAGTTCAGGCTTTTATGTTGGCCACAAATCAATTCTGCAACTATGCTAATGGTATTGAATTCTGTCTTGTATTGTATAATACTGAATTGTACAAAATGGAATTTTCCCTTGTTTTATAATAGTATAACAGGTGCATGCCTATGTGTCTTTTAAGTGCTTTTTTTCCCCTTTTTTTTTTTTTTTTAAGATCCCCAGCCCAATTAAAAGGAAAAAATTATGCTTTGTGTTTTCTACTATTTTTTGTAATACTTGGAAATATTATCTATTTTACTGATGTTTAGAGTTAGTTTCAGCTGAGATATTATTAAGAGTACACAGTGATATGTTCATTAAACCACAAAATGTAGGCTAGATATAACTGAAATTTCTGAAAACAATGGCAACAAAAGTGAATACACTCATATAGCACAGTCACAATTTATGTTATACAGTGCATTCATTCTTGAGTCAGTGAACATAGTTTCAGTTATTTTTTTTTTTACTGCAAATGCAGTAAGTATAGGTGTGAAATGAAAATCTATAACTTGTATGCTTTGTAATGACATTAGATAAAAATGTGTGAAAATGTGCTTTTCCTGGGGGGGGCATCAAAGGCCCTAATCCCATGACCACATGTCCAGTATCCACACCAGAAGCCTTGATAAAATGCTGTTTGACAATATCAACACTAAACCAATCAATATACTGTAATAAGTGAGAGATGACAACATGTCATCTGTGTCATTTGTGAAGTCATATTTGGTTGGGTGCTTTGGGGCTGGTCTTCAGCTAATTTATGGTGGCAATGACTGTGCAGTTTGACTCCTCAGAGCCATCAGGTGTCTGAGGCCTGCTGTGCATCAAGCCAGCATGAAACTGGGTCAGCTGCTTAACTGATATCATCTTGCAACCACGGCTCTCTTAAACGCTTTTCAATAGCTGTGCACAATGTTACACTAACTGCGTAATCAGTAAGAGTAGACTGGCATTCATATTCACAACATATCCTCTTTGCAGCTCTACAACCTCATGCAACAACACATACTGCATGGAACCTCAGCTCTTGCAAAACTACTGCTAAACAAAACCATATGCAATGCCTTTCACAACATTTAGTGACATACCATCTCTTCATGTAGTATCTTCATCAGTTCTGTGGCACTCAAACCACACAGTGTTACGGTAGCCAGATTTACCCGTATTTACAGCTTTGAGTAACAACGTATCTCATTTTAACAATAATATTGCATGTTTCATGGCAAAATAAGGGCAGTGATGAGTTTGACAGGAGGATAAACTGGAATACCTTTATTGGAGTTGTTTGGACGTAAATGTGTATTATATTATGTACACATATGGAAACTTAAAAAGGATGATGTATTTGTAAAATGTCTGCAGCTCTGAATACTTTTATTTTCTTAAATTTACACACTCTCATTATTCTATTTCCTGACATAAACATTTTGGAGTGTGTCCAGTATGCTGAATGTGTTACAACTATAAGTTAGGACATGTCCGTCTGTAGCAAATTGACTTTTAACTGACTTCACATGCCTTTCTCAGTATCAGCAAGCCTAAGAGTAAAAAGCTCAGTGTTTTAGCACAACACAGTGGACAAAAAGCATCAACAAAGTCTGAATATGAACTAAAGCTATTAGATTGTATAGTTTACTGGTGTGAAATTAAACTAGCAATCAATCTTATTATGGGTACCATCAAAAAGTATAACTCAACAGACTTACCAGACGATTCTCATCAAATACTTCCAACAGCAGACGATGCTTCCTGGGATCAACCTGAAACATGACATAAAAGTTATATCTCAGTGCATAACTGAATGACAGTACAATAACAACAAGTGAGTGTCCACAAGTCAAAAATGAAAGATTATAAATACACAATGTTGACATAATATTATTAGAATATGCAGTATGAGTAAATAACACGATTAATACTTTAAATCCTGAAGTTGGATCCAATTTTTTACTTACCCTAAAGAAGAATTCTTCATTCCATTTTGGATCCAATGACTTCCAAGTTACACGAGATAGCAGAGAAAAATATGATAAAATGAGTCCATGTGTAAAATACAAGGTTGACAGAAAATGTTAATGTTTACTTCTTCACCTTTTTAATAGTTTTGGTCTGAAGACTTGTGATTTCTCCATTGACAGGGTCATAGAGGGACAGTCTTGTATATGGATCACTGCAGCAGAAGAATAGAAGAAAAAGCAGTTACTCTGAGTTGTTATTGGAGCTGTACAATTAATCAAATAATTTATTTTTAGCTGCATATCTGGTTTAAGCCATGGATAATCTGTGATGACCAAACAAGCAGAAACAAACTGGAATACTGTCCACAATAATCAGAATATTAAAAATAGGTATGATCTGATCAGTTGTTTTGATGGTTTAAATTTTTGTCAGAGGTCTCTACATTTTTAGTTTTATACAGTTGACTTAAGAAACATTAATGTAATAGTCCTGATGGAAACTCTTATAGCAGTTTGAGGCACTGTGAGATTAAAACCACTTTCACATTATCCAATACCCAGTTATGGGGACACATTAGGCAGTGAATGGCTAGAACAGTTTTGTCATTAGTGTTGTATTAAGCAACAAGTGTTACGTTACAGTAAATCTAATATGTTTGCATAACCTTTAGTTTGACCATTCAAGTGTAGCACCACCTGGGCATGCAACTGGAAGCTAGAGTCCATCTACAGAATACATGAACTAGTTCTACTCTTTGACTTTTGAGATAAACTGGAAAATCACTGTTTTTTGGTTTTTTTTTATCCAGAGGTGCAAGAACTGAATGCATGATGGGAAGTATCTGCTTGTCCCCTGATTGAACTGCTAATTGGCTGACAGTTTTGGCAGGAACATGACAAGCTGAAAAAAGTATTTTCTGCAGTACAAATTTAGATTTAATGACTGATTGATGCTGTTGGGGTTTTACTGTCGGAACAATTAAATGATGTATGACAGATGAAAACTGTTTATAGGCAGATAAGGACAAAATCTGAGAGAGAAAAATATATATAAATTTTTATTAATTATATTGCAATTTAAATATAGTGGAGTCACAACACATTTTTGGTTATGGAACACAGGATGATAGTTCATCTGTTCATAACCTTGTCAGACATAACTCTGTATGTATGACACAGTAATGGATTCTGTTTAACAACTGCTGCTGTAATTTTTGACACTTTAAAAAAAAATTATTGAATTTTTTTTTTTTGTAACTGTGGATCAATTTTTAATTTCTCAAAGATCTGATAAGTTTTACATTAGTTTTTGCAAATTCACTTTGTAAACAAGGAGCTCCAGAATGAACGATTAATTCTGTGAACATGCCATGGTAAACAACAAAGTCTCTTCAGTCATAACCTGTAGCCCCTTTTACACAGCACTTTTGTTACGGGAACATTTCGCCTTTATTCCAGAGCAATGTCTGTGTAAATGAAATGGTGGATCATTTAGTCCTACCTCTGTTGCGGCTCTGTAATGCTTCTGGAGGTAGTAACAGAGCTGTGAAAAAGGTGGAATCATGATTCTGGAATGCTATGTAAACGGAACACTTCTCGTTCCGCAACCAAGGTGTGACGTTTTGATAATGTATTGCGTGTGTAACCCCTGCACTGGGGGGGATTTAAAAATGAATGTGGGGCATGTACAGTAAACAAACATATCAATGCAACCAGAAAGATGTCGAACTGGGGAGATGCCGAGATCTTCGAGATGTTGTCACTTCATTCAACATTTGTGGAACGGTGAAAGACAGGCCAACTCTGGAGAGGTTAGCAACACTGCTATGCTTGGGGTATTTCCGACGCGCAAGTTATATGTCACACTATACGCTATGCTGCGTCACTGCCCCTTTGATTCCTGAATGCAGGTCCACTGTGTAAAAGTCCAGTCTGTCTCACCTCTGTTACTCCTTTGGCTTGGCTGTGGAAATCAGTCAATGGTGGAAAAAAGGTGGGATCACCATCTCGCCTTTTTTCAGGATGTCTGTGTAAAAGTGGTTTGTGTGGTCTGTAAGCTCCAGGTGGTAAAATGTCAAAGTTAACAGCTAACTTTTAACTCCTCCTCCGGCCTTCACCACCTGCTCTCGTCTTCTTTACATACAAAGTGTATTTTGTCTAATGAGGCTTTTGGTTTGTAAAAGCAAGTAAACACAGGTGTTATTAATAACATTACCAAATGCTCTGTTCCATGTAGTGTTTAATTGATTTACTTGTAATTTATTAATTTAAACATAATGTAATTTTAAGTAATGTAATTCTGATGTAATTTAATTGTTTAATTTAATTTAATAATCCATGACAGCCATTACAGGGAAACAGAGTGAACAAATCCAATGCCTGAGACTGATACATAACATGCAGCCATTGGTAATGAAACCAATTATGCCTATGTTTTCTGCACCAACAAGCCAAAATGTCTGTTGTGAAACATGGCTGTAAGATGTTCTATCACCATCTAAGATGATCACTATATACTGTGGAAAAAAAAAACCAACAGTAGTGGTCAAGTGATCCAAGGAAACACCTACGGACTCCTACATAATAACTTAAACAGCACCTTTAGCAATGGACTACTTCAACCCTGATGTGTGAAGATGCTTTTGAAACTGAGATGTACCCCTTCATTTGTATTCTATTATGTTTTAAAGCATCTGGCTGCTAAGTGGCTATAATTTTCATCCAGGGATTAATAAAATGAACTAACAAACTAAAAATATACAGTGGGTAAAAGGTCAGAAAACTCAAAGTGGTCTAGCCTTACTTAAGTTTATTTTGTGTACGAAGAATGAAGGAAAACTACTACAACTACTACATTATTTTCACTTATTGTCTAGCATTGACTAAAGTCATGAGTACCCTGTCTTGCAAGAAAGCCAAGTAGCCTAAAGTAATAAACAATATAATATAAAAGGTAAATTACACTACAATCAAATATTTATTTCATCTAACAACACAGACAGGTGTTATACACAGCTTTAAGGTTGTAATAAGATTTTGGACAGGATGAACAATGACAGAATCAAGCACAAACTGACGTCGTGACATCATGAAATGAAACCATTTTGACGCACTGTGTATACCCTGTGATGTTGTCACCCCCTTCCTGTTTGAATATGCAAGTTTGGAAAATGCAAATAGACAAGTTTGGATTTTCCAGTTTTACTCTTGAAAACCATTAATAAAGCTGGCATGCTCACAAAGTTCAGCAGTAACCTGAGGACATATGTTTTATCAAATATGTAGAAAAAAAAAACACAGCATGTGTCCAATATTTAATAAAATTACACCTGATGTAATAATTCAGAGTCAAGGTTGAAAGCTTACAGTGATGGAAAGACATTTTTGGACACTCCATGTATTTACGATATATTGTATTAAGAATCACTCTTAAGTCACTGAACCAAGTATTGTTCTATTCTCCGAACACACATGCTATCTTCTGCACATACACTGTTCCACTGAGGTAAAAACAGAATGTTTCAACAAGACAATGAAACACATCCAGGACGTGACATACTGAAACTGTCAAGAATTTAACTTTGTAATTTTTTCTTATTAATGATAAACAAAAAATAATTTGCATTACATTATATTTGTGTCTGTCTGAAGCAGCCACACCTTTAGAAAGATTTTTCCACAGCTATTTCTTTATAATATTTGAAATTGTGTAAAATTTGAAAGGTGTCTGAAAAAATTTTCAACTACTGTATTTATGCTCTGTTTGTCTCTATATGTCAGCCCTGCGATGTACTGGCGACATGTCCAGGGTGTACCCCGCCTTCGCCCTTAAGTGGCTGGGATAGGCTCCAGCGACCCCCGTGACCCTAGTAAGGATGAAGCGGGTTCAGAAAATGGATGGATGGATGGTATTTATGCTCTGGTTTCATCTTCCTAAATGTGAACGTTACTCCTGATAGAACCTTGTAAATATATTATCTCTGGATGATGAACTTCTGGCAGGACAAAAATGTCAAGATGTAAACTTGAAGGCTTTTAGGTTTGTCAACACTTTATCAGTCCAGGATTATCCACAACTTACCTGGCTCCAAGTATATCTTTTTTGGCCAGTCCAATTCCAGCGATGACTTTCACTTTAAGGATCCTGGCTTCATCCTGAAATAAGAAAATAAATCATACTTCAGTGCCACAATTAATGGTTTTAGTTTGTTATAAGTAAACCCTGTCACGTGTTTACCGTGAAAACCCCCACTGTTTACCGTCTTAGATGATGTAACATCCTGTACACAGTTCATTTCAGAGTATTTCCCATCAGATATCAACTTATTTTACTGATAGTGAATCATGGAGATATTTCGCAATTACACTGACACTTGGCACAATGTGGCCTCTCAACTCTGTACGTGATTTGGGGGCAGTATCAGAACTACATCAGAGTTTAGACGATGTGAATCAGTGTATTTTAATGTGTGTGTGTGTGTGTGTGTGTGTGTGTTAATGACGGGAAACAGCCGCTGGCACAGAGGCGTTACCAGCTCCGGAGCCTGCTGGTTTCCTGGATTAAAAAGTGGAATGTTTCAATGTAAAAGTAACAGATAGCGTTAGCTGAGAAGTACAGGCCATCAATAGTATCGATTTCCCATCAATAAGTTACACATTTAGCCAACAGAGACACCACAGATGCGTTGTTTGAGCTGCTACGTTACTGAGACATCTGATTAACTGAAGTTACCCGGCGTTGGTGTCCGCGAGTGTTTAGCTAGTTAGCGTTAACTAGTTAGCATTTGGCTAACGCCGTGGTCACGTGAGCAGCCTCATTATAACAGGATACGATAGTTTACCTCATCTGTCTGAAGTCCTCGGATCTGTGGAGAAAGTGCAGCCATAATCCCGTCACCTTTCCGCCTCCCAGAGAAAGACAACAACCAGGAGACAGCGGTCCGCTCGGCCAGGAGACTCCGGTGGTGTTTCGTTAACTGTGCGTGTATTATTCCGTGTGTTTACGGTGGTCCAAACTGCAGGGCAGAGCTACAGGCGGGCTGTGACACTACCGTCGTCACTCTTATCCATCCTCCTCTTCCTCCTCCCACCACAGTTTCCTCCTTCCTCCACCTCCCTTCGGCGCCTTTTCCTCTGTCATGATTTCGGCCCAAACAGGAACAAAATAAAAGCGCACAATAATGCAACTCTGTGTTCAAAGCAATCCCTACTGGTATTTCTTTACTAATGAAAACTCATCTTGGTTATCAAAGAGTACAGATTACTTAATGATCAATGGCATTAACATTTTTTGTTCTAATTGTAATAACAAGCATATATGCGATGCACTGCATGAAAACAGAAAAATCTCCCCAAGAGTTAACCCAGTAGTTTCCAACCTTTTTTGTCTCATGACCCCATTTTAACATCACAAATTTCTGGTGACCCCAGACATTCAAAACTGAGACTTTTTTTTTTTGTGCTAAAATTAATTTGTTTTTGACCATTTATTAGTTTGATATACTATGTTACAAATAAACATTAATTTTATATGACATTTAGTCTATATAATATATATTATTATGGACGGAGGCAGAAAAGCCAGGTGTAGATTACTGCACAAAGTGA
>JAPQRP010000019.1:39605376-39619851 GCA_037367295.1 Apogon hyalosoma | reverse complement strand
GGCGGGCAAAAAAAAAAAACACAAAAAATCACAGACTCACTGGCTATTAGTACAACGGAGATGCACTCGACTCCCCCATGTTGAGAATGCAAGTGGCTGAACTATTACAGTGACAATTACTATTACAGGTTCATCGCGTTCCTTTTAGAATAATGTGCCCCCCCCCGTTAGAATATAATCTGATTGTGAAGTTTGCTGTTGAAACTTCCTCAAGGCTCCTCTAAAGGCAAACTAGATAGGTGACAGGGTATGTTTTTGTATTTTTCTGCATCATCATCACATCACCATTATTATTATCATAGATTAAATCAAGTGATTACAATTAATGATTCGTGCAAGATTCCACATAGTATGACAGAACGAAAGTAAAATACTTATATTTAATGTTCAATTTTAAAGTTCACACGGGAAAGAAATAACAGATACAAAGGACTTGATTTTCCTCCACGTCTTTTTTGAAACACAAACACATTATTTTTAATGAAATGTTTAAACAATAAATATAGTCTCTAAATAATAAAATGTACTACCATTATTACTGAAATAAACAGCATCTCTCTCTCTTTCGATGACGCTGTGGTGCTAAACAAGAACAGCAGCATCTGTTGTTTTTATCAGTAACAGACTGTTTCCTTTTAGACATCTCTGTTGGTAAAGTTCATTCAGTTCTTATTCTGTTCAACAGATATTAATAAATGCAGAAATACATTTTTAGATTCTTTGATTTTATGAGACGATATCCCTTGTTTTCAAGATACATCTGGTCTGGACAGCATTGCACAGAATGGTCTAAGGCTTCATACATTCATATTTAGGATTCCTCACCGTGACAGGGCTCTGGACGGCGGTCACCATGATGCCAATGGTCGGTTGAGGTGATGGAGGAGCGGGGCTGCTGCATGGCACACACTCATCTGCTCTCTGGTTCTGGTTCTCTCCAGGTAAAGGTGAGTGCAGTTTCTGTTCCTGTTGCTTCCTCTGGATCTTCCTCTGGAGCTGCTGCTTTGCATCAACAGACGGGGAAGACAGAGTTGTCACTTGCGGCTGGAAGGTGTGGGCCTCTGCAGTGGGGACGAATGCTGAAATGGACTGTGGATTCTTCACATCTGTGGACAGGAAATAGGGATTTAATGTGTATGTAGTAAAATGATGCTGCCACCAGATGTCACTGTTGACCTCTTTTTTTTTATATATATAATGCACATGAAGCTGACGCAAGCTGTATCTTACCTGTTGCTGCTCCGGTCATAATGGTGAGCGCTGCCAGAGACTTGTTGCTGATGTAGTGGCTGTTGATCAGGAAGCGAGCCAAGTCTTCCACAGCGTCAAACTGCCGTTTCAGCACCTTTTGAGCCCACTCGCACACCAGATCACAGGCTGCAAAGCGCACCTCTTCCTTTATGCTGCTCATTTGACCCGGAGACTCTAGTACATCACACTGGAAACATACAGTAAATATGTGGTTACATAGAGTTCATTGTATGGAATAAGGAGCCAGAATATAAAAAGTATTAAAGAGGGTGAAACTGGCCTTACTGTGTCTCCTGGTTTGTGTAAATCCAGACTGGGTAATGATGGCACATGAACAAATGGCCGCTTCCTCAGTCCACTATAACAATATGTGAGCTGCTGTTAAAGTTAAAAACATGGCTCTGGTATATCATGTAAATATATGGTATGAAGACAGATAACTGACACCAGTGAACACATTATATCAGGACTACAACGTATGACAACATCTCTTTAAGAGGAGAATATACTGGGCAAACACTCTATAGTTATATTTATTTTGCATAATGTTATGCAATTAAATGTAACCAGTTAGTCCCCAGCGCTGTGTGCAGGTTTTAAACATGGTTGTTTTAGTTGTCAGTATATGATTTCTTTTTGAATATTACAATTATCTGTTACAGTTACTGAGAAAAAAATAGATTATATAAGTTATTAATCAAAATGTTAATGATTCTAAGTGTATCAAACCTTGACAGATTGTTTTCAATAATAAATGTAGACTTTAACATTAATTCAGGATTGCCTTCTATTGACATATTCCAAGTGTTGGGACAAATGCAACACCATCAACACTATGAATCTACAGTTATCAGACAATTATATTTTATGTGTGTGTGTGTGTGTGTGTGTGTGTGTGTGTGTGTGTGTGTGTGTGTGTGTGTGTGTATGTATATAAAAAGACTAGGTTCATTGGATTAAGTTCATTGGTAGGTTTGCATTGTTCAGAAATGTTGACTTAAACCCATAGAACCATGATATTACATTAAATGTTGAGGTTGACTTAAAGTGTATTTAATGACTTTTAAGGTTTATTATTATTATATATCTGTTACATTTGTTTTAAGACATTTTACAACTTTTTATGGACCTGCAGACACCCTGTCTACATCCACGCTGTTCATTAGACAGTAACTGCTCTAATTTTAAGCACCATTTTTAACTTGTCCTTCTGTTTGAGTCTGCACATTGGTTAGAAAAGGAATTAAACATGTTCAAATGCAAGTTACCTTACTTTAAGTAAATAACTAAAACAACAGTAATAATATCCAATTAAAACAGTTACATGACTTATTGCATTTTTACAGGTGGACTAGTTATCTACAACCTGTTACATTTCAAAAGTCACAACACTGCCTGAATCTGTGTAATTCAACTGCAATAACTTCAGATCATCAAATCAGATCCTGATATTGCAATTTAACTATTAGAAGTTGTCATAATTTTGTTAAAAGTTCTGCACTTCTGTACTATCATCAAAAACAAGGAAAAAAGTCACTTATGCGTCACGAAGGTCAAGATCACAGTGTTTCCCCTGAGGGGCTCTGTATTATGCGGCTGCTTCCGAGGCAGTGGGAGACTTTATTTCATTTCACATCTATATTTAGAGAGCTTATGAACTGCAACAGCAGATGGTCTGTGACCAGAGACAGAAGCCAGACTGTTACAATCCATTCCAGTAAAGGATA
The DNA here is from genome assembly GCA_037367295.1 of Apogon hyalosoma. Taxonomy (NCBI): domain Eukaryota; kingdom Metazoa; phylum Chordata; class Actinopteri; order Kurtiformes; family Apogonidae; genus Apogon; species Apogon hyalosoma. The sequence goes on along the minus strand of JAPQRP010000019.1, from coordinate 39,616,873 downwards.
TTTAGATTTTCCTCTCATGCCAAGTCGACGCGCCTTCATGTTTGGAAAGACGTTTTTCATCATTTTCCCGAAGTCGGCAGCACTCAGAGGGTGGTAGTTGAGATTGTCACAGAAGCTCCTGAAACACAGAACACACAGAACAAATATAATTAGAACAGGACCAAATATAAAATAAAATTTTTTGATCCAAACATACAGATATTCACATTTATTTCTGAGTAAAGATGAAGAAAAATAAAGTTTTTTTAATACTTTTATTTATTCCCGCTATTTTGTGGATGGCTATAACACTGAATGAGATTAAAAAAAGATAACATCTCCACACTTTTTAAGATTAAAGCTGATCAATATTTTCTATATTGACAACTAATAGAATTACCATGTATAATTCATAACATGTCCTTGTAACAGTGCTTTTATCATCTAACTTCTTAGCTGTTTGGTTTTTCCAGCCATGTTATTGCTTTGGTTTTCTCTCATCAGTGTCATTTCCAACAGGAAGCAGGCAGCTGTTTACCAACGAATCAGTACACAAACTAAATTAGTGACTAGCTGGCCAACATTTAGCAGCTAAATACTTCCCCAGGATCAGAGTTGTGAGAAAGTGGATATAAAACCACAACACATGTATTTCAAATGAATGCAAACATTGTTGTGCGATAGCTGGAGGTATAAATAGGCAGGTTATTTGCTAACATTATTGTCATTTCAGCTTTATGAGCTGTTAATGTCCTTGTCATATGTATGTACAATAAACTGTGGTCCAGTTATTGCAGTGTTAAACTAAGCTCATGTTGATGCTTAGTTAAATCATTCTTGTTTTCTGTTAGTGATTAAGCAGTAAATTATGAAGAATCACCATTATCCCTGTGATTAACAACTGTTCCCATTTACTTTTCCATTTACTTAGGTTTTATCTTGTTATTATTTATATTATTACGATATTGTTATTTGTATTTTTTTTAATATTCATACAAATGTTGTAGAGTATAATTTTCATATAAAGCTGCATATTTTTGTTTATAATGAAATGAAAACAAGGCAACAATGCATGTCTGGGTACATACTTGAATATCATCCCTCCAGATGAAACTATAAATCTGTTAGTATTTCAGTGTTTGTTGTAATAAAGAATAAAACTGTAATTGTTTTTAGTAAAGTACTCTTCTTTTCACCTCTCTAGCCTAAAGGCGCCAATATTTCTGGAGGCTGCTGTATTTCTGTTCTGGTCGAGTTAAAAAGACAGTTGCATAACACTGTCAGAGCATTTCAATGACTGTCTCAGACTTTCCATTCTAATATTACCGACACATGCTGCTCTGTGATTCCCATGCCTGCAGCATCTATTTATACTAACACTACAGCCGACAGTAGACACAAGAAAAAGAGTAGAACATTAGTGATCATCGACTTATAAATCACTGACAAATATTTCTCTGAGTAGATTTTAAACGTTTTTTAATATAATTCATCAGTAACAGATTTGACAAAAAATCGGTCATTATGGCATAAATTGATAATCAAACACCCTGCTGTAAGTTATTTTTGTCACAAAAAGTCTAAACTAAAAGGGCATTTCTTCCTCGTACTTCACTTAAAAATCCAGACTCTGAAATTTAATATCCAGACAAAACATGTGTCCTTGTCTCCTGAAAGTCAGTTTTCAGTGCACGAACAGTTGAAATAGCTTTTTCATTGCACTAAAAGCTGGAGACTGCATTGAGACGGGCTCCAAAATATTTGACGTTTTTGATTTTTCTTTACTTAAACTGAAATTGAATTACAGTAGGTGGCAGAGGCTGGTATGATACGCTATCACCACACAAAAATTTGACGTTAATTGTCATAGAAGTAATTGTGACTAATTATATTTATTTATTTATTCATTCATGTGTTTTACGTTAACTATCTATTTTCTTATCCCAAAGCCACCACTGCAGTACAAGTCTAATAAGTCATCTACTATAGACAAACGGTCATAATCCTTTAAATACAGGTCATCATTTTTGTGACAAAAATAATAAGCAAATAATGATAATAATAATAAACAATAAGGCAAATGTGGCAGATATGATAAAACTTGAAGTAACCCATAACAACACTGATTCATTGAACTCACCACAGAAAAAGTGACAATAGATAAAATAATGATAACATATGTATATAAACCTGAATAAATCTGCATTAATAAATATTGCATAAATATTCTAGTGTCATCTAACTGTCTGTAACAGGTAAATGGAGACAACTATCAAGATTATTTAAAATAGTCATTTTTATTTCTGTTATTGCTTTATGATAAAAATGCAATAATTGTGACAGGCCTACATATTGGGCTATATGAATAGAATCGTGCTACCCCCCTGAAAATATCTTAACGTCAAATTTTGACATTTACAAAATACACATTAGAGGCCTTTTAATGACCCAGAAATGTATGTAATACGCTTTCTATTTTGTACCTACTTGTACTCATCATAGACCTCCTGTTTTGGAAGAGAGGTCTCTGGATGCTCTTCTAAATGATTGCGGATCCAGCTGAAGGCATGCATCTGCTGCGTACGGCTCGACGACAGGGCACTCTGGTCACTGAGAAACACAACCACAGCTGAGTTAAGCACACACAGAGATCAGTAAAACCTCTAATCTGTGAAACCCTTCCAACAGGGATCCTTCTGAGCTGTGTGTTAGGTATCTTAACTTACGATCATGAATCATGATAAACCACTCGTGAAAAAAATCTCAATGTTCTATTTCATTCATCAGATAAACATTACCTTTTATCAGCGCTACTGCTGGGACCAGAAGGCAACTTAAGGTAGAGGTAGAGTTTTTCAATGTCAGAGAACTTCTCCACTTCTTGCTGTAAAAATGAAAAGGACAACAGACTGAGATTTTTTAGTTAGCCCACATTTTCATCAACACAAAGCAATTTCCTACCATCACACACAGTGGAGTTGAATCATCATGTAAATAAACATAAGATTTGCTTAGACACGTTTGAAAAAGCTCACTGGATCAATACAGGTATAATATGATTTTTTTTATCTATTTGATTTATTTACGTTGGATCCCCATTAGTTTTCACCACAGTGTCAATTATTCTCCTTGGGGTCCACACACAAAAACAAGCAACGCATCCAAATATTATTAACAGTAACAAACAATAAATGACAAACATAAGTGGAATATTTTGTTCATACATGAATTAGTATCACAAAATGAGTGGCTCCAAGCTGAATTTCCAAATGACTGAAACAGGAGCCTATGAATGAAGTAAAAATGAATGAGATGCTAACAAACAGTTTAACTAAAATATAACTACATAGTCAGCACATGTAGGAAATGTGCAAAGAAAATCAAGAGGCCAGGAGAGTCTTTTTATCATTTGTCAGAGACTTTAAGGCAGAAGTGTTAGAGAACAGTTTTTAATACAAACAAAAAAGATTAATTATTAGCTTCAAAAAGCATTCTTCATTCCCCCACTCAAGTGGGGAATGGAATCTCAGTGGCTAACCACCTCTTCTCCTCTCAGTCTCCTTCCTCTCATTTCTTCTCACTAGCAACCAAACAGAAAGGAATGTCCACCTGAAGCGTACTCTACACAAGTTCTGTTTAAGATGATTATTTTAAAGTGTAAGACAGGTATTGGACTATGTAGTTAGCTCATGAAAAAAACACTTCTGTCTAGATCAAGGGTGTCAAACTCAGTTTAGTTCAGGGGCCACATACAGCCCAATATGATCTGAGGTGGGCCAGACCAGCAAAATAATAACAGTGAAAAAGTATAATTACATTATGAAAATATTCACATCAACAAAGTATCTTTTAAAAAATGTGAACAACATGAACAACCACAAACAACCTGAAATTTCTTAAGAAAAGTAAGTGTAATTTTAACAATATTATGCCTCAGTGTATCATTAACATGAGTGCATTTACAACTTCCAGATCACAGTGGATCAACAAAGGCACAAAACATCTAGTATCAGGCATAACATTGTTAAAATTACACTTACTTCTCTTAAGTCATTTCATGTTGTTGAATGCTATTTCATGATATTTCATGTATACCATATTTGTTTAGGTTATTCACATTTTTTGTGAAAGGATAGCTTGGAAATATAAAAATGGTCAAGCAATTATACTTTTTTACACTAAAAAAAAGAAAAATTTGAAGTTGTCATTATTTATAGGTTATTATGATAGTATTTTACTGGTCTGATCCACTTGAACTGTTCTGTATGTGGCCCCTGAACTAAAATGAGTTTGACATCCTTAACTGATAATGTCTTCAGTGTAATTTTTGCATTTTACAAATTCATCCCATGGGCTGGATCAGACCCATCGGCAGGCCAGTTTTGGCCCATGGGCTGTACATTTGACATAATAATGGATTAGGATTAGATTTATATAGCTTTTCTATGAATGCATACTCAAAGTGTGTACAGTGGATCCATTATTCATTCGCTCACACATTCACACTTTGGTGGTGGTAAACTACATCTGTATCCACAGCTGCCCTGGGGCAGACTGACAGAAGCGTGGCTGCCATTTTGCGCCTACGGCCCCTCCGACCACCACCAAGCATTCACACACCACTGTGAGTGGAGTTTGGATTCGCACTGGAGGCAAGTAGGGTGGAGTGTCTTGCCCAAGGACACAACAACACATGACTGGGACAGAGCGGGATTCGAACCTCCAACCCTTCAGTTATTGGACGACCTGCTCTACCACCTGAGCCATGGCCGCCCATCCTGGTAGCAGGAGATGGCTGCATTCACGAGGAGCTCGTAGGGGTTAAAGTTCAGAATATCACCACATTATTCCACATTATCCCTGGTCTAGAGTGTCTGAGCAGGAGGATTTCAGCATGTTGGTAACATAAAAGAACTTGTGGGTCACAATGACTTATATGATGAAACTGAAGTGGACTAACGTGCTAAATGTGTAATTTAACTCTGAAGACTGGACAGTTTTTCTGTGCTGAAGAGTTCTGAGTGCAGCTTCTGACCACAAGCCCTCGTCGATGACAGCATTTCCCTGCTCCTGCCAAATGCCATCCTGAACCTTATGCCTTCCTTTCTTAAGTTGCTAAATGGTTGTTCACAGTCTCTTCAATGGCTGTATGTCTTTGTGATTCATTCTACAAGCTGGGGCACGAAAGTTAATTATTATCTGAGTTTTCCATCATTTTTCTGAGGACTGAGATACAGTCTGGGTTTATAACCATTCAAAGGAAGTTACTTTCATTTCTTAATCAATGGCTGAATTAACTAGTAATTGTATTCACACTGTTTTCAGACATTATCCATTCTATACTTGTGAAAGAATGCTGCTTATTTATATTCATATCATAATGAATACCATTATGCAAAACAAATGTATAAATATTAAAAAATCTGTTCCAGTTACTGGGAAAAAAGAAGTAAATTCTATCAATTATTAATCAAAATGTTAATAATTCTAAATGGATTAAACCTGAATATATCGTTTTCAATAAAAAGCATATAGAATTTATCATTTTTTCCACTTGCGTTTGACTACCAGTATGTCAAGTCCATTTCCTATGATTTCTGTATTTTACACATGCGCAGATGTAAAAGAATTAAATAAATCAGATTAACAGGTATACATGCATGAAGACATCACAGTACTGGGAAGAAATCCAGGTGTGTTAATCCGATTTCTCATAATCAGATAACGGCTGTTATCTGATAAAGTATGTCAGATTATGCTGTTTACATGATCGCTGGGATAATCTGATAACTCCAGAAATCAGATAATGATCGGAGTATTAGTGTGTATGTAAATGGGCTCATTGAATTTACATTTGTTTGGCCTAGGTAGTATAAAGAATGATACCTTAGAATAAACCTGGAAATATTAATGAACACACAGTGGTTGAAAAAAAAAATACAGACATAAAGGATTCTGAAGGAACATTCAAAACCACACAATTTCTTCAGTAAAAATGAAATGCTAAAACTGACTAATTTAACAGAATCTCTTAATATAACTGCTTTATGATTTGTTTTATAAATGCTATAAGCAAGAGGACAATACTACTGCTACAACTTAAAATAACTTTTTGGTTTTTATTATAACTATTACTACCACTATCAACTATTCACTACATGTCGAATTAAGTGCTTATTTTAATACTGCATTGTGCTACTGGTCACTTTGTATTTCCATGAGTGGATTAATAAGATTTATCTTCATCTCTAGAGCACAGAACAACACAGACATACATTACAAAAATATATTGTGTCCAGATATCTGTGTAGTCTGAGGTCGACCACAGGCATGTGAGCACGTCCAGTCCGCAGACAGACTCTCTCAGAGCCAGACAGGCTTTCACAGTCTGTAAGGTGAACTCCGATGCTCTGCTATTAACCCTTCAGTGAGGACAGCTCGCTGCATGTCAATGTACAAATGCGCTGCCAGCACATGCCTTCATTCATAAATATTCAGCCATTTCAATTGGCTCCTAAGAATAAACATTATATATGCTGATGTTTTCTAATTTGGCTTCTTTGTTGTTGGGGAGACACATTCCATCGGTGGCTTATGAACCGTGAGGAATAAAAGTAAAACCACATAACTCTCCTTAATACACACTGTCATTTCTAAGCTGGATATTTAATTAAGTCTCTGGCCGTGTTTCGTATGCAGTCACAGCAAAACCATCTTATAATTCAGAGGACATCTTTGGCCTTTTTAGACTGATTCACTTTCCGCTCCACGCACTTGGACTGTCAACGTCCGCATGTTACGTACAATGAGCTTTTTCCCCTTTTAATTCACTTCACCTTGAAACAAAGACGCTGCCAAGGTGCAGAGACGTACAACAGGGTGTGGATTCTGGAATAATGCAATGACTTGTTTTTAAGATTTCTGCAGGTTTTAAGATGATTTTAAGCCCATTTTTTAAAACTGAATGACTCTAATTTAAGGCCTATTTCATGTCGAGTCAAACTGAGGATGGACTCTGGTGATGCTCCTGAAATGAAATGGTGACAGGCATTTTCTGGTGGCTTTTTACAGCAGTTTTATGTTTTAAAGACTTTCCATGTAAGGATAATGCTTTTATACTCCAAGTTCATCATTTCTTATTTTTTATTTCACTTCACTTTCCTGTATTTTGTACATTATAAAGGCAAAATGGAAGCTCTGTGGAATAGGAAACAAAAGTTTTTCTCTTTTCTTTTTTAAAAACATGGGAAGAGATTAACTTGTCTGTATTAACAACTACACATTATTCAAAGAGGATCATGTGAGACCATCCAAAGTTCTGGCATCTGTAAGGGATCTACAGTATTGTTCTTCCATTTTGCTTTAATTATAAAGCTGTAACCTTATACTGATAAACTGTATTTACAGCTGCTAATAAAATGTAAATCCACAATAAATCTGTTGAAAACAAATTGCTCTATCTTGCTTAAAACAACAACTTCAGGTCAAATTTCTGCTTCTAATTTCTGAATTACAAATATTACATAAAAAGCTTCTCTTAAATTACCAGTTGGTTGAAATACATACAAAAATACTCACCAGGATGTTTTCCACTTTGGATTGAACGGATTTGCTGCAAAATAGAAACGGAATAAATTAGTATGAAACCTTTGTAACATGATCACTTGTGTCTAAAGTGTATTTATTTATAAAGCGAAGGAATGTTTGGTATGACTCGACCCTCCCTTTAACATCTCTCAGGTCATGTATCCCACCATCACGAACACGTGTTGTCATATGTAAAAAATGAGACAGGCCCTGAGCTGACATTGTCTTTGACAGACACGTTTCTATCATTCAGAACCACACATTCAACACCAACTATGAACTTTAGCCTTTTACTTGCCTCTATGCCACATTATATATATTGAGTCTATTTTAGGAAGGCCAAAAATAATTAAATTAACATAGCTGTGTATGGTAGGTAACTGAAGTATGCAATCTGAACACATGCAAAGAGCAGGAAGAACAAATGCACTCAAGAAGGTCCCAACACAAATTTATTCCAGTCATAATGTCCTCTACTGATTTAAATAAATGTAACACTGCAGAGAGTCAGACCAGACAAATGAATAAGTTCTTCAGGTCTAAGTCCTTATCTGCAGACAGGTCAGACTGTTGTTGACAGTGAGACAGAAGGTAGGTCACATTTAAAGACTCTTACTCAGTGACACCAGGCAGCTCAGAATCAGGAGACACCTCTAAGCCATGACAAGAACAGTTCACTTTAATTCACTGTTACTAGGGGCACGAGGGCTTTGCAGTGCTCAGAATCGTTCATTAAGCTGTTTGTGAGGCAGATTTGCCAGGTACATTGAATGACACCCAAGAGATTAGGAAAAAACACAGCAATACCGATTACACTCAGAGATCAATTAAACAACATGAAGTATTCTTCTGCATGTAATTCAAAGTCTCATTTGCTGATAGAAAAGGAGAAACAGCTACATACTGTATGACACGTGATGAAAACAACAGTCAGATGGGCAGCTGAACTTACTAACCCTGACTACGTCTGTCTCTACCAGAGATGAGCAGGTCAATGAGGTGAACACCACCGTTCACACTCTGATCTTCTACCTTGTTAAACATTTAATGTTAATTAATATCCCTATACGTTACTGATGACCTGAGATAAATTCCTATTATTTTCCTTCCTTTACTGCTGACATTTGAATGCTGAACTGTTCTGATTTGTTAGTTCAGCATTTTGACATTTAATAGCTATTTGACATTTAAATAACAGTTCATGAGTTCATTCACATTCATAACTAATAGGGACTGGACCGCCATAGATCCCTAACATACATAAGTAACTATAAAGAAATAAAGACATTTATTTACATGAAGAAATGCTTTGTTTACAGCTTTTACATCTGGCTGTATAGGTTCAAATCAAGTTAAAAAAGGGAAGACTGTGAACACAAACCAATGGCAGACACAACCAGGTTAACAAAAAAAAAACAGCTATTCATTCATACTATTCACATACTGAATATCAAATGAATTGACAATTTGTCTAATATGTGTAACTTTCACAGTAGGACTGTGTGCAGTTTTGTAAAGTTAGTTGTCTTTTAATTATCAAAAATGATAAAGTCCTAAATGTATTAATGACTTACATCTCAAAACATATATTATACCAAAATATCATATGATGTTGTCTTTATTTGGGACCCCCATTGACTGCCACTAGAGTAGCAGTTCCTCCTGGGGTTCAGATGTGTGTATATACTGGCATTTACTAATATGCATCATAACATTAATGTTTAGTTGATGAGGATAAAAATGGAAAAATAGTATTCATATATGTGTAATACCAATAATACTAACAATACTAATTCAGTATTAAATTCCTCTAAAGCAGGCCTACTGCACTATAAATGAATAAATATGACTTTAACTAGACACATGGACACTCTACATATTGATGTACACCTTTTCTTTAAAGTCATTAAGATGATATTGTTGATTTAAGTCTACTATACATGCCTAGTCAGTAACACTTCACGGTGAATGGACTACAAACCATGTCACCTGAGGACATCATCACAGAGTGTAGATGGTCTAGTCCCAGCTTTGAAACTACACGTGACTAAATATTTGTAGCTTTTGACAGCAGGGGGCTGTAACTGAATACAACCAAACACAATTAAATTAACAATTATCAAGTATTTACAACTATGTCCGTCTAATGCAGATCAGACATTAAATCCTGGTAGTTTAACGCTGTCATTAGTGCACTATAATAATCCATGTGTGAGATGTTTACACTGAGACAATGAATGTTACTTTTACTTAAAGATAACTTTTGTGACAGCTGGTAACAGATTTTCATGTCAGACTCAAATAAAGTACAAATTGAATATTGCCGTTACGTTCCAAGCACCAAACCATGCACATTAGCTGAACATCTCCTCACCAGATGGAGTTCTTGATCCTGATTTGCAAAGCGGTGGCTTCAGCGCCCTGCAGCCCGGGGAGAAGGCCGGCCACGCTCCCCGCCCCGCGGTCCGACGGCTGCTGGGGGTCCTCCTCGGCCATCACGGCGGGCCTCGGGACCGAACCGGACAGGACTTGACAGGACAGGTGGCGCGGGCGGGTGCACAGGGTTAAAACACATGTACCGGAGCACGGTGCGATGCTAACGGGACAGCAGCGCGCCCTGTTGTTGTTGCCACTCCAACCTCCTCCGACATCGCTTATTCAAGTTCACCCACACAAGAGGCTGTGCAATAAAAAAAAAATAAATAAAAAATTACGTGCCGCTGTTAAACATGAGAAAACGCATGGGTATATAATAATTGGCGAGTGCAGAGAGAATACAGACACCTACTAAACAAGTGTAGTGTGCTCTGGTGTGCTCTGCTCCTCACGTTATGGGATTTCACTGCATGTGCATGGCAGTAGTAGCTTTTGGGCACACGCATGCGCACTACACCACCAGACTTAAAAACAACATGAAGGCAGAAGACATGACTGCTTTACTGACCGTGTCATTATCTGTGAACGATGACGACACTATTATTATTATTATTATTATTATTATTATTAATGATAATAATAATAATAAGGTTATCTGTATCGTTTATTCCCATAATTCACAATACCAAACTCATAAATCCACAAAAATTATATTTCGTTAATGTTACATATATGGTATGGCCTTTAGGGCTACCGTACCATTCACATAGAGTTCTATAGTAACTGTTGCTATGCAACCAAACCAGCGTTCCCTCCTTGTGTCACAATGGCTGAAAGAAGTTCTGTAAAAAACGTCGTCGTGTCGCAGGTTTGTGGCGTTATTTTATCATGTCTGTTTTTAATACGTTTAATGAAAATAGTCTGTATAAATCCAGTTTTCAGCAGTTAAATCGATCACCTGGTTCAACAAATATGGAAACAAGCCAACGCTGACTACTTCCTCGTACGTCTAATAATTAGCGGTCACTTGTTCTGCCATAGTGGACACTTTCTTTCGTTTTTTTTCTTCCTTTCACTCAGTGTCAGAAATAAATTGTATATACATATTGTCTCATTAGATTATTTTTCCAATAATGAAATTATGGGGGTTTGTACACAACTGTAGATAACACATTGAGTTACATATTAGCTTTCAGTATATAAAGTGTAAAATATTTAATTAAGAGCTGGATTAAACTTTAAAGTTAATTAAAACTTTGGCCTTATACTTTGAATACAGAATGGCATAGCTTATTGTGGTTGATGGAAGTGCATAACTCACTTACAAATCCCATCCTTTATTATGACAGTATTAGATACAATAATAATATATGCAGTAGAATGAAGTTAACATATAACCAATATGTTAGCTTAATTCTTCATCTAGTCCAAACTAATCCATGCATTCATCTTCAGTCGGCTTGATTATTGTAACAGCATCTTTACAGGTCGACCTAAAAAATCCATTAGACAACTGCAGCTCATTCAGAACTCTGCTGCTAGAGTCCTCACTAAG
>JAPQRP010000019.1:39556750-39587733 GCA_037367295.1 Apogon hyalosoma | reverse complement strand
TGGAAATGAAAGGTAATGATCTCAGCATGTGTTATGTCATGATGCTATGCCTGTATGGTTCCAAATTTTGCCACTAGATGGAGCTTCATGACTAAAAAATCATCGTTTGGGCCATTCTGTGTTAACGAGATAACTTGAAAGATATTCGGTTTAGAAATTCCATGTTTTCCCTATCAATGAATATCAAGGAGAGGAAGAACGGATTAGATTTTGAACAATTTACCATTTCTAGATTGCCCACAAGGGGCCGCTCAAAACTTTAAATGTAACAATGCTGTGTTTGAACAGTCTTTAGTGTTTATAATGAAGTGTAAAAGTCCTTAGTACCAAAAAATGTCCTACAAATTCTGATCCAATTATTTAAATTCACTGGTGACAAAAACATTGAGTTTCTTTAGAGAAAACAAATGCCAATACTAAGCCCCTTTGTATTAAAGATTTATTTACATTAACAGAAAAAAAAACATTGAAACTCAGCAATTTCTAGATTTCTGAGGACATAGAGGAATGTATCCAAAACAGACTTGAGGAGGTTACATTTACACTGATATAGACATACTGCCGATGCGTTCAAAGGTTGTACAGATACAGTATATACAAGTAAAAACCCTTCTTACAAAATGTAAATACAGAATGTGACAGTGAGCCACACAAAGTAAACAATCCACACAATAAACACTCCCATAGCCTCATGGAATTTACTTTTCTACAGTCAATGCAAATGAAAGGCAACTTAATCAACCAGCAGCTGGAACAGTGTGAATGTCTGTCTACAGCTGATGCTTCGCACCTACACCAATAGTATCACATACATTTGTTTTATAAACTGGCACTTTAATGTAATTAAAAGAGAAAAACAGTAAATCTGCTTGGGTATAGCAGTATGCAGACTTGACTTATTTTCTTTGCTCATTCACAAAAAAGTTGCCATGTCATCCCCAACACCACCACTCACAGATTTCACAAACTTGACTTTCCTTTTCTAGGGGGAAGATCTTTTAATGCTACAAATTTCTACACAAATACAGTTGTATTTCTTGATGGTTTAAAGGAACATAAATTATCTTGGGATGCTCAAAATACAAATGTCAACAATATACCAATACTTAAAGAAAAAGCTGTGAATTTTATGTAAATAATGGGCATATTTGAGTGATTGTTGTAAAATAGATAAGCATGTTGCTAAGAGTCCCTACAGACCAAAACTACATGTTTATAAAAACATTTTAAGTCATAACAAATGCATCAGATAATCTCAGGTAGAAATACATATCAAACTGTTCAAACAAAAACAAACCAAAAGAAACAAACTCTTTACGAATATGTGTTTTGATGAAACTCCATTAAGTTGGTATGAAGAATAGAGTGAAAACTTGTTTTATGTCAAAATGGACACTTGTATAAGGTGCATGGATATTGAATATTGACTATAGAAATTAATTTATATCTTATATAGAAAGTAAAGATAGTGTTAGGGATTTTTATTTCTAAATACAGACATAATTTACATTGGAGGAATTATACTTTAAAGAGTCAACTCAAGCCAAAAAGCTGTTATCTATAAGAGAAACAGATAAACCTGAACCAGATGAAGATGTTTGTAATAGAGTAAACCTCCTATTTGTAGCTCAGTGGATGAGAGGGTTCACTCTGATTCAGGTATTTGTTCACTTGTCTCATGCTCATCAATCAGTGAAACACTGGGCTTCTCTCTGTCATCTGTGCTCATCGAGCTGACGTTTGGCTGCTCACACAGATCTAAAACTGCATCTGAAGGACACGAGGAAGACGAACTGGGCACAGATGACTGCTTTTCAGAAGACCCTTCAATGACTCTTGTTTCTGTGGTTTGTTTTTCCTGATCGCCCACCTGTTGCATTGACTCTGTTGGCTGCTGGTCAACAGATTTGACATGAGCGCTTCCAGATGGGATAGCTTTCACTGATTTTAGGTCTGTTTCCTTTGGTACATGAGCAGGTGCTGATGTCAAGAGGTAAAAGGCTTTGGCTGACTGTCCCAAGAGGTGCCTGCATGAGAAGACAGGATGGCATTGTAAAGTCAGGTTACATGTAAAATCTTACTAACATCCAAAATTAACAGAATATTAAAACAAATATTAAACAGTCTAATATTTGAAAGTAGTATTAGATTTACATCAACAGCTGCTCTAATGTTAAGTGAAAACTAACCTGACAGGCCATTTTAGTAGATCTGTATTGTCAGATAAGAGGGAACCTCCTCAAAATTAGTTTTTTTGCACGTTGTCAAAGTTGAGAAAATAATCCTTGGTTTGGAGACAACAAATTTATGTGATGTGTAAATCTAACTAAAAAATGAGTTCGATAGAAACTACAGAGTCAAGCAATGATATGTCTGTTCAAACTGGGTGTTACAGCTTAATCACAGAAGTAAATGTTTACTTCTGTACTGTCAAATGTTCTGTACAGGTTAAAGCTGAACAGGCTTGAAGACATTAATGTGGGTAGTAGTTTCTACTCACACTCGATCTTTGGCTTTGATATCTGCTGGGTCAAAAACAAGAGACAGCCTATTCAAGAAACATGTATCGCACTAAATACTGGCCATGACTTCAGGGAACAGGTGGAAGACTCACAAACCTTTCTCTTGAATAACTCTGCATATGTGATTTGGTCGGTCAGTTAAATGTTTTGTCATCAGGTCACCACCAGACGCATCCACCAGGAGGTCACAGTTGAGACAGACGAGGGTTAATCTGAGCAAATGGGTAGACGACAAAAAATTGTCATGCTCAATCTCAAACATACAATGACAATTTTATATCAAATATCATTTGTGTACTTACTTTAACGTGGGTGTATTTTTCCTACTTTCCAGTTTTGAAAATCTGTTTTTGACGATGGTACTATGAAACCTGACAAAAGGAAAGAGTTGTCATAAGATTTGACAAATATATACACAATGGCTGAAAATGACTCATATTTCATAAATTAAACTGTTCACCTTATCATATGGTTCCCAATGGAAACTTTACAACTTGTCCGGTATTTGCAGGCACCACAGTTTAAAACCATTGGGAAATGAGAGAAGAAGTTGTCGATCTTGGACATGCACTCGATGCACGTGTAGTGGCTTCCACTGGGTCTGAGTGTTGAAAATGAACATGAGTACAAAACAGTTTAATCGTTTAGTTAAAAACTGATGCATCATGTGGCCTGTTTTAATTGATGCCTGTCTGCTGACAGGCATTTAGCTTCTTCATTTCAATGGCTCTGAACTTCTCAGTCTCATATGCTTATACTGTATCTTTTCTGTTCAACAGCCACATCACTAAAATCAGCATAGAGATCACTGAGCCTCATTAACTAAATATCACACTCATTAGTTGAACTGCATCTGGTATACACTATATCATTTTAGCTAGTCTAATGAAGACTGTCTGGAAAATTAATTGAAATCACAATTAACTAGGTTTGTGTATTGTTCAGCTTTAATAACATCTATTAATTCACCTCCATCCTGTCATAAAAACCCAAGAGCTGGGACTCCATATTGTGTTTGGGGTGCAAGGAGGGATTCTGAATGATACATGGGGTTAGAGCTGACAGGAGAAGGATTGTAAATGTTTGGTTTAAGTCCCAGAGTCGCATTAGAGGATAAGCTCCAACACTCATGAACACAGTGTAAATGGTTTGATTTAAACAATAAAAAAATAATTATTGGTGTTGTTGTGTTGCTTCTGTCCAAAGTGAAAAAGATCAATAACCTTAGATTCTTGATTGCCGAGTTGTGTTTGGTCAGAGTGTCTTGCTTCTTGCCCTGTGTAGTTTTGGATTTCCCTGCTCCATAGTTTGACTTTGACTTCGAAACACTGACTGAAGGCTCAGTACTCTGCATTTCTGGAGGGACAACAAAACCAGATCGATCTGGAACGCTCTGCAACGTGGGCATCTTCCCTGTTAAGGAGGCTCGAATGGTCACCTAAAAGATACAGAAAATCTTACATAAATGAACACTTCACAAAACATTTTTTAAAAATCTTCATCCGAAAAGAAAGATCAATGATAAATCTTATAATGATGGGGATGAACCTTGGTTCCAGCAGGGAGACCCTCCAGAGCTTTAGGTTTTTTGAAAGTCTTGTGAACATGACTCCTGTGTTCCACTTTTTCTTTGTAGGAAAGAAAATTCAGTCTGCATTTTCCACAGCGATAGATACCTTTTCTCTTAAATTGGAAAAAAAAACAACCAAAAAACACAGAAACATAAAAACATGATTAATGTGTGGTGAGACTACAGGCTAATTGCCAAGATGTTTCATTTGGATTTCCTGAAAGAATATCACAAGTGCAAAAAACTTTCATGGCTATTATTAGAATAGCAATTAATTTTGTTTGGGTCCAACTCTACCAAATTTATTGCTGCTTTAGGGCAGGTGAAGAGAAACAGGTTTTATTGTCAGCTTGTTATGTATTACAGTAAGGTGTTCAGCAGACAACCACATCAATCTAACCTTGGAGTTAGAGCTAATATTCAACAAAAAAAGTTCAGACTCTCCAAAATATGCTTTTTTAATCTCAGGGGTTTTTAGAATTAGCAACCTGTTACTGAGGCATGTTGTTATGGATCAGGTGTTCAAGTTTTTATCTAGTTTCAAATGACTCTCCAAATGTAACGGCATTTTTAGAGAGACTTGATTGATCAAAAAGAATTAAATGCAGTTGTCATACCTGGTGTTTCATGTAGTGCTGCATGTATACATGACAACTTCTAAGAACTTTAAGGCAGAAGGGACAGAGCAGATCTTTTGTGTTTTCATGGACACTACGGAAATGTGTCTCCACATCTGAGAAGAAAGAGGACCTGTAATTGCACACCTGTGGATCCAGTAAAACAAAAATGTTAGTAAAAATGAGGGGCTTCCAAAAATTTTGAAATGAGACCAGATTTCAGTTACAAGTGGCAGACCTGGCAGACGTATGGCATTTCTCCAGGCTTGTGGTTGTTCTTCATGTGGTCCAAGAGCACTTGCTCAGACTCAAACGCCAGCTCACATATTTTGCAAATGGCTAAAAAGGGAAAGAAGAGCAAATTGTTAAACTAACTCCTCGAAATAAACCCTCTGAGTTAACTTAGCAGATTATTTTGTTACTTGTGGATTCGATCGGACTGTGAGCACTCTCGATGTGACACTGCAGCTGGAATGGAGTCAGGTACTGCCGGTAGCAATGCTGGCACGTTGTGTGGCTTTCCCAGCTCTCGCTATTCTGCTTTTCCAGCTCCAGGTGGTGTTTCATATGGTTCATAAACCTGCAAGAGAGGATACACAAACAGAGCCGTCAACTTAAACTTTTAACAGATCACACATATTTAAATGTTGAACACTAACAAGATTATGATGTCTAGGTATCTATGATACAGATTTATATAACCAATAGTCCCAGGCCAAAAATCAAAAATATCCCCTTGGCCCAGAATATGGATTTAACTAATGAAGAGAAGGAATGGATGTTTTCATTCACACTGTACACTTTATCTGCCAACATGGAACGGTCATCCATTTTTGAAGAATTTAAAACAAAACTTAACTGATTTTCAACCTGGGAGGCTGGTAACAACAACATCAGCTATTTCCAATCTGCATTATTATTGACTGTTACACTGTGAGTGTGAGTGAGTGTCCATTATGTCACTGAATAGAATTGAATAGATTTATTGTCATTGTACAATGGCTATATAACAAAACTAGGTAGAGCTTACCCTCTTCAGTGCCACAAAACTAAAAGGGTGAATCATAAATAAAAGAATGGATGTCATTGTAATCTACTCTTATATGTTATTTTGTCAACATAATGTCCTTGCTATTACATCTTTTACATATTTGTACAGTTACATCGTTTCCTCCACATTTCACATGGCTTTGGTGAGGTCATTATTTAGTAACTCTTCATGACAATAGTTTTCTTTTGTTTTAATAAGAAAAATCCTATCACATATTATCGTTATATATTTTTCTCTGCCGTTTGGTGACCCAATAAAAAGAAGAGGGTAGAGAAAGAGTAAACAGTACGCTGAAGTGGGTGAAGATTTGGCTGTTTTAACCCTAAAAAAATAATATATAAAGTAGAGCAAAATGAGTTGTTAAAAAGTGGATTCCGATGGGATTTATATATATATATGTGTATATATATATATATATATATATATACATATATATATAAAAATCATGATCCATTGTATGCTGCACATTGCCATCACTTGAGGAAATATCATCAAACATGGTTCTCCTCAAAACTAGAGAGGTTGCTAGTTCTCTAGGTGGCACTAATGTCCAAAAAAAATCCCAACAGAACCAGTTTTAAAACCTGAGAAACTTTAGTAGAAAAGTCTCGTAATGAACACACTGTAAAATATATCAGCCATTTCAGTTTTTAGATCTTTTTCAGTTAAACTCACACTTCTGTGCAACAACAAATGTCTCTCCCAAAAGCTATTACTGTATCGTAAACAGGTTCAACAGCAGTTACATTATAAACAGGAATTTATATTATAGCTCTTTTGTAATAATAATATTGTGAAGGAAAATGTCAACAGTAGCAAATGAGCGCCTTATATTTCAGTGGATATGACAGCCTTAAAACACGGCATCTCCATCTTTTTAAAAAAATTTTGTTTTTTTCCACACAGGTCAAGGTTAACAATACTTAAAGCGTAGGACCTCAATCTACATATAGTAAGTAAGAAATCTGCAGTAATTCAAGGAATATTTCCACTTTTAAATGGTAAACAGCTGCATTTAAATAAAACCAATGGCGAGTAGTGGGAAAAAATTATATATTCATAGCCTGCATAGATGCAGTGGTTATGGTCTAAGTCCCAAGGGGTTTAAAAAAGATAAATGAAGTATTCTCCTTCCACCTCACTTTCTAAGCATGTATAATGGCCGTTATAATATCAGCAATTACACAAAGATTTTTGTTTTGCCTAATGATGTAGTGCCCTGTGGCTGTATTAAGCACCTCCACAGCTACCTGCCATCGCTGCCCTGACGAGGCACGGCCCATTTTTCAGCCTGTACATTCTGCTTCCTCAGCTCCCCTAATAGAAATTTTTATGTGGATGAACTATGACCTCGACTGTGAGAGTGTGGTTGTGGTACAAATGTGTTTCCCCATTAAAAGCAGCTTACAGATGCTTTTTTTGCAATGTTCTGAAGCAAAGTTATTTAATCAAAGGAGCAGTTCTTACGCCACCTAAACTAGCAGTCATTTTTCATCTTTAGGCCCATGAGGGAAAATAGTCCGACGCTGTCATCCATCTTAGATGAAAACGGCACTGAGAGCCAACGAAGACATCCATGCTTTCTTTTATTGGCACTCGACTCATATCTCTTCAGCTTGAGTCCCAGTCTGTGTTCAGAGAGTAATTAATTATTGGACGCTGGTAGTTTTGACAGAAGACTCAGTGCAGAAAATAATTCCTAACCAAGCTGTGGTATGAAGCAACACTCAAATCACATGTTAACAATACCACAAGACAAATACAAGGCCAAGTAAACCAAAATATTATGGTGTTTGTATCCATATTACCTGTCTACAAATGTTACTTCAATCTCTCAAATGATTCAAACCTGAATAAATAAAAGCAGATCAATCAGGTATCATATTTCATCTACCAACTAGGTTTATATGAAGAAGAATCATGTAAAACTCAAATACTCTAAGACTGTCTCAAAGTCTCACTGTCTCAAAGCCATAAAGCACACTGAAATGACAATAGGATCATTACCCCCTACCTATGTGAAGGAATTCACTTTGACTCACATTAATCCAGTCTTAATATTTCTGTTTCCTTACTGCCTTAAAGCAGCGTATGACTTATCACAATTTTTTTTTTCTTCAAATTTGTAAAACCAGAGTGATAGACTAATTATCACTAATCCTTTAGTCTTTCTGTGCTTACGCACCTGAATCACTTCCCTCACGGTGAACAACTTCAAAGATGAGTCCATCATAAACACAGTCCGTTTGTTTACATAACACACCAAAACATCGTGTCAAATTTTGTCGCGAAGTGCATTGTGGGAATGGAAATCCCACGCTGCAGCAATGTCATTGTCTCTTTGTGAGTGCTGAACCCAAATGGCACCTTTACCTCCATCCACCAACTGTACTCATTCTTTAAAACAACTTTGGTGGACTGTATAATGTTACATTGTAGTGATCTGGTTCATTTTCTTGCCAAATCTGTGAGACACTGCTTTCGCTTGGTCCAATAGGATCCAAACATCTAAAATACCCCATTAATCCAAAAGCCAAAGAAATTAACTTTAAAATATTAAACGGTGTGTATCAGTCTGGGGAACTGTTGCATCAGTGATTTGGTTTTGAAAGCAATCAGTGTGTGTTTTGTGATGATATTGAGACCTCTGATCAATTATTTTTTCACTGTAAGTTTTCTGAAACTCTATGGTTTGATATAGATGACTGGCTTCATATGAAGATTCACCTGGAACCCTTCCCTTGTGATGACATCATAGTCAGACTGATCATGGACAGTAAGGAAAAGAACTATATACAATATTCTCATTCTTGCTAACATACACACAAATGCAAATATTTAAAGCAGCATACAACGTTTTTCACCAACTTTTGATCAGATCTGAAAAACCTAAGTGACAGCCTAAGTATCACGACTCTGTTAATCTTTCTGTGATTATGCACCTGACTCACTTTCCTCATGGTGAACAACTTTGAAGTTGACGCCATCACAAGCCGTCTGTTTGTTTACATAAAAAAACAAAACTGAAACCAAACCATCACTCTAACCTTTTCGGAATTCCACGCAGCCACAGCAGCAAGAAGCAATGAAGTGGTTTCCGTGTTTGTTGCTGCTGTGCTCATACTGCGGCTGTGTGGAATTCCCAGGGGTAATTGCAAAAAAAATATCAAGCCTGAAAATTTTTCTTCAGGTCATGTCATGAAGAATGGGTTGTTGGTGGGCCTATATCCAGCAATTCGCAGGTCTGCATAGGAGCAAATTAAGGAATCATAGCCCCTGAGCAATAAGGTCTTGTGGATCCTCAACCACCCAACTCACACTGAATACACATCATGTAAAGGGGGGTTCGGGGGGCCTTCCCCTGAGAAAATGTTGAAAATTATAGCACCTAAAGTGCCTTCTCATGCAATTTCAGATGGAAACTACTTGTTTGAGTATTGTACAAATACAATGCAATTCTGCTCATGAATCCACCACTGGATCTGCATTAGGAAGTATGAGCTGAGCTTTCAACAGTGATGTGATAAGGCCTGTTTGGGCTTTCACTTCCCCATAAATAAGAGGTTGGGGCCAAAACAACATTAATACATATAATCTTATTTTTTCACTGCTATTTATTCACATTGGACAAACTAACTCTATTTCTAGAATCACTTTGAACAAAATTAACACATTTTTAAAATGTGCAGCACCGTTTTTGAACACGTCTTTTGGCAGAGCCAGAATTCAGATTATACTACAGATTAGTGATGCATGGATTGTCAACCTGCAAGACATCTTCACTGATCTTCATCTGCTTGCCTTCCATCTCTACGAGCGTCACCACGTACAGGTAACTACTCTGAAGTTGTTGGCTCAGTTTGTCTTCACAAGACTCGCCCCCTCTCTAGCCATAATTGAACTTCTTGGGAGTGAAAGCCATTGGTTGAGAGCGAGGGGTTTATCAAAGCCCAGGTCCAAGCCCTTGATATTGCACTGGCTCTGATCTTTTTGCAAGCATGATATATATCCTGCACCCCCTGCACAATTTAGAAATACTGTGTGTTGAAAGCAACAAATCACATAGTAATACCTGATATTATTCTTGAGAACCTTCAAACAGCTCTGGCATTTGAATGTGGTGTTGGTCTTCTGTCCCTCTTTCTTAAACCCATCTCCTTCAAATCGGCCGTAGTAGAAGTCAGCAACCAACATGATGCGTTTGTTCGCACCAACCTGCATTACTGATGACTGGGATGTACTTTCTCCCATGTTTGAGCCACAGCTCTGAAACAGAACATTACATGAACAACCCAACTTCATAACAATGTCTTTTAAACATGAACACAAATATACAGAAGGCATGTTTCACAAAATGAGAACTGGCATTAATTTGTTAAAAAAGACATTAAGGCAAGATTATCATAGGATGTTCTAAAGTCTACGAAATAAGTTAATTAATGCTCTTGAGTACATAGGTGGAGGTAGTCAAAAAATGCATACTGGCTTTGATTAGACAAACTGCCCCTGAGACAAACGTGTTATTTAAAAAAATGTATATGTTTCTAATTATCATCAATATCACATTGAACTTACTGTCATATGACTTTTCAGTGCATCCTGTTGAAGGAATTCCCTTTGGCAGTTGTTGCACTTATAGAGACGTTTAGAGACCCCATTCTCCACTGGGCTGGTCACAGTAACCACCCCTTCAGAAAAATACAAAATCATTTAGAAGCTACCAATGCACAAAGAGTTACAAAAACACAGCACTAGATTAGAAATGACATGACTTCTACTATAAATACAAACGTACCCAAATCAGTCCTGGCTCTTTTTGCTGTACTGTCTGCTTGCTGTGGCTGTAATGTTCGTTTGAGTAAACCTTGATCTGTTAAAAAGGGCAAGACTATGCATGAATATCTTAGTCACTGCCACCTGACTGATCTGACAGAAGAGTAAAGCAAAGACAGTTTTAATTTCTTTTTTTTTTTTTTTTTTACTGTACCTCTATTACTGTTATTGGCCTGAAAAGGCACAGAAATAATTTGAGCAGTCTGTGAGTTGGTCCGGTTGGGCAGCAACTGTTTGGACTGTGTTGAATACACAGCAGGACTCTGGACATTAGACAGTGTCACAACGTTGTTGCTGATTTGCTGCACCTGAGGCCGATGGACTACACCAGGGATTATTGTTGTTGGAGTGACCTGCTGAAAAATCTGCTGCTGACCCGCTGAAACAGAGGAAACACAGACTCGGATGAGACTGTGATACAGCACAACATATTCAAGAGTAAAGCCAGTGAGACTCACCTGGTACAATTGTGAATGAAGTGCCAGGTGGATACTGCGATCCAAGAGAGGCAATGAAGTCAGTGCTGTTTGTTAATTGTGGAGAAGTGACAATGAACCCCTGAAAATGTTTGAACCCAAAGATTAGCGCACTAATATGTGACATATAAACCATACTATAGCACACTTTAAATGGAAATCTAACAGGGACATAGTGGTTCTTTCTGCACATTAATTGGTAATAATTAATACCTGGTTATTAACAATAACAGGCTGTGGCGTTACTGTTGACACGATGGGGGCTGCTGTATTCAGTGGTTTTCCAGTTACACTTAGAGGCAGTATGATTGGTGAGGAGCCTGCAGCTGGTTGAGAAGCAGGGAGTTTGATTTCTTGCTTTCCTGTACTGGTCCTCTGAGGAGGGGGAGGGGTGGCTTTGCTATCCTTTTGGTTATTAGCTGAAAAAACACACAAAAAGACAGACATTAGGACATCAACATGATACTGGTATGAGTAAAGAAGCTATGATAATATGTGCACTATCACACCTCAATAGGAAATGAATAAGAAACAATATATTTGATGACTGATTTGGTATTGCAGAGCAAATGCTTGAATTCGATTGATTTAGTGATTAATGTTTAGTTGAACGATGAAATATAACATACACAGAACTCCGACAAAGATGGGTTCATCATCATCATCATCATCTACCAAGTTAACCTCTGGGACTTGTCGCTGCCATGGCTCCAACTCCTCCTCCACACATTCCATAAAAAGTTCAGACATGTCGGACCTGCAATAAAATGAACAAATTCTTATTTGTCAGTAAAGATATGGAAAAGTCATGTTTGTAACAAACAAAAAAGTCAAGTCACAATAACATAATTGAAAAAGCATGCAGTTAAAGGTATGTGGTGTGTTTGGTTATATTTTGGATTCAGCAAAGATTTTTTTTTTCTAAAATCATTTTAGTTTGTATGCCTGAATTAAACATACAATATTGTCCACAATAATTGCTTATGATTTTCCACTAGAGTGTGGAGCCATAGGTGATAATGATGCTCATATAATAAAATTTCTCTTCATGTGAAATGCATAAGACAGTGAGTGATTCCTAGAAATTTATTTTAGAGCATCCAAATCAAAAATAAAAGTGCTAATCTGCTTTTTTCTGAATGTACAGCTCACAGTTGCAATAACTAGAATGTACTGCACTCACAAACTATTATTTCTCCAACAATAACCTGTTTCAAAAGAGGAAGTAGAGTAGTAGTTCTGGCTCTGAGAATACCACACAAGCTCAGTTTAACAAGGCAGGCAGTATTTTAGCAGTTCTGCTATTGCAGTAATTATGAATTCCTTTTAGGGGAATCTCATCCTGCTTTCCAAACAAAAATAGACCAAACAAAATCTAGCCTAGCAAACAGTAAAGAAAATTATTCTGCACCTCTTCATGCTGAATCAAAAAAAGCCAAATGTTTATGTTTGTCTCACAAAAATTAACCAGGCCAAATGGACTTAAAATGGAATTTTTGTCAGGAAAAAAATAATAATAACCAAACATTTAAAAGAATCACTGTGTTTAGGATTGGGACAGAGCTCAGATTATGAGATCATAGGTTTCATGAGAGAAGAAATATCAAAGCTTCTATGGTCTACTGCAGTGTGAATGCAGGGTTTGGCTCCTATTAGGTTGTAATGTTCAATATGCTTGAATCAAATGAAATAATTCATGTTTTCCTCCACTGACTTTAAAAAAAAAACAGCCAGAGCACATGTAAACAAATGAGCAAGCCAAATTGATTGAAAAGATTGTTGTAAACGTGACACAGAGACCAATTTTTGTTTTCCTTTCTGATGTAACTTGGTGTGATTACATACTAATGAGGGCCCAATAACATAAAAGGTCCAGTTTCCAAAATGGCGACGCTGTTGGTTGCTACAGGAGACCGTATGCAGTTGTGAACCTCTTTCCAAAAAAGATCATATTTCTATCTACTTACAGTCCACAGCAAGCTGACATAAGTTTTATTTGTACACTTAATACATTATTAAAATTGAAACAATACATTTATTTTCGAATTAAATTGCAATAAGCGAGTTAATCCCAAGTTAAATGCTAGTTTCAGTTGGCCTTAATGCACAAACGTTAACTCCAACATCCAACGTTTAATGACAACTGTCGGCTACCACTAATTATCAGTTAATCGCATTAATCTAGCAACATGCCACTTCATTTAACTAAATAAATTGTAACAGTCACCAGATTACAATAACTATCAGTGTGCCATCCTCAGAAAATGTTAATGTTGTGGACGCTAACTAGCTGGGCTGTGCGTTATTGTATTCCCTTAGACGATTGTTAGCATTAGCAGGCTAACGTTTGTAAGATTCACTGCTAACCTTTTTTCATGCTTCAGAGTGTGACATACATTCTTGACTTCACAACCTGACCATATACTCAGCCTGAAATGTATGCATCCTTTATTCATATTATGATTACATTATTAGGGTTCTCGTTTGCGGATCAGAGCAGCATAACATTAGCTAGTATGGATAGCTGTTAGCTTGTAATCTGTGAGGTGGTAAATGGGACAAAGGCAGAAGGCTGACTTTAACACACAGGTTTAACTTAGTAGCCTACCTGTTTTACACCAAGCCTCTGGGACTCAATGTAGCAGGCTGTGTGTGCAAACCGACTTCAGCACGGTGGAGGATGACGATACAGTGCAGACAGTGCGGGTCTGGCTCACAGAGGAGGGAGGGAAAGAGTGCAATTGCATGGTCCAGACGACGGAAACAGTCAGTGTCTGTCTAGACCAATCAGAACCACGGACAGTGCATTCACTTCCTTTTGGATTAGTTCATACTTTTCTCTTTCTCTTTATTCCACAGGCACAGGGGACTATTGTTCGTCATATTTATTATTATTATTATTTTATTTTATTATGACTTATACAAAAAACTTTT
This sequence comes from Apogon hyalosoma, assembly GCA_037367295.1. Taxonomy (NCBI): domain Eukaryota; kingdom Metazoa; phylum Chordata; class Actinopteri; order Kurtiformes; family Apogonidae; genus Apogon; species Apogon hyalosoma. The sequence goes on along the minus strand of JAPQRP010000019.1, from coordinate 39,573,730 downwards.
GGGGAAAAATGGGGCCCACACCTTTGGAAATAGATCAAAACATGTAACTGAAAAAATGTGCAGTCTGGTCTCGAAAGATGTGCTGACTATTTAGATTGACATTCCAATGCACGGATTTCGTTAAAATTGCGAAAAACCAGTCAAAAATCTCCATCCGAAATGAATTGGGCCATTTTCAAATGGCTACCATTTCCAAACGATTCGTCCTAAAATTTTTCGGTCGACACAAAAATGTTCAGCTTGGCTCAAAGATTATCTGTGTGGTCACGTCATAACGATATCACTTACGGTTTTCGCACAAAAACGTGAACAAAAACCCTATTCATTTTCAATGGGAGTAACAAAAAAGTTGCCTTTTTTGGCACTGCTCCTGCTTCGCCATGCTTTCACCTACAGACTTCATTTAAACTTTAAAACGCAGGCATTTTTGTCATCTCTCTAAGAATGTCTTTGGTATGAAATTTGGGGTTTACGGTTTTTGATAGGCAAGTCTTCAAAACCCCCCTGGTATGAGTCAAAATCTGAGTTTTTACAGTAGGTGATATCAGCTAGAGTGGAAGAGCAGCGAAAATTTACCAGATAATTTTCTGAATAACTCGCTCTCCCAGCCAAACGATACATAGCAGGCAAATGATCTTTTCCAGAAATGTAGCCACGGTTCCTAGGATTCAAATGAATCCATGTTTGAAGACCTAGCTCTTTTTAAAGTGAAATGGCAGGCAGTAGTTTAGGGCCAACTCCCTCCTCAGCTCCTGTTCAAACCAATACAAATTTGGACCAAACGGATCTTCTTGCTCCTGGTGAGTTGACTGTTTTTACACTGCCATAAGTCGGTCATTTCTTACAGTATGGACAAAAAAAAAAAAAAAAACTACATCTGTGTGTTCCCCTGGTCCTTCTGCCGCTCATGACCATGCTAATTTTCACCTTTCATTTATGGTTTTCCCATAATTCGCAGGAGTTCAGGAGCACTTTCAGAGCATAAATGAGCGTTGTGTCTATGTCTTAAGTGCCTGTGGTGCCTGTTGTCATGGTAACAGCACCTGTGATCTGTGTGGCACAGCTGCGGACAATTAAGGTAATTAAGGCTCCACAACAAAAATAAAAAGATGAAAAAAATAAAACTACAGTAAAATTAAAAATAAATAAACGGAAATAATATATAATGACTACAATAAAAAGAAATATATTTCAAAAATAAATATAATAAAGCTAAAAAAAAACTTCACATAAATTCTCTGTATGAACTGAATGAGCTCAGCTGGGATCACATACACAGACACATGGAGCTATTTAATTAAAGGAGCCTATTTAAACAGTGCTTTAACAGGACTGACACAGACTGTGGGAGGCTTTTCATCTGAATACAGGTCTACAGAAAGTCTGTGGTGACGTCAGTCCACAAACACTGACACACACATTCCACGTATGAAAGGAACGAGAGTTATTTCTTGCTTTCACGTTGCACCTAGTCCACCGATCTGGCAAGAGGCAAGCACACGGGTTACATTTCCTTCAGGAAATGTAGGAAAGTCTAGTTATTATTATTATTATTAATAATAATATTAATAATAATAATACATTCTACCCTCATTATTATGACATATTTTGCTTAACTATATCAGTATGTGCAGTAGGAATTCAGTAAACCACAAAATACAGCCCCCATTTTCAAGAAATTTGGTGGGTGCAGGGAAATCAAAGAACTTATACTGACAATTTTTTCTCTAGTTCTTTATTGAAAGGAATACATTGGCAAAATAAATTTTGTACACATCACATCTTCATGGGGAAAAAGAAATAAATACAATTAAGAAAAGATAGCTTTTTATTAAATGGACATTTTTAAATAGTCACGTTGTGTTTAGCTCTGTTTATGTAAAAATGGTATTGATACGAAGTTACTAGGAAGTTACACACTTTAATATAATTTTCGTTATAAGGAACTTTTTTAAGAGCAAACACTGTCACATGTCAACATCAAACAAGTGATCCCACCAGATAATTACTACAGCAGCAGTGTTAGGAATACATTAGGAATACATTTACAAAAACATAAATTTTTAAAATGTTACTCTACGAGGCTTAATGTATGATAGCATCGCTGGGCAAAAATTTCAGAATTACCTTTTAGCAAATTACAAGTGATCTGAGATGAAACAAGACTTCTACCCACTTCTGTGGTCTAGTTTCAGACAATAGAGAATATACCCACTGACCCAGATTTTGGCAAACCAGAAGTGTTTTCAGACAGCTGTAATTGCCTATTTAGATTTATGCAGAAGTGACTTCACTGCTGTACTCCATGGCTTCAACAAATTACACAAACTAAAGTGGTTTAGTCAACTATTTGGAAACATTACACATTGCAATGCACTTAATCAAAGAATATATGCTTAAATTGCTCCCAGTTGATTAAGAGCTTAGTAAGTGATTGAACCCCACATTTACACAACTGTGGCAATATCTCCACACTATCTGAAGGTGATGGTAATTTTATCAACTGTAAAGGAATAAAACTTATTAAATAAATAAGGAAGAAATGGTTTTGGCTCAGTAATTTAGTTTAAAAAACAAAAATTACACTGAAATACCCATAAAGTGAAATGTAAATAAATAACTAGTAGCGTTCATGTTTAAAGAGGATACAGGTGTTATGTGAAGGGTTTTCCTCAAAGGAGCTCATGCTGAAAAAGAGAAAAACTCCCTGTGGACTCCCCAGCCAATTACATGTAATTAATGGGTGTACTGGAGAGGGCATGTTTATGTCACACACTTAATGCAATCTTAATTTTCAAACTTGTCCATTACAACTACTGAAGAATTTGTGTGTTCTAAAAAACTAAACTGAAGTTTATTATTCATTATTATTTTTATTGCACAGTGCCAGTTGATCTGAGGTAAACAACATTAAGGCAAGACAGAGAAAAAGGTACAAAGAAGGTGACTACTCTGGTTGCAGCTGGTTAGATGTTGTTGAATATGGAGCAGGGCTGTGTGTGTTGGATACCAACAGAAGGCTGTCGCTGACTACCTGCATTGCAGACATTTGGACACCAGTTTGGCCTTCAGGTACATGGTACATGGTACATGGTACATGGTTCCGAATAGACTTAAGCTGACTAGCTGAGAAACTATGTACCTAATATGTGAATGCATTACTATTAAACTGCAAAAGACAATCTAAAAGAAACAAGCATGTTTTCTTTGGCTTTACCTGGTATTATTGTATTTAAGAAGGGCTTTGTGTCCCAATAAAGCTGGCAAACTGGATGTCACTTTTCAACTGGGGTGAAGTTGCAACAACACTCTGAAAATAGAGTATTAATGCTGATATTCATGTTTTAAACATTTCATAACATGTCATTTTCCAAATTATGGCTAGGGAGCCAAAAATTGTAAAATTCTGAATCAATACTGATATCTAGGTTGAATTTTACTGATGGCCATTGTTATTTTATGTTGTTTATTTTCCATTTGTCTGTATTTATTCCTATGAATGAGCACAAATTCAGTCAAAAAATGATGAAATAATCTTTAACATAATACAACAGATAAAACAAAGCCAATATTAGCCAATAAATGATTATAGATCAAACAACAGTCCAGCTAATATTACTTGATTATTGATGTTCACAGGAGGAGAAATCCTCTTTCCAGCTTAAGAGTATTTCTTTGAAGAAGTAAAGGTTTTGTCTTAATATCTGATTGGTGCCGAGCTGTAACATAAAACATGGAAACACAGAGAAAATGTCAAATAAGTCACTTATCAATAAGATACTTTTTAAATTAGACTAATAACTTTTCAGACCTTGCAGCTCCTCTTCCTCACGTCCAAGAACACACTTGGACACATTGGACCGCAACAGAAAACAACATTTTGTGACAAGTTTAAGATACAAAAAAAGACAAAACACAGTTGTTCACTTTTTTTCCACTTTATCAATCCTTATTGAAAAAAATGCAGCTATGAAGAACTTGTGAATTTTGTATAAATTCAGTTTAAGTGGCTCAAACTCCTGCTGCTCCTGTGCAGAGTTTTCTTTACAGACAGGAATAAATAAATATGTGACAATATTAACACTCCTTTTAGTGTTGCTATTGCCACTGCCACTGATATTGATACTTCTGTCAGGTTAACAAAAGGTTTCATGACTGAGTAGAGTTCTTTAGAGTCCTTCAATGTAATACATCCAGTTCACACCTCTATTAGCTAGGTATATCACTATGACTACAGATTTGAGCAGAAATAAGTCAAAGATGGGAGGTTATTCAGATAACTTTGAGGAATTAGTTACACATATTCCTTCATCACAGCTAATATATGATCCTGGAGCAGCAACTTCTATTATTTCTTTGACATTTTCTATATTACTATCCTAGTCACACTGATGAGTTTTGAAAAAGATGAAAAAAATAATCAATTAAACTACAAAACAAAATGAACACACAATACCTGTAAATACAAAAATATGAACTCACTCTTTGTTCTTCAAATTGTTTCATTTGTCCTCCTCAGTGGTGACCTCCATCTCCTGAAACTGCAAATAACAAGATGGGAAAGCATGTAAAATGTCATAAAGCACTGATAAAGGACTGACAGAAATATAAAAATATAAAAGTATATTGTCTCATTAAGACCTAGGCTGACCTGTTCTGCCAGCCCCCCTCTTCAGCCATGTGTGTTGGTTCCCTCCAATGTTCAACATGAGCTTGCTGCTGCTGAAAATCTCTGCAGACAAGACGTTAGTGAACTTAATAAACAGAATAATTGAACTTATGTTATGAGAAATCACATTAATATATGTACTAGATTGGCCTGTTTAGTCCTGATCTAATCACACAGATAATGTGCAGTGCATCCATTTGTGAAACATTAGCATTTAATGGGGATCATCATGGATTGCACGCACTCCTTTTACCTTGAATGTGATGGCAGATCCCTCTGATTGGGTTTTTAATTAAGATAAAAAATGTAAAAATAAAAATGTTACAAAAGATACTAACACCAAAAAGGAGCATTTCATGCTTGTGTCACTCACTAAAAAAATTTGTGATGTATTTATTGCGTCAGAAATCAAATGTACAAAAGTTTAATACTCATACTGTTTCCCTGTTTCTGTATCCAATAGAATCATAACAACTAGCACCTAAAATGTGATGGATGGAGGCTTTTGGCTTATTTGGATGACATTTGCAAAGATCTTGCCCTCAGTCTTGAACATCCATATACTCCTGTGTCTGTCAAGACAGTGTTATCTCACCCTCTTTTCACCGTGGGACGCAGTAGTTTACACACACACACACACACACACACACACACACACACACACACACACACACACACACACAAACACACACGCATACACACACACACACACACACACATATATATATTCCACACACATCCTACAATTTAAAAACAGCTCCATCAAACATTTGTCATACACAATAGTCTTGGTTTTATTCTCATCTGATTTAGATACTGATGCTGAGTTTAATTCAGTCTCTTGGTGAAAGTGTTCACTCAGAGGAACCACTGATGCTGCATAGGACTGGCCCATGCTGATGCTGGAACAAGACTGCCACTGGGAGACTATGTTAGTCTGCATTTTCTTCCACTACGTTATCAGTAAGTTGCAGTTTTCAAAGAGCAATCTCAAAACTGCAACTAACACTGAAACTCACAGGTCCACCAATTGCAAATTTCTGAGCTGAAATTGGTATAAATATTTAAAAGGATAATTTGGCCAATGCCAATACTAATGTTGGTTTTGCCTAGGAAATCTTCATTTTTATATACAGAGAAAGGTTAATTGTCACTAGTCATTTATTACATTAACTTTGCATTAACACAATCATATACACAACATCTTCTATGCTAATACTAGACAATAGCATCAACTATTAGTGTATCCCTACAGAAAATGGCAAGTTATGTTAAAGACATGGACCTTTATACACTGTGTTACAAACTACCCAAACAGCCCAGAGAATATTTCCCTATTCCAGAATGGAACATGGTAACGGACAGAGGAAAAATCTGTGAAGCAAACACATCTGTCTGGGAGCAAAAGTTCATTTGTTCAGGCAGATCAGTCTGGTACTGGTCCCATTCATACTGATTTCCACTGAGCCCAGAGTGGGTAGAGCCAATCACAACCACTTATGGGATATGGAGTGGGTCAGATATGGTTTCATACAGTGCTGGGTTCTACCTTTGACTGTTCCCTGTCCAGCACTGGCTTTTGTCTGTGATGGTTGCTTTGATTGGCTGTAGGTCTATCCAGTTGCTTTCATGGTCATTTTGGTCTAAGCCTATTAATAATACCCCTTGGAGATCAAAAACTGAGAGGCTGTCAATGCCAGGTTCTTGCAGGACTTTTTTTAACAACCAGATGGCTGCCACTGTTACAGTAATAATAATTTAAAAAAAAAAAAAAAAGAAGCATTTATGAGTTTGCACATAAACACAATAACTGGTAATGACACTAAGTTTGCTCACTATTACACAGTTGTTCACACAAATTTTCTTCACAATATAGTTGTCTTCCAATGTTTATTGACCACCACTATGTCAGGCTGATTGGCCATCACCATTTTGTCAGTCTGGATCTGGAAGTCCCACAGGATCTTGGCCTGTTTGTTCTCGATCACCTTTGGGGGTGTCTCCCATCTGGACCTTGGGACCTTCAGTCCGTACTCGGTACAGATGTTCCTGTACACTATGCCCACTACCTGTTTATGCTGCTCCATGTATGCCTTGCCTGCCAGCATCTTGCACCCTGCTGTGATGTGCTTGACTGTCTCAGGGGCTTCTCTACACAGCCTACACCTGGGGTGTTGTCTGGTGTGGTAGACCCTGCCCCCTATTGCTCTGGCGTTTAGGGTGTCACAGTTTGCTTCGCTGCTGTCTTCTCCCTGACCCTGCCACCTTGTCAGCAACATTGATTTCACCTGGGACTCCCTGCTGCTGCCCTCTCCCTCACCATTCCACACCTATCAGCCTAACCCATTCCATCTGTCTCTCCCAGCTGTGCCTAATCTGCAGACCAGTGTTTATGAGGCACAGATTCTTCCACCCGGTGCCAGATTGTCCATGGATTTTACCAGACTCTCCAGCGTTTCTCCTATGTCTGTGTTCCGTTGCTGATCTTGCCCATTTTGACCACATCTCTTCACCCCAGCCCTGGTAACCCGACCTGCTTTTTGTCCGTGACCCTGAGTTCAGTGTTTTTGGATCTTCCTGGTTTTTGACCCGACCACGTCTCTTCACCTCAGCCCTAGGTGCCTCTGACAACATGGCTATTGCTCAACATCATTGTTCCCAGCTGCTGTCCAATGGTGAGCCACGGACTCGGTATCTCCACCTTCTTGTTTGGCTGAGTAGCAATGACAGCGGCTATCTCGTTCAAGTCCCGGCAGCGTATCTGAGCTTCATTTATCTCAAATCTCTCCCTGTGTCATAAGACTGTCTGTATATTGATCTGCTTTTGTCTGTCCACAAGTTAAGAACTCTTTTCAATAAATTCTACATCTAAACCACAAGGAACTCTGCTACATTTGGGTAATCCATTTGCACCATCCAACACACAGGGCCTGTTCTTGTGCACCCATGAGTAGTGCCTCTATGCTGTCTTTCAGTCCAGCCTTTTCCAGCCACTGGTATGCTTTCTCTATCAGCCACTTCCTCAATTTGCTGGTGGTACATGCCATGCAAGGGCTTGTCCTTCCATGATAACCCTTTGGGCTCCTCCTCCTTACGGGCTTTTGTTGCCTGAGGCATTCACTCAGCAGTTGGTCATTGGGGGCCATCTTCTTGATATATTCCTGGAGGTTTGTCATTCTCTCCTGGACAGTTACTCTGACACTTACTTGTCCTCGGCCCCCCTCCTTTCACTTTGTGTACAGCCTCAGGATGCTGGACTTAGGGTGAAACCCTCCATGCGTGGTAAAGAGCTTCCTTGTCTTAATATCAGTGGCTTGTATCTCTTCCAATGTCCAGGATATTATGCCAGTGGGGTATCTGATTACTGGCAGGTCATAAGTGTTAATGGCCTGGATTTTATTTTTGCCATTCAGCTGACTTTTTAGGACCTGCCTTACCCTCTGTAGGTATTTGGTTGTGGCTGACCTCGGAACTGCTTCCTTGTGATTACCAGTTGCCTGCAGGATCCCCAGGTATTTATATCTGCCCTGCACATCTGTAATATTCCCTTCAGGTAGTTCAGCCCCCTCAGTTATGATTCTTTCCTCTTCCAGGTAGTTAAGCCCCCTCAGTTGTGATCACCTTTCCTCTTCTAGATACCATCCGCCCACATTTATCTAGTCTAAATGACATCTCGATGTCTTTGCTGTATATCTGAATGAGGTGAATCAGGGAGTCTTGGCATACAGCTTGATATCATCCATGTAAAGGAGGTGGCTGATGGTTGTTCCACTTTGGAACCGGTACCCAAAGCCACTTTTTGAGATGATCTGGCTAAGGGGATTTAGGTCTGTGTAGAACGGCAGGGGGGACAGAGCATCTCCTTCATATATGCCGCATCTGATGCTCACCTGCGCAATTGACTTTGAGTTGGCACAGTCATATTAAGGCTACACTATCACAATTCATCCCCCATGCTGTAGCGTTTACTTATGTCACTACTTTTCTTTGCTCTGATAGGTTGTACGTCCAATTACGATTGGACGGATTTTGCGTGTGTCCGTTAATCATTAACAGTCTGAGGAAATCAATACAAGTTATACATACATTAGCCCAGTGTTTTTCAACTTTGGGATCTGGACCCCGCGTGAGGTTGCCAGGAATTCAAATTGGGTCACCTGAAATTTCTTGTAATTGATTAAAAAAGGAAAAATAAAACAAAAAAAACTTGCTAATAAAAACTATATGGTGAGTTCAGAGACAATAACAATCTATAAAAGACATGACAAACTGTAAAGCTGAAACAGAAACACTATGGTACTGTTTATCTTTCAAATGATTAATTGTAGTCAGTTTCAGATGCTGCAGCTCTTTCATAATTCATAGTTTGAGTTATTGATTGTTCAGTATTAATTGTCAGCCTTGTAAATACAAGCTGGACTGACTGTACATATCCTGACCAAGGAAAATAAAATTTTCACTTTGTGCGGTAATCTACACCTTTCTTTTCTGCCTCCGTTCATCATAATATACATTATATAGCCTAAATGTCATCTAAAATTAAAGTTTATTTGCAACATAGTATAGCAAACTATTACATGATCAAAAACAAATTAATCTTAGCAAAAAAAAAAAAAAAATCTGTGTTGAATGTCTAGGGTTTGTGATGTTAAAATGGGTTCATGAGCCAAAAAAGCAAACGAACGCGAACGCCACAGTGACATGTCCACAGATAAACTTTTTACAGTACTGTGTGTAGAACTGACATAATTAGTAATAAGTGAAATGGAAAAGCTAATTCAGATTGAATCACTACAACTTTTACAACCATTGATTGAGACACAGAGCCAGCATCTTGAATTTTGTGGTCTTATTTGTTTGTACTTTATTGAAAATGTACACTGACAATCTCAGATAATAATATGCAGCATTTTTCTCCCTAAGTTCCATTTTGTCCATGGTAGCTAAATCAGTTTACACTGGTTATAATTTGTACTTGACCAAGAGGAAGTATTTGAAGTAAATTTATGAATGAAAAGATGTAGAGTACAGGACTGTTAAAAAAAAAAGTTAATGTCCATCCAAGTGGACAAGGAATCTTAATGTTTAAATCAAAAAACATGAGAAGCTATAACATAAACACAGAATGCTCTACACAAACAAAAATGTTTGAGCACATGTAAAGTAGTTGAAAGTTTTTTTTTTTTCTGTAATCTCATAAAATTTCATTATGAACATTTACAGATTTTTTTCATAATAAATATGATTTAAAAAATGCAAGGTTTTTTTTCTATTGAGTTTTATGGCAATACAATTTATTACCAATCACTGTGTCCTCAAGTTCATCAGATAGATGTTGCTGTAAAAATAAAGACAGTCTTCTAAAAGATGCTATTTTACAATTGGTCAGTTGAGTATATCCATTGTAAGCAATATTATATTACATCTATTAAAATATTTAACAAAATATATACATTTTGGAGAAATGTACACTGCTGCCCATAAAGTTGGAACAATTTTGTTTTCAAACACATTCCTCTTTTTATTCCTGTTTATACGCATCGGTAATCACCTTTGGCCAGGTGCAATGATTACATATCGAGTCCCAGTTACACTTTATCTATTGAGAATAAATCATACTTGCACAATCATTTCATGACATGAGGAAAAAACATTTTATTCCAAGTGTATATAATTTTTGATTTTTTTCTGTTGTATTGTGAGTTTTATGTTATGCTTTTTAGTTTGGAAAAAAATATTAATTTAAATTGTGTTTAAGGCAAAGAGCCTGTTTAAGGAAAACAGCATGATGCTTTTAACTAGAGTATGTTAAGTGTTGGACCACTAGTTACATGCATTAAGGTCTGTCTTGGTAAAAACATCCCCTGAAAATGATAAGTAGGATTATAAGATGACACTGACATTAATGAAATTTGCATTACAACATTGAAAATTATTGAGTTCAAAATTAATATGAATACATTGCCTTGTCATAAACGGTATGACCATGTTGCATTTTCCATGTCTATCCATTATGTTCTGTGGGTGATGTTGAGGTTGTCTGGTTTTGTCCAACAGGTGGCAGTCTGGATTTAACAATAGAGGGCAGAGGTGCCTCCCACAGATCAGTGTTCAGGCCCAGAAGCTGTAGGAAAAACATTACTTTCACTTTTACAGAATCTATCATTCTCTTGAAATACTTTTTGATTTCAGTTAAGAACTTAGTCATGTTTGTAACTATAATAACATGTAGAAGTAAATAATGGAAAGGACCAAGAGCACATCATTGTTAATCCTTACTGTTTTCCTGGGTTTAGAGGGGTTTTTTTTGTTGTTGTTGTTTTTTTAAATACATTATATATTCTTTTCTGTGTAGAACAGGATCTTACATCTATTCTACATTTTAAATCAGGCTCAAGGGGGTATTTCACTAATTTTCTGCACTTTGGGCAGCTGTTTGAAAAGAGCAGTGGCATATTTTGCAGGATTTTCACACTACTGTCCTATAAAATGATTTAGTTATAACAGTTAACACACATAGACATATAGGATGCTCATAATTTGACTCAGAAGCTACTTTTAAAGCAAAACCCATGCAGTCTGAAAAAGCTGTTGACTCCTCTGGCCATCAACAGCTCACACCCAATGTGACACTGTACTTGAATATTCTACCTATAAATGATTGGAAAGGTTTGAAGTGAAATAAGCTGCAGTGATAAATGTGATGATGCTGATACATTCAATGAGTGGATTTGTAATCAATATAAAAACTGTTCTCTTATAGGCCTTTCAGTGAAGTTGGTTTTGTATTTGATATTGTTCAAGTTCAAGTTTTTGTGTCATAATGAAGTTATTGTAAATTGTGTGAATAATCGTATATTTACCTGCAAGATATTGTTTTCATTATTGTCATCAGCCATGCAAACTGTTTATAGTTACATTCAATACATGGGCCATTTGAAGTCTTAATCTACATTAGTTGCACTAAAATGTTATGAATGATGGGATTAAATCAGTATGAAATAAAATCATAGCTATAAAACAGAGCAGTGATCTCTCATGCAAAGCACATTTTGTCTTGTGTGTGTTGATGAGCAATGAACCTGAGATGATGATGATGATGATGATGATGATCTAAACTGTGCCAGAGGTGTTGGTGGTTCTTGGCATCACTGAAGCTCCATAGCCTCCCACAAAAACATCTGGATGGGGTTGGACGTCGTGCCCCTAGTGATGAACCAACACCTTTCTCATACGGTTCACACAGTTTTAATTCCAATTTTTTTCTGTTTGGTATGCTGTTAAGTTATTCTATTCCACTCTTTGACCTGCACTTAACACACTGGTTCAAGTTAAGGTCAGGAATAAATCTGGCCATTAATATCACATCTTCCTTTTCTTTCTATTTTGCAAATAGTAGAACTTGCTGGTAATTGATTCAAGTTTTGTTTAAAGCTGAATTGAATCTGTAGCAGATACAAGCTAATTTATGGCTGTCACTCCATAGATCTTCTGTACATTTTCACTATTAAAGTGTCCTCTTTTACTTTGTTTTACTGTGTATGCGTGAATTAAATACAGTACTCCTCTACCCTTCTCTGACCTGCAGGTATTAGAAGAAATGTCCCATTTACATATTTTCCATTATTCACATTTTAATACAACTGTGTCTTTCTTCAGATAAGGGATTGTAGCATTGTAGGGCATTGTATTTATCCTTAAATGTAGTTAAGTGAAAAGGATGTTCATGATTATTGTATACATGCAGTCCTAATGTCGCTGACTTACAAGGACATCATTTCTCATTGAGACTTTGCAGCTCAGCTCCTATATTCTGTAGATTTTATGTATCTTATGGACAGTTCTAAATAAAAATCCAAAACCTGCTACAACTGGATAACTGGACTTGAATATTATTGAAGATGCTTTAGTCATTTTCTAAGTCTTCCTCATAGAACAGGATCTGGGTGACTAACAATATCTTGACTTAATGAGAAGAGAAATAACACACCTCACCCATTTTTTTTTTTTTTAATTTATTCACGTTAAATATTAAATCACTTAAGATGCACGTTATGCAATATCTTGCTGGAAGGGAGTGCATTTTATTCATTCACACCTTGCGCGTCTCGTACAACCAATATGAATCACACTTTACTGCACTGCTCCAGCCTCGTCTCCCAACAGCGCGGAGTAAAAAGTAGTTCCACCCGAGTGGAAGGACTGCTCTGTACCCTACTGTTACTCACAGTGTTTTCAAAAAGGAGTCAAGGAGAAAGGCTAGTGTTGTAGTAGATCATCCTTTATTCTACTCCAGTAATATAAGCACGTTACATATGAAATGCAACAATGCAGTTTTCATCAAACTGTTATAAAACCGAGCCGTGAAAGCTGAGGAAGCAAAATGTTATTGACCCAAACACACCTGTGGACGCGCTGATCCTGAAGCATCATATTATACAGAGATAGAGATAGTTTTACACGATGTGTGTTTTTGGCTTTTCAACTGACATTAGAAAAAAGTTTGTGTGCGGTAACAAATTACATAAACGTCTTCTTTATTTCTTTATGGCGATGGATTAGTAAAAAAAAATTGCCTTAGGGGGTTTAAGTCACAAAGTGGAAGAATTTTGTTGTATTTTAATTAGAGCTGCAATCACTGTACCACATCCTGACCAGATATTACAGTTTCATAGTATTAATTATTACTCAAGTAGCCTATATGCAATATATAATGCCGTATATAACGAGGATTTTTAGTAATTTATTGTATGTACAGACAATAAGCATGACTTTTTGTGGCTCCTCATGTATAAACTGCAGCAAAACCTATTCTTGTGTTATCAAGTGGATACAGTGAAACTGTATTTTAACTTGAGTACAGTCCTTATAACGGCATCAAGAGGGGCTCATACTCTAGTGCGAGGCTGAGCCAGTTACTTTATTTGGCCCGGCCTTTTCGGCTCCAATTTGTGCAGTTGATAATTCATGACAAGTCTATTTTGCTCCTCATCTGCATTAAACTCTACGTATATTTCATCCTCTATCATGGAATTAATTCATTGTACAGTAAAAGTGTCAGGGTGTGAGTTCAATAACATAGCCTGTGTGGGTGTGTTGTAGTGTATTTCACCTACTAAAACAAACTGACTGCATTGGTCGGGGTGTTGAAAAGCTGACAGGCTGTGTGCGCTGCTGAGCTCCAGACTGCGTCCTCAGGTAATGCGGAGGTGTGGTGTGGTGCATCGGTGTGGCCCAGGACAGTGTGTGCACATCCCGCAGCATCTCCCGCTGTGTGGGACCGTCATGTCACCGTGCTCAGCGGAGGGATACAATAACCAATGTCATCGTGGTGCTGAGGCTTTTGCAAAGCAAAAATGTCTGCCTAAGGGAAACTCGTAACTGATATATATAGAGGATATTTTTTCCAGGTATTGGCGTTTTAACCCATATTTCGCTGTTTTGTGGCATATTTCAAGAAAGTGAGCCTTCACCAGATCACCCTAGTCGGGATTTTAACCGGGAAAAGGTAAAATATTTATAGGAGTTTGCAGTAAGCTTTCGGACCTGTGAAAGAAGTTGGGAGTTGAGAAAGACCATCACTGCGTTTTGTATTCACGAGCAGGGGATTGAGGTTGTCATTCGCAATATATGTTAATGTGCTCATATGTTAAAGCCGTTTCTAGTTTGTGTTTGACTCGTTTGGACTGCAGGGTCTTCTCCGTGCCCGTGTCCTCATGGACCCAAAGCGGTGCGGCTTGCTGGCTATTTTCAATCCAAATGAGCCAGTAACTGCAGCTAGCGTTAGCAGCTAGCTAAGTGACATTAGGTGCCTCAGCTAACAGCAACGATAACCATCGATATGTGCTAATATTTACCGCATTAATCACTGACAGTAATATCGTTAGTTGAAGCTCTGTCAGCCGGTTACATAAATGTCTTACCGGCAGTGTGCACTGTTATTACAGAGAAACAATGTTTGTGCAATAATGTGATGCTGCAGGTCCGGCTCCATCCATTCACAGCGGTGTTACACTTAACGTTTAATCAGACTGATATGGAGGACAAAAGTAAAGGACGTAATGTTTGCATGTTTTGATGAATTATAACATGAGAGCGCTGTCACTGTCTCTGTATCTTGTAAAACCAACTTTACTTTAGAGTGATGGTCTTTATCCTACATCCATAACAAACGCCTCCTCTCATGGCAGTCATTTCCTGTGCCACTCATTCTCTGTAAAATAAACCAACAAAGATGTGACCTGATGCACTTTGTGCTTTTCCAGATTTCTAGATCGTCAGGATGAATCCTCAGCAGCGGATTGCCGCTCTCGGAACAGACAAGGAATTAAGTGACTTGCTGGATTTTAGTGCGGTACGGTGGCTTTTCACACTTTTCACTCTTTTGGTGTCATATAGCTCTGAGCCTTAAAGGTCCAGTCACTTAACAGACTAAAACATCTGTAGTGCTAAACAATGATTCTGCCGTTTCAGACTGTATATGTGCCTGAACACCATTATTGATTTTGAGCTGACAATGTTCATTTCATAACCTAGTTGCTCTGATTGTCCATATTTGTTTGTGTTCTTCTCTTCAGATGTTCTCTCCACCTGTAAGTGGAGGGAAAAACAGGCCCACCACACTTGGGAGCAGCCAGTTTAGTGCATCAGGTAGGATCTGATCCATCACACCTTTCAATAAACGCTGTGCTATGTAGTCTCCTTTTATCCCCGCTTGCATGGCATGTAAACCTGCTCATTCAAATCAGTTGTTGTTTGCACGCTTCTGCTTTTGTTTGAATAAGGTTTAGGTGTATTTAAAATACAGGCTTAAGGAGAAGAGACACATGCAATTCTTTCTACACCGCTCTCAGAGGCTTTCTTCTCATCTGGAGCTTGAAACATGAGCTGCCCACCTGGAATTGTAGTGCAAAGCTGTAGTAAAGATGTAGAACAAAGCATGGTTTAGGGTTTGGACATGTGTAACTGTTTCATTGATCCAATTACCATCATAGTGTAGTACAGAAGACGGTGGTCATATTTTACCCAGCTGTCATAAGCATGAATAACTCGGGCATTTAGTGGTTGCTTTGATAAAGATGGGTTGGTAAGTGGCAGTGCAGGCAGCAACAAAAACCTGGAGCAATACATGTATCATGGTTTAATATGAGTTGGTGTGCTGGAAGGAGCAGTTTAAGCATGTGTTTTAATAATATTTTAGTGAAAAAAGTTAAATCTGGAGTTGTTTGTAAATTGTATGTCTTTTAATTGGATCATGAGACATAATCTGATCTGCTATATTTTGTTTAATTATGACTCAGTTCAGTCTCTTCCACAAGTCCCTTCCCTTTGTTGTCTCTTTGTTTATCTCTTAGTCTTTTTATTGACAAAAATGGTATGCATGCTTTGGTGTTTTGTTTTTTTTGTTTCTTTTTTTGTAATGAGCTCAGATTGTCTGCTTTGGATCGCTTCCGAGCCATAAATGCTATGGGACATTAATCCGAAGCACATCTATTGTCTGATGTGCTGCTAGAGTAAGTCAACAATCAAGCATTATGTTTTCTGAAAGCATGTTTTGTGTGTATCCACAAAGCTGTGTTGTCTTCAGTTATCTGTGAAAGGAAAGACACACATTGCATGGAAACTGAAGGAAAAGACAAAGAAACAAGAATAAGAATGAGTTTTATACAACCTTATCATTCATGCAAGGAAGAACGTCTTTGTGTGTCTACTTCAGTTACAGAAATGACAAAGAATTATGGAGGGAAAATAGTTTCAGGATGGACACAATGTGTATAACATGCTCTTCACATAGCTTTTACAAATGGTTATAGTGGTCTTTGTGTAATTTGTGGTATGCACAAATGTGTGTCAGAATCCACAAGCAAATACCAAGTAATTTGATGACATGCGAAAGTAGAAGAGTGCATACCTCTGACAAGGCCCCATGATACTATAACAGTACTATAATAAAAAACAAACAAAAACTATAATGCATTCATTATTGATCGTTTACAGTATTAATGCCAATAACGGCCATATACATTTACCAGCTATAGACAGTGTACAGAGGAGATAAAGTAATCAGTTTGGTAGGGACTGTTTTACAAGCTATCAGTTTTGGCAGAGGTTGCCAGTAATAGCAACCAGTAGCTAATATTAGTCTTCTAAACTGAATTACTTTCAGTGAAAAATAATGCTTAAACAAGAACTGTAAGTTGAATTAGATGTGTCCACTGTCATAATCTAATCACTTCTACCTTGACTCTATGTTACTGTTCCTCAACCTTTTTTGAACAAATGCCCCTTTACGTCATCATGAGCCTCGTTCT
>JAPQRP010000019.1:39504140-39538903 GCA_037367295.1 Apogon hyalosoma | reverse complement strand
GATGCCTGGGCTAAGGTATCAGGCTCAAGTGTCATCCGAGCTGACTGTTTTGTTTCGCTTAATGCGCCTTATAGTCCCGAAAAATACGGTACTTCACCATAAACAATCCATTTATTTACAGAGCTGGTAGGTCACTTGGGCATTTTCAGAAAATTCGTTTTGACATGCACTGTGGGAAGTGGAGCTCCACACAGCCGCATTATGGCTGCAGTGGCAACAAACATGGAAACAGCTTCATTGCCTCTTGCTACTGCAGCTGCGTGGAACTCCAAATTTCCAAAAATGCCCAAGTGACATTTTGACATTTGAAGTGGGTTTTGTTGCTTCTAGCGTTGAATTAACGTAATGATGTATGGAAAACAGTGTCACTCATTGAAAGGGATGAACACTGTATCACTGCACTGTTATGTTTCCTTTTCTTATGTTTTCATGTTTTGTAATTTACATCCAATGCTTTTGTTTTAGAGGTTGTTGTTGCTTTTTGTGGGACCTTGTCTGAAAAAAAATATTGTAAAACTGAACTGTAAACTGATTTACAGCCTCTTTATAAACAATGGTTACATTGTCTTTGACCAGTGAGATAAATGGTACTCCGTTTACCTGACGTAAAAACACAAACAGGTCAGACAGTTTCCTCTGAACTCATGTGTGGGTCATATCTTTGTCTCAGGAGAATAGTGTGTATTGGTTTAAAGATGAAGAATGGGGGTTTGGTGAATGCCAGGAAGGCACTGACGATTCACAGTGCTCCCTAGGGGCAGACTCCCATGTTAGGGCAGACTAACGATCCTCTGGTCTGGGCCTCACATGCATCTGAGCCCCTCCCTCCTGTGCCACAATCCTCTTACTAACCTGTACGTCATCCACTGCACGCTGCTTGGCAGGTGGTAGCCACGTTGTTCATACTTGTAGTGCAGTATAGACAAACTCTGGTCCTGGTCCATGTGAGTCCCTCTGACTCACCGACTTGTCACATGCATCACAAATGGCCACCCTCAGTCTGCTGAATCTGAACAAACAATTCTCTGGCACACAGATGTAAATCTGCTCAACACTTTGGTTGAGGCTTAAATAACTGATATTCTTATTCAGTCAACTTTAATTTATAATAATCTCATGTCAGTGAACAAATGTCCAGATAATTTTTCATAATGCCTTTTTTCATTGATGAATAAAGTTTGAGCTTTAACTTTAATTTATCCTGTCATGTCAGAAAATGTGGCTCTTGTTGGTCATGTTTAATAAAACATTAATGTAACTGTTTTGTAGTCAAATCTTAATGTAAACGCGATTATATTTGATAATGCACTTGGTTAGATGGTTCCTTATCCAATTTGTAGCATTATTTCTGTGAGAATCCTTGTCTTATCTAAGTATATTAATATAGTTACAAATCCCCCAAATTAATCAATATGGAATTGATCTGGGACTTGTGAATCAGAATTGAATCAATTCCCAGTTGTAGTGATAATATATTATGGGATATGGAATAAAATATGGGAAGACTCACTGTTTTACATAAGTTGAAGGAAAAAAAAAAAAAAAAAAAAAAATTTTGTCTCATTCAGACATTATTGCACAGTCTGGATCTGAGCACTGTAAAAAGATGAGTACTGTGACATGAATGCATACTGAACACAAACCCCTAGTATTTACAGTTTTTTTTTAAATGTACAAATTTATTATTCCTGGATGTTATGTTTTTATGCAGCCCATTGGTTGAATAAATAACATTTTCCCTCCAAATGTAGAAATTTAAGTCTTTGGTAAATACAGTAATAAAGGCTTGGCTCTCATTCAGTTGTTCTAATTGTTTAGCCACATTGATAGCCAACAGTTTATAGCACTGACAAGGAATGGTTAGATCTAATTACCTGGTGAGTTTTATTCTTATGGTGTCAGCCCAATGAGGGGAAGTCAGTGGGGGAGGTTGATTTCAAGCAATCTGGGCAATTACCATAAGCGATGAGCTACAACTGAAAAAGCTGCACTCTGCTCCCTCTTTTCACGCTGCATTGTGATTGGATGTGTGTGTGTAAGCCACTTAATGTTTGCCTTTTTGTCATTATTTACTTAATGGACTGAGATTGTTTCCACTGTGTGCAGAAAGCCTTTTTATTCTGGTGCTTAACCTCAGATCGTACCTTAAAGTAGCTGCGCTTAGTTGATAAAACCAGTTACAGCTGTCACTGGCCACAGTTTGTGGCTGTTTATTGGAATTAAAAAGTGTTTTTCTGATATGGTTAGGAATTACCCCAGACTATTACCACTTTTTTGTGTTTATTTTTCATCTTAGGCTCATCTTCAGTCTTGTACTGTAGAATGCCATTCATTAACTTACAATACAAGGAAAATGTGGTTGTTTATTTTTTTGTGTTTGAATTGTTTATGTGCAGAAAAGCATATAATTGTTTGGAGTGCTATCTGTATTTATTCTTTTTTTTTTTTTTTTACACTTTCTGTCCCCTATAAATAATTCCTTTTTATTCCAACTTTTTTCCTCCTTGCACCCAAGTGACCGTTTTTCCCACTAAAGATTTCCACCTTCCTGGCACCCTTGAAATTTGCCATCCATTATCAACCATTTTGGACTGGTTAAGCCTGGCCAGTGATTTTTTTTTTTTTTTTTTGCCCAAAACAGATCACCAATCAGTATAAAAATAAGCCCTAAAAAAGGTAACTAAATAAAGTGATTAAAAAACAATATTAACATTGTGTTTGAAAACACCTTTATTTGTTTTGGGCATAACCATGATCCATGTGAAAATCCCAATGTATGGTTAAAAAACAGGACATGTATGATGTTAGTAAGAAATGTGAATATGCTTGTATCTTGAAAAACTGAGCTTCCAGTGTTTTTACTTGTTTATGTTTACAAATCAGTCCATCATGGTACCTTATATATGTATTTTTTGCATCCCATCACAGTCTGTGTCCATCCTCACCTGTTCTTTTGTGTTTGTTTTGTGGTCTTCTGACTCCTTCAGAATCCTTTACCTTCTCCAAACCTTTATCATTTTGCAAACCTTTGTTTTGCGTTCTCATCATTGAATTCTGTGAACTGCCCCTGCCTGCCTCAGTGTTTACGTTTTGGTACTTTCCCTGTTCCAAAACTCTAACTTGGACACATAGAGACTTAAAAACACACACACACACAAATCCTGGACTTTGAGCTCTCGCCTCTATATATGCTGTATAATCTATATCTATATCTATATCTATATCTTTTGTATTAATTTAAAGCAGTTAAAGTAACAATTAGACTGTTGTCAGCGCTGTTGTTTTTGCTCATATTGACTGATACCCATGTTCCCACTGATACATTTGATATATTATCCTTGATTTTAAATTTATTGTACCCCCCCACCCCTTTAATTTCCTTAGAATACCTTGTATATTTTATATAACGCTGACTTTCTTCCTAGGGAGTTTATTGAAACTGAGGTTCTCATTGGCTCTCATTATTTCCAGCCATGTGCCTGTGGGCATAATATCGCAACTGCTGAGTTGTAATTTCATGCTCACGTTTCTCCTGTGTGCTTCAGACATATTACACATACAGCTTTGGCTCGGCATAAAAACTAATCAGCTTAATGCTGTCATCAACACACGCTTGCAACCACATGTATCCAGCACCCAACTTGTCTGCATAAACATGTGACCTTAATGTAACTACCTGCATGTGATTGAGCACTTGTGTAGATGTCCCATTTTATTTCACCCGCCTGAGTGCATCACCGACCTCGTCCTTCGACCTCAGCTCCAGCAGAGTTTTAGTGCAGGTATCTGTCACCCACAAATGAATAATTAAATATTACATTAACAGAAGATTTAAAATTAATTTTAGTATCTATTTTCATCAACACATTTAGACACTTTTACATGTGCAGTATTGGTCATAATTAATGTGTTTCCTAGACATAGTCTCCTCAGAGCTGGTGGTACTACAAGTTATTGACATCGACTTTCTCAAAGTTAGAGTTGGGACACCAAGTGGGTTGCAGAACTGCTTTTAATAGATTATAAATTGTCAGAGTAAAATAACAATACTCCTAATAATACTCCTGATCAGAGGTTGCGCCAGACATTTTTATTGTCCGTCATGTTGACAGACAGGGTCGTAAAAATTCCGTCATAACACATTGTTATCCGTCAGTTCAAATTACATTTTTAATGAGACATATTTAGTAGTATTTAATGTTCAAAAACATCTCAATGATGCAGTAACTGTAGTTCCTGCTGGCTGATAATCATCATCCTCCACTGCATCAGTCCCTCTTTTTTCACCGTTTTTATCAATGTCATCACATTTACTGGGCTTTTGAAAAGAACTAAGGAGACTCAGCGCTAGTAAAGTAGTACAAACTTTCAGCTAAAGTCAGCTAAACAACGAAACAAGAGTTGACAATGGTGATTAATATGCAGACTGACCATCAACCGGACAGGGACTCTACTACAAGTGAACTAACGGGGAGTCATCTGACAGAAGTACCGGTGTTACAGAGTCCTGCACGGTCCACTTTCCAAACCTGGCCATATCCACGTACATTAGACCCACAACCAGACCCGTGATTAAACACATTGTCTACATAGTAACTCACTTTTAAGGGCTTTATTTTTGGCTAAAACACACGCCATCAATGCTGCTCAATGACATCTGTGGCCGGATGTAAAGCTCACTTCAAAATAAAACAAACTGGCTGTGGATCAACCTCGGCTCCACAGTTTCATCCATGAATCTATTTTTATTTTTTCACTTCCTTGCCTGCTACCCGCCCACTACCTGTGCCTGTACCCTGAAAATAATTATTATTTTTTTTAATTTAAAAAAAAAAAAATTTTACCTGTCCCCTTATGTTTTTGCGGGTTACCCCTTTGGATACCTGACCTGGTACAGGGCTCTGTGGTGTTGTATTCAGTGTAGTTGTGAACAGTGGTGCTGTAGGTTCTATACAGGTAGGATGGTGTAATGGACTGTTTGATGCCTTGTTCAGAGACAGACAGAACAGCGATCCTGCGAGTAGGTTCTGTGTGAAACTTTCTTTGGTAGATTACCCTCAGTATTTTAATCTGTCAAAATGATGCACAGCCTTCAGAATTTTCCGTTATCTTAAAAAAAAAAATCAGTCAATGATGGAATATTTTCGGTTAACGCAACCTCTGCTCCTGATATGATTTCATTCATGAAATTACAAAAAATAAAAGTGCTTTCTGGAAGACAAACAACATAAGACAACAGAAAATGAGAATGACATGCAGCAAGAAAGAAAAGTCTGAACAAGACTAAAACAGGATAAAGGATGTATCAAGACAAAAACAAACAGAAGACAAGGAAACAGATGTTGTGCATTTATTCCGCATTTTTACTGGTGGAAGAGTCAGTAGAAATGAAGACATTATGGCAGCTCATGACATGTGGGGACTTCAAACTGATATTTTGGGTCTCGAGGAGAAAAAAAATTAGGAATCACTGCTTTAATATGTTATAGAGGTGTCACTCTTTGGTAAGGCATTTTCATCATCATCTGATGGCCTCTGTTTGAGGAACCCTGTATTTAATTAGTACCTGACAGAATAGTTCAATAATCTTCCATGTGTCTAAAATAATCTATATTTATGGCATAGACAATTAAAATGCGTCTCATTAAAAGAAACACCCTTGTATAATCCATGTTGCCATTTTATTTTAAATTTACCCTGCTACAGCAGTTATTAAAAACAATAATATTTCAACAGAGTATAATGTGGATAACATTCTCAAGTGTTTGATGATAGTTAGTTTTTGCCTTGAGTAGAAAAAAATGAATCAGTTCTGTCTTTCCCTTTTCATTTAGAATTTTTCCCTCAAGGCTTTTCACGAAGTGTCAAATCCCACATCACACTGGCATCCCCAGTGTGTTTTTCCTGGGGCAGGTGTCATGTGCTAATGCTGTGTCCCATGGGAGACCCTGCTCAGACCCAGGCTGTGATTGTGGCCAGGTGCTGTTCAGGTGTGCACTCAGTTTCCACAGCAGCGTGGGTCACAGGTGCTGCCAGTGCTGCTTTCCCTCCCCCTCTTGTCATTCACACCCATATTCACACACACACGTACACATTCACATACACTGTGCTCAGAAAAGGCTTTCACAGCAAAAACTCACTACACATTGTTGAATTATCATCTTAAAGGAATTGTTTGATCAAAAAAAGGTTCCTGTGTGATTAATAGTTAAGTGATTAATGAACATGAACCACAACATCTTTGCATATCATTCCCCTTCTGTCTGCCTATGTTGTCTGTTTCCTCTTGGCTTTAAATGGTCAAATAAGCCAAATTATAACTGTAAATTGCACACAGTGTATCTGCTGTATATATGACAAGAACAGAGAGAAGAGCAGGGAAGATGCGGAGACGTGGTGCAGTACAGTTTAGTTGATGTAGCCGGTCATTATGCAGAGCTGCAGGGTGTGCTTATCTATTACTGTGGTCAGTGGAGCATGAAGAGCTGAAGACGAGCTGAAAGGGTGCAAATCCCTTTTCTCTGTCCCCATGCCGCCCACATCTCCCCATCCAAAGCCTCCCCATCCTGGTGCTTGTTCCATCCCATCTTGGCCCCGCCAGGCCTCTGCTTTGCCTTCCTTGGGCCCTGGCCCCCAGCATGTGACTGGTGAGGCTGCCCAGCTGCAGAGGATCAGCTGTAGTCTCAGGAGGCCTGGAGGGCCATCTCTCCAAAGAGGAAAGAAGAGCTGGGCTATGGCCAGAGTATGATGACATAACAAGTCTCTAGGAAGCAGCTGCAGGGGTCAGAGAGCTATGATTAAATTTATAATCAGTGAAAAGGTGTCTTCATGTTGCCTGTTTGACTCCCTTTTTTATGGGGAAATGCTTCTTACAGACCAGGCAGCTTGGTCAGCCAAAATGATATTACGGCACTTGCATCAGTGGCAGAATACAGCAGCGAAAAAACTAATATTTTCAACTAAAGCAAGACTAAATTGTCAATTTTCAACAAATAGAAAGACTACAAAGAACAATGTAGGACAAACTACAAATGACAGAACTGCAGGTAAAATCAGCTTTATTTTTGCTTTCCTCCGGTGTTAATTGTTAAACTGTAATCTCTTTGTCCTGTCAAATTCTGCCTTAAAAATACAATTTATTTCATAGTTCTAATAAATCCTTGTCATTGTAGCTTATTGTGCTTCTTCCACTTTTGTATATCTAACATCTCCTTCTCTTTCCACTCCACTCCTTTTGCTTTTGTCCCCTCCCCCCTTTCTTCTTTTTCTTTTTTGCCTCATGCTGCCTGCAGCTGATGCCAAGAAGAATGTTAGAGATTATTTAATACATGCGGTAAAGCTAAAAGGGAAATTATTCATTCAGAAGAATTACTGTTAGTTTAACAATTAACGTCTGCTGACTTTAGAGCCTGCTGTTACCATTGCCAGCAACACTGAACATCTTATCACTCTGTAGCTATGAAATACAAAAAAACAGCCCTGACGATTAAGTCAACATTTAGTGACTCTAATGGCCATCACAGTAATTGTATGTATATTTAATACTGTGAACACAAACCATATTGCATACAGATTGCTATTTTAGATGGCAGTAAATGTGACTTATAGAAAATATGTTTTAACTTTAATTGTGGGTTTCCAATGATTTCCAGCCTTTTATATTTTTACCTGTAGTGCTGCAAACATAAATGCAAACAATTCAACTAAATTTATAGTCAGGTGTTCAAAATCTAACATGGCAGAGTGTTTGCACCTTTTGCATGCATCTGTCACTGATACTTTACATTTGACAGTCATAAACTTAGCTTCTGTCATGCAGACTTCTGTGCAAAAATATTAAAAAATTGTTTAATCATGTTAGTGCAAGTTATTTATATAAAGATGTACTTAATTGCATGTAGTAAAGCAGCAGGTTGAAGTGAGTTCAAGTGACACATAAATGCTCACATATATAAAAAGTATTCATTGTAGCCTCTGCATATCAACTGTTGTCTATTACTTAGTTGTCCAATATGAAAGAAGTTAATTTTTGTGTCAGTGGCATGAATGGATGTCAAAACTAAACCCAGAAGTGTTTTTTTTTTTTAAAGAATGCACTGATCTGCTTGCATTTATTTTAAAGCGGATCAGCTTCAGGATTAATTTTAGGAGAGTCAGCCCAGCAAAATCAGTGGATGAACCCAGGTTGAGCACAGATGGAGGATTATTTTATCTGAAGTTCTCTTGGAAAGGAAAAATTCTACCACTGCAAACAGAAGAATACATGAAGTTGACAACTTCTAATTCCTCAACATAAATCATAATTCATGATCAGGCATTTTAGGTGTGGGGTTTCTGTCACCATAAATCAACTAATTTAAAAATACAAATTGTGAGATGTAGGTCTGAAGCCCTCTGGTGCTGCTCAACACATGCCCGCCACCATTTTATCCACATTTACAAGTGCTTGTCCCGGAGCCCTGTGTCCACGCTGGGTGTGCTGGCAAACAGATATTGTTACACTCTCCTCTTGTCAGAATCTAGTGTATTATGATTGGTTAATAAAATGCAAACATTTGTTTTGCCTTTACTCCCACTTGACAATGGCTGACATTTTCTGCTGCTCTTGCACAGTTTTGAAGTGTGGGAAGTGTAGAGAGAAGCACAGCTCCGTGAGACTTTTTCTTTAGTGCCAGGATTCTGGGGGTGGGAATGTTTTTTTTTTTTTAACTTAAAATTACTAAAACTTGAAACAAAACTCTTTTACATGGCTGTTAAAGTCTTCCTCATACAATGTCATTCCCACAGAGAGCTCATCAAAAAGATTTATCCCCTTTGGGCTGTGCTCTTGTTTTATTTAATGCAGACTTGCATCTTAAATTGAGGACTGCTCAGGGTTTGCAGGGGTTTTCTGTGAAAGGAAATATGCCAACAGCTCCTGGAGCTGGATCAACATTCCTAACCCATATGTGTATCCTTCCTTGTCCTTCACCTCAGCTCTCTGTTGTTTCACTGTTCAACAGTTGTTTGGCATCTAATACCAAACATCGACACATACTTTGATGTTACACACTGCCTTGATTCTGAATTCAAGTGGGGGACATTTTCTTCAGCTTGTTGAATGTGCTCATGTTTCCCTGGGTAGTGCTCTCCCAACCTGACACGGAGGGCAATGCGAACGTGTGATGCATGGAAGTGTGTTAGTATCCCCAGCAAAGCAGCATCCATTACAGTGTTGGTGTTCACATGGTGGGAGACGTTATTAGGGAACTCATCGCCTTTCTCCTCTGAGAGAATGGATGTGTGATTATGAAGTCATCAGCCGTGAACCAGTGAGGCTGGGGAGAAGCACCCCTCCTCATGGGTCCTCAGGGTGCCATTGATTGGTGACCATGTGTTTGTGCCTGATAGACTGTGAAATGGTGTGTTGCTGCACGGCTGTGTCACACCTGCGTCCCACCAAGGTGATTGATTGGTTTGGTCATGTGGAATGTTCCCATCTGGTCCACAGTAATGCATTTTTTTCCTCATTTGTGAATAACAAGCACTGGCAGGAGAATAGTTGGGCTCGGAAAAAGGCAAAGGCCAAGCGAAAACATTTTCCCCTTTCCACCTCCCCTTTTTCCTTTTTACCGAGTTAGAAAAAAATTATATAGACTGAGCCATGGCACCTGATTATCCCAGGAGAGAATAAATACAATCAGGAAATCCACATCTCCTCTCTCTCTTACAGAGATGGATTTTAGGAGAAAATAAACAGTTGTGCAGCTCCTCATTTTTGAAGTCATACTCTAGGGCTAAAGAATGTGCTAGAAAATGGGAAATATCTTTGATCTAGCTGACAATTCGAACAAGTTTGCATGATTACAATTAATTTCTGGATTCTCTGCCTAATCTAACCTTTTTGCTGAAGCCTGGCAAGTTATTTTCTCTCGTGCCTACATTCCCCCTGCTCTTGATTTTTCTTAATCCTGGTTCCTCTCCTTTAATTGATCTATTCATTCCACCTAATGGCTAATTACACATCAGCCTGCATGAGCAGATGCATTTATCATCATAGTACGTAATAATCAGTGACATTTCAACAAAGAAAAAAATAAATATGCAAATAAGAACTCATTAACATTTGCTCTTGCTGTTTTGAATAATGTCTCTGCTGACAAGGCTGTACACATAAAATGATGTTGAGCTCAGGGCAACACAGACGCATTTTCTCAGTGTTTGGTGTCTCTGACATGTTTCTGTCTCCATCCGTTGTTCCTGATACTCTGCTACAAGCGTTCTATCTCCAGTCTGGGTGAAAGCTGATTTGGTGCACTGCTTCCCTACTCTGTTTCCTCATCTACACTGATCTAACCTCTAACCCAACCTGCACACAGACAGCTTTTATTTACTGTAAAACACAACCTAGTGTTGGCATCAAACGGCTTTGACAGGATGGATGTGCACAAAATCTTGGGAGAAGGAAATAAAAGGAGGCACTTAAAAAATGGCAAGGGGGGGTACATCTGATTTGTCCTTGAGTGTCTCTTGTTGCCAGTAGAATATATTATTAACCAGTGAACCTGCTTAACTTTATTTCCAAGGTGTCCTGAGAGGCATAATCTTTGAAGTAGAGTATCATGTCACTGTGTCCTACATTCGTTTTCATAGTCAGATCCTTGTACTCCACATCTTCCCTTTTTTGTCATGGAAATAAACAGAAAAATAAAAAGGCCTGCCTGACGTGAGGAAAAATTCACTTACTAGTCACAACCAAATTGACACCAATTAATCTGAGGGTATCTGATGGCTCACTGGGCCTTCATCTTATATATGACATGTTTGCATGCTGAGTCTGAATGCATACCATGTCTAAATAAAATTATTTGTCTTGCTCATTGCATTTCAAGCAGCCTTTTGTTTTATGTTTATTGCCTGTATTTACATTGTGATGGTGACGAAAATGCACTTTCTGTCATCACTGCTATTGTTTTGAAAAACATTAATTTTTACATAAATGGAACCTTCCACTGGGTCCAACTTCTAATGACTTTATGGTAAAAATTCACAATTTAGTCAGATTGTGTGGACACTGCTGTGTTTTTTATTCTTATCTGCTTTATAAACATATAAACCCAGACTTTCACCTTGCATGTGTTACACAGCACCACTCTCTGCTTAGTGTCAGTGAGTCCAAAATATCACCATACACACACTGAACCCTTTGTAAATTTCACCATTTTCTGATTATATAATTACACAGACTAACATTGTGATTCTATTAATCATGCAGGTCTAGTAATAATATTTTATGTTGAGGTACCTTCATATAGGAATGTGACTTAATACCAACAGCAAACATATGCTCAGAAAAAAACAACAAATCAAGTGAAACTAGGGTGTGATACATTCATTTAGTTTCTGCATTAACAACATTTCCTCATCCTGTATTATGTGTTTGTTTTCATGGTCTTGGCTTTCCTTGGAGCAAGGAAAATGGACTCATTTTCTGGATGGAAAAAAAGGCCCTTGGAATGCATCTCGGAGGCAGCGAAGCACACTCACTAATTGGCTGTTTTTGTGGCAAGGGTTTTGAATTGATCCCTGGAGACGCTTAGGTCACTACCTCTCACATTATCAAAATAAGGGGCTCCACACAGTGCCACACTGTGCTGTTCTGCAGACCTGTGATCAATAAGGAGCCACTATGGATGACTGGAGAGCCTGCCTTTCCTTTCAGAAGCATTAAGCAGCCAATACCTTCAGTACATAATGTTTATTTACCTCTCAGCTTGTCCAGTGTCGAGGGGTTTCAATGGATCAAGTTTGAGTTCTAAATGGAGTTGGCTAGTAAAGTTATTTATCCAGATTTAATTTTTATTTATTCAGTTTTCTACTTAAAATTTACATGAGGCTCTTTCACATTTTAATTCAAATTAAGTAAATGTGCAACAGTTTGTAATGTTTGTGGTCTGACTTATGCACTAGCAAAGATTCTTTGATTAAAGTGAAGGATTTTGCTTCTTATAAACACTGCTGTAGAAGACTCGTCAACTGAATGTGTGCCTGGGACAGAAGAAAGTGTCAGTCCTTTCCCTTGGAAAAGATCTTTTATTTAAACATTTGGTGATGCTTTCTCTGGATTTTATGTTTATTTTAGAGCTTTTCAGTGAGGCACAGTTTTGAAGGGTAAAATTTTGAGTAAATCTGTATATAAACAGTTTTATATGAGTCTTGGAACACAGCCGGCTAAATCATTAGGAAAGGAGAAAAGGACCTGTGGTGCCTTTGCTGTAATGAAAGACCTGCAAAAGGAAAACAATTGGTATGGAACTACTAAAATGTGAACATTATGACAGCAATAGAAGCTACTCCTGATATAACATGGAAAAAACAGCATAAGATTGAAAACAGACATTCTTGGCTTTGGCATAACAATAGTTGAACTAATAATACAAAGTGCTATTTTTAGCAGAGACTGGGCACAGCCCACCACTCAGATACCATGCCTTTGGCTGTGGAGCCCTGATAATTAGCCAGATACCAGGATATTATTCAGGATATCCTGCTTCAGTGTGCCAAAGCCTTTAAACTTTAAGACATATTCTGTCTAAACCTTTAGCCCAGACATCCTTAGTTTATAGTGGAATCACTACTTGAGTGGCTTCACAAGTATGTGAAAGTGTTTGAGTGACACTATTATGTACGGCAATGCTTGAATGCATTTAAACTTTAATGAAATGACAATGTGATGCTGTTCACAGATGCTTGTTGTTCAGCTTCTGTAAATCACACAGTTAAAGTAGGAGAGATTAAACATATTCCACAGAAAATAGTAGTAGACAGAGAAAGACCTAAAGCTGTTATTGGTTTTAACAAGATCATCTGTTAACTAAAAAATGCTTACATGCTTAAAAACTATGCGTGGCAAACCCATTTTCAGAATGGATGCATAGCTGCAAGAGTTTTGGTTTTGACCATTTAAAGCTGCTAATCTAATTGCAGTTAGCCCAGGGGGGAAATTATGGTCTGGTTTGATCATTTATATTTGCCGCAAAACCGTGGAAGTGCTGCATACATTTTTCATTTTAGATTGTATTCCTGTATTAATCTGTGTGCCAGCATACATTCTGTTTGGTAAAGACTCATCGCTGCATTCACATATATCAGATTCAGCGTTACACCATCAGACCTCAGAGTGATATGCTAATGAGAAGCCTAGCAGAATATTTAAATCAGCAGTGATGGATTTTTTCCTCAGAAGATTGACTTTTCATCACATTAGTGATGTACTGTGGGATGGCATGCTGCATGCTTAAATTGATATTATTGATGGTGATGGCCCTAATTAAACCACTTTACTCATGTTACATTTTGCTTTTAGTATCTTATGCATCTGTGCTGTTTTAAGGCATATAATGAATTTTGCTCGCTATCAATCACTTCACTTTACAGTCATTATTGGGGCTGCAAGACAAAAAACCCCCCACACACTTAGCTTCATTGTGTATGGTACAAATGGCCCTACTCAAGAAATAATGATAACAATATTAGTGTTGCTCTTGTTATGAGGCTGAGATCACATGGGCCGCTCAGAGGAGGGAGACGACAACAGATTTATTCAGCTTGTGTCTCTTTCACAGAGTAGGAACCTTTTTTGATTCACGAGGTAGCTTTTCGAACTCTTAATAGTTCACTCAGGGAATTTAACAACTTTTTTTTTATTATTTGGAAATTCAGATTATTGTTGTGACCTATTTTCCTGAACATGAGTTACAGTATTGGTGCGTCAGACACAAGATTGTGTCACTGCATGTATGATAAGGATATATTTTATTCAGCTAATTTAAGCTCCTGGATTTGGAACTGGCCAAGCCAGCAGTATGTTCTCCTTGATATATGACTTTGTTCTACTTTACTTCACCATCATAAATATGCATTCTTTTATAAACACGAATGTTTCAGAGGTTTACTGCTTAATTTTTTAAGGAGTTTAAGACACTGTTAAACAAGCTACAAAGAGATTGTCTAGATGTTATTTCTTGTTCTTTTAATTGATGCTGATTTTTTAAAAGAAGATGAAATGCAGACTTGGAACTGACCCCACCACAAATCCTGATCTAGTTTTGCTTCTGTAGCATTGCTGTATCTTTTTCCTTTTAGGTGCATCAGGTGGCTTCTGGGTTTTTAAAGATATTGATGCTGTTTGCAGTGACAGCTGATGACACTTTCACCTGCCATTGTTTGTGATTTTGTGCTTTGTACTCTACAGGTGTTGAACACCTTTGTGATTGTTTTCTCATTTTATCTACAGAAATTCAACATCACAAATAAAATGACCTGTACTACTGATAAAGCAGTTCCATTAAGCATGTGACTCTTTCTGTTATCAAGGATAACAAAGACAGTTACTTATTCATTCATACAGGGTTTTTGTGAACAGCGAATTAAGTAAAATATTTTGTCACCTTCAGCTCTTGATGGGGTCTTGATGGAAAACACTACATTCTTCCAAGCAATGCACATGATGAATTTCTGTTATTTGTAAATGCTGCTGCAGTATTGCATGGGGGGGCACTATAACTTCTTTTATTTTTTACCCAATATGACTTTACTGGTGCAGAAATGACACTTTTAATGTTACTTATGGAATGGCAAAGGCACACTCTTACTTATGCACCTCAGTTTAATAACTATTAGAACTTGTAAAACAAGCTGCTTAGAAAAGCCTTGAGCCAGTTGAAGGTGTGAAAATACGTGAACCAGATGGTACTACTTCCACTTTTTTTAACTGGAAAAAGCAGGAACCAGACAAAAAGTTGAGAGGTCCCAACAATTTTATCATAACATTGCTTAAATAAAGTCATCCTAAGTTTCACTATGTAAGATTTGGGGGTATCAAACCACAGAAATGCAGCATAATAGTCATAATTATTTTTTCATTTGTGTTAAACAAGTGAAAAAAGAATCAGTGTGTTTTCATTACCTTAAAATGGCGCATTTATGTCATGTTTATACAGTGCCTCAGAACAGACCTCTTCTTCTTTGTTCCACTTCTTCTTAGTATTCATTGTTAAGGTGCCTTCATATCTCCTTCTTGGTCTCCTTTGGACCACAGTTAATATACCCTTAACTAAAAAGGTCAGAACAGACAAAATAAACACTGGCTCCTTTATGTTTTTATTTGGCTGTAGGAAAGAGCAAGGTGAGGGTAGTGCTTTGCATTAAACAAAATAGCTGCTGGATATCACTAAATAATATACACAGAAGATTTAAATAAAATATCTTATTTAAAAATATCTTGAGAGCCATGTACAAACTACACTGCTTGTCTTATGCTCTCTATCTCTGTAAAATGAGCAAACATCTTTGTAGGTATAGATCAGTTATTGGTATGGCATCTTGTCTGAGATTCATGTTTTTATGTTTATCAGTATCTATATAGTTTATATCTAGTATCTGATGTTGTAAATTTGGCTCTAATGCAGCTGTTTCTGTGCAGTTATCACACTGTACATTATCTCTTAATGACCTGCCCACAGCATTATCTGATTACTTATATTTCCTGAGTAATAGCGTATTACTTCTAAAGAACATTTATTTATTTACTAGTACACATAGAAACTATAAAGTAAATATAACCACAGTATTGTTTCTTAATGTGATTGAGGCATTTGAGCAAAGGTTTGTGTTGAAATTTTCTAAATGTACTGTATATCTGTTGTGGATATAGTTACTCTGTTGCTGTCCTGTGTATTATATATAAAAGGCTGCTAGCCCAAATACCAACACAAAATAATAATTAACGTTTAAGTGTCCAACAGGTAGCTGATTTTTTCCACTATGGATCCATTTTTTTTTTTTTTATCTTTAATCCAAAACAGGCAGAGCATCATCTGATCTGTTGTTCACAGTTTCAGAGATGAGAGCAGTTGAAGTTAAAGATTTGGAGACAAGGAACATTCTTGAATTCAGTTTTATT
Organism: Apogon hyalosoma; assembly: GCA_037367295.1. Taxonomy (NCBI): domain Eukaryota; kingdom Metazoa; phylum Chordata; class Actinopteri; order Kurtiformes; family Apogonidae; genus Apogon; species Apogon hyalosoma. The sequence goes on along the minus strand of JAPQRP010000019.1, from coordinate 39,522,960 downwards.
CTTAAAAATGATGAATAAAACACTGCTTGCTTTTGCTGTAAATAAGTATTAGTTTCACATTAGTATAAAATCAGAATCTATGATCGTAACTAGTTCAAAGCAATGCTGTTACACTTTCCTTCTAGAGAATATTAATTATATATTAATTATTCCACGAGTGGGGACAAAAACAAAGCAAATAATTATTTTCTCAATTTGAAATGTAATCCTAACCTGAAAAAGAACCAATAATATTAAAATACTGGACTGATAAGCATTATCGATCATAGTAGTAGTATTGACAAAATTTTAACAATACCCATCCCAAGCCTCCTTGGTGACCAACAATATTGTCGTATCATCTGTGAAAGCAGCATATGGATGATCCGAGAGGGAGTTTTTTTAGCCATGTCATCTGTGTGGTTACTTGTCCATGTCATAGTTTTTGTCTGTGAGATTCAGATTTATTAATTATTCACACCAGACTCAGTATGTGTGACAAAACACATGCTGCCACTAAATATTTAACTCTTGCACTTGACCAAACCTTTTCCTCAGAGGCATTTTTGGATAATTATTTTCATCCTAAATCATCCTAAAAGAAAATAAAGAAATTAAAATTCACTGTCAGGGGAGATATTTCATCATCCCCCTGTGTTAGTGAACGTTGGTGGTAACCGACAAGTTAATCCTATTTCCCTTTTGCAAGAGCGATGGCTCAGAACTGTATCACATTATTGTTAGAAGAGAAGCAGCTTTGCCAGTTAAACCATCTTTCCAGATTTTCACAGCCTCCTTAGTCTCCTGAGACAGTCTGCACAGATGCAGTACAACCGTCTCCTGCAGGACTGCTCAGATAAGCACAAGTGAATTCTCTTAGATGTGCCTCTGTTCACCTGTGCTTGTGAAAGCAATGTTCAGATCAGTCATTGTGTAACAAAAGATCCAGGCTATGCAAGTTTTTAACTTACAAAAAACATATTTACCTTTTCCCCAGAGTAAACAGAATTTAGTTCCAGTGCTTGTGTCTGTGCCTGTAATATTTGGAAGTCTGACAAAAATAATGCATGATGCTGTTAAAGTTATTCATCATTCTCCTGTAGGAGCTCTCATTTGTTTGTTTGTTTGTTTTTCCAGGGGAGTAAAACTGCTGAGTTTGGATATTGTTATGTGTATGATTCATGTGTGTTGTGTCCTCTAAGTTTTATTTTTCCCCTGACGGCAGCGCGGAAACCTGCCTTTGAGATCTGAACACCTGATGTGACACTGATGAAAGACCTCTGACAATTATCACTCAATCAGTAATTGAGTCACTGATCATTCCTTCTGTTTTTTGGTTGTCTGGTTTTCTTATTGGATTTTCCTGAGAGTCTAGTTAGAATTGGAAATCATTCTCCTGCTTAACTTTATGATGTTTTTGGTGTTAGAATTTAAAATCCTCTATATTGTTTTACAGGATTAAAATACCCAAAATGCTACAAAGAAAAGAAAATCACCCAAAAATTACCCCTTTACCCTGAGTAGAAATCTTTTTACATTAGCCTTTAATTTTTTTTACTTTTTTGTGTATAAATGTTTTCTGCATTTCATCATCTGTGCTGCACATTGCCAACATTTAAATGTTTGTCAAATATAGATAATAGTCACTATGAGATTAATGGAAGTAATTTAATACACTGTGAAAAGTTCTACACTTATATTTTGTATTGCGTCCTGTCGATCTCTGCTCAGTTTCAGTTTTTCCATAACAATAAGGTCTGTCATGCAGGTATCATACCTACAACAGCAGCATAAATATTATAAATTTAAGTTATGATTTATTTAAATTACCTGATAATAGTTACATGTAGAATGGATTTAGTGACTGAATTTACAGCTGCTGGGTTTTGCATTTTAGTGTTTTACTGTATCTATTCAGTGTTGCTCTGACTATAACTGTCTGTGTCCTAGAAAGCTCCTAGCTTCCACTTTTGCAACTCACTGGGTCTAAAAAACATTTTTGTTAAGAAGGCAAATGTTTTTTGTGGCCGCAGATTCATTCTGCACTTAGCTGTAGACATTCTGCTGTCCATTTACAGTCAGGGCATTTCCATTTATGACATGTTAACGCTGTCATGTTTACAGTTTTCAAATGGTACTGCTGTCCTTATCACTGTCTTTGCCTTTACAGGTAAATCAGAGAGAGCTCCATTTGTTGGATATGCGAGGGATCCTGGAGCATCTGGCTGCCAGGTGAGTTTGTTGTCACCTCATACCTTTGCTGAAGTATCTATTAAAGCAGAGCTACTAGAATTTAGATTTTATACTAGTACCGGCCATCTTATTGGTTACGAATCTTCTTCAAATAAAAATATATCTTGAAAGAATGGTAACAAACTCCAAATCAAATGCAGATTAATGCAGGTTATAATGTACAAACTGTCCAACAAGGCATGTGACATGTGAGATTCAGGACTGTGGTATTGATTCAGACTTACCAGGCTCAAATAGTTTTGTTAAATATTAAAATCTGAATCTAAGTGTCTGAACATCTCCTACTATGCTATGAATGTTTAATATATCACATTTGTATCGTCTCCCGATGTACACATTATAAATTCATGGTATATTCTGGGGGCTTTCAATCCAAATAATAAAAGCCATAGAAAACATTGTGAAGTGTCATGACATTTGTTTTCACTACCACTTCCGATAAACTTTTGTCTTATGTGACTCAGAAATTAAGTCTTCACATGGCATTATATGATGTATAATCACTTTATGTCTATTCATTGTGGCAGAATATCTAATAAAATGGACAGTTACACTAAGAAAATGATACCTTTTCTGAATTTTAATATATTTGGAAACATTTGATATAGAGCAATAACATAAATAAATTTAGACCCAGTTAATTATAGGTATTTTAATATAGACATATTACATATTGTATCTTTAAAAAGCTTTTACTCATGACATCCATTCAATGTTTTACATGCTAAGGCCTTCACAAAATATTTAGTGGATGAATACATCCAAATTTGACTTCAGTTGCTTATGTAAAAATTGCCAAAGCTAAGTTTGCAGCTGTTGGTGTGTTGTGGTTAATGCTGTGCTTCAGTGACAGGTTGTCGTTTTGCAGAACCTCATTTTGATTGTTTGTGTTATCACTTACCAATTCTATGACCCACATTTCAGGCCAGTTATTTATTTCTGAATAAAATAATAAATAATACATCCCACATGTCCTCATTTGTTTAATTAGACATGACAGAACATGTTAGATTTTTCAATTAAAAATCAAAGCTCACAGCATTTGGTGTGTACTACGTCAATCCTCTAAATGGGATTTAAGGGGCACGTGAGGGCAGTTTTTTGAGCCAATACTAGACACAGCTCAGAGGTGTACTCACTCATGTGATCTCTGACCTGCTGCTTGTGGTCTGCAACCGATTACTCTAATTAGACCAAGCTCATAATTGGCCTCTTAACCCAGTTTGATGGGTCAACAAGGTTGAATAGAGTTTTCAGCAGTTGGTGTAGTTGACAAGATTGACTCCTTTATATCTTCTTAAAGGTAGTTGCTCCTTTTCACTATTAACATACTCCCTGCTTGTGTAAACTGGAAAATAAAAATAAAACTGTTGAGTTAGCACTAATATGTATTTTCACTGTCACTTAATCTGGAATGGAATTATCCATTAGTTGTTTGATGTAGATGTTTGATGTTGTTTCAGAAAACTGTAAAAAAAAAAAAAAAAAAAAATAGTGATCAGTCTTTCCTGAAATGGATTCTTTGATCTACAACCCTAATATATTTATTATTTTATTATTTATTAAGAAGCTATATCAGAGAGTTTTGACTGTTTTTCTTAAAATGATAATCTAGTTCTTTTTCATGTCTACAGAATTATATTGTTGGAAATGTACAGTAAACTGCCTATAGATGTATTCATACTTTTTTGTTCTCTACTTCAGAGGAGTTTGTATAATATTAGTAGATACAAATAAAAAAAAAGTTGGTTGTTGATGCATGAAATTACTAAATAAATGAAAGATACTGAAAAGTGATTTTAATTTCCACCAACTGCACTAAACACTCACTTCTCAGAATAAAATCTGCTGTTTTCTGTCGTTTGCTTTTTCTTTCAGTCCTCTAATCGGACAGACATCGAACTAGCAAGTCCTAGTTCAGTGACTACATCAGGGAAATCCACTGCTCCGTTCTACTCCTTCACAGGGCCCAATCCCAGAAGACGTTCTCTACAAGACGCCCCAGCAATTGGTGAGCAGTGTCTCAATAATTACCAAACATGAAAGTAAACAGCTCCAGCTAAATACTTTCTACTGGTGATAAAATTGCACTGAAGTCTATGGAAGGAGAAAATAATGTTTGTTTTAATGAATGGTGATGAAAAGATGGTCACGGTGTGGCCCTACTTCCAGACTGTCAGGGGGGGACTATGGTTGTTATAAATAAAGCTAAAATTCATAAAACTAAAGTAAATTAAAATTAGGACAGTTGCATGTTTCCACATAATGGCACTTTTTCCACATTTCCTAATAAAATCAGATTGTAATAATAGTTTATTTAACTCTTTAAATAATATTTGTATGGAAATGTTTATTTATTTATAAACAATGCTTGAATTTGTTGGGAACCATTGCCTGTAAAACTAGCTTGTTTATAAGACATTCACTGTTGCTTCTTTTTGCCAGTGAATGACTAGATGTGCTTTCATCTTTCCACAGATCCTCTACAAACAAAAAAGGTTCGCAAGGTCCCTCCTGGCCTGCCTTCATCTGTGAGTGGAAGATCATCTACCTCTCATATAAATAGATTTCACAGTGAGCTTGCTTAAGCAGACACACACACACACACACACACGTCCACTCTCTGTCCACTTGCACCTCCCTCAACCCCAACAGACAATATGTCTAATAACTAGATTGAAATACATTTAAGCAAGCATTTGGTTGGTTTACCTGGATGTGAGGTGATGAGGAGAGTTCTGTTGTCCAGTGTTTGAACAGGTTTCTGGAAACCGCACAAAGCCTCAACCAGCTGCAGCTCCATCGACATGATCAGGTCCTCTCCTTTCCTGCAACAGAAACGCAAAGTTAGAAACTGGACTGTGTAGCATGAAATTCAAACTCAGAAGGGGCTTCGACAAATATTTTTGCAGTTATGACAGGGGAAGCTGCTTTCCTACACTCCTGCAGATTTGTCTTTTCAACACAAAGTAGTCAAACCTTCACCTTCAGGCAGCACAGGTAATGACAAGAAGCATTTGACAACACATCACCTGGTGAAACGTGGATGTTCTTGCTGGTCCAGGATAATAATGATATCACCTGGCTCAAGACCCGGTTCTTGGTCCCCCTCACCATGGAAAACTATCTTTTGTCCATCTCTCATTCCTGCAGTAGTTATAAGACCAGATCACGTATGTAGCATCTGGGTTTTCTAGTATGCGGTTATACTTTATTAAATGTATAGAATAAGATACTTTTAAGCTAAATGTGAACATACACATTTAAGCTAGCTCAGCCTTCATTCTCACCCTTGTCAATGTGGACCTCCAGGATTTTCTTTTGTCGCAGGATCTTACGACCTACACATGCTTTGCAGCGGTCCTTATGGCTGATTCGCTGTCCTTGGCCCTGACAGTTGTGGCACACTGTGGACACTTGCTGGACCATACCTGGAAGCAGTTGGTGCACACGGACCTGCATGCCTGTACCGTGGCAAGACATGCACATCTGTGCAGCTCCTTTTCGACTCCCACGACCTGCAAAAACCAGTATCAGCACTCACTCCGGTAACAAAGAAAAATGGGACTTGTGCTTTAGCTTCATTTTCTTGGGTTAAACTTAGATGACCTCTTAAGAACAGAAAGGGGGGTGACGTCATGATTTGTTCTGGACAAAAAGCCCTTTCATAGGCTTTTTAAATCAGCTTGTCCTCTAAAGCCTGCTCAGATCGCCAGGCACTAACAAAGAACAAAGAAACATAATGACGTTACAGCAAGCAAACTATAGAGTTAAAAAGGTACCTTCACATTTGTCACAAAGAGTATTTTTCTGGACAGCAAGTTTTCTTGTAGCTCCATTATAAAGATCCTCCAGAGTCACTGAAATCTGATGAACAATGTTCTTGCCTGCAATGGAACACAAACAACATGTTTCATTATCAACAAAATATTATGCCAAACTTTCATACATATTATTGAATCTGATGAAACGCCAATAAAGCCATAATTGTAAGAAAAAATCTGCTAGTAACTGTTGAAACTAGATTGTCACTCAACTCATATTTCTCTACAATAAGCAAAATGGGGGGGGGCAATTGCGGTTAAAAATTATGATCAATAAAAACTTCAAACTGTGAAACCAAAAATATAAATAGAAAAACTGTACATATACAAGTGTCCATTTTTCTAATATATACATACCTTTTCTTTCTCTGTGCATCCGACTACCACCTCCAAAAACAAAATCAAAGATGTCCATGGGGGAAGCAAAATTTCCACCACCTCCAGTTCCTCCTTCTTTAATGGCCTTTTCACCTCCACGGTCATACAAGTCTCTTTTCTTGGCATCTGACAACACTTCATATGCCTGTGAGATCTGCTTAAACTAGAATTAGAACCACAAAACGTGCCTTTTCTTAATAAGTGTTATTAAGCAGAAGGTACATTTTTGCAGTGATCAAAGAAATAAGGTGATTTATCAATCAATTAATGCATTTAATTCTTTAAAGGAGCTATATAGAGTATTTCTACTTTAGAATATCCAAAAATGACTTTACAGCATTTGTCAGAGTCTTTATTCGAGTACCATAAAGTATCAGAGTACAATCAAAAGTTCTGATGTTATGCCCCAGATGTCAGTGGGTGGTATGGCAGAGTCAAGCAATAAATAGTCAAATCCAAGGGCTGACATGTCAGTCTGCTGGTCTGTAAGAAAACCAAGCAGACTGGACAAGAACTAGTAAGAAACAAGAGCCAAAGTGACCAAGTGATTGAAAAAAAAAAAAAAGAAACATTACATTATTATCTTGCTTTCCCTGCTAGTCAAAGCTCTAAAGTAAAAGAACTATGTCCAACACTGAAATTAATTCAAGAAAATTGTATTTATATACCTCACAAATCAGAGATTCTTCTCAAAGGACTTTACAATCTGTACCATATACAACACCTCCTATCCCCTCACCTTTGGTTCTAGTGAGAAAGTCCCAGCATTTCTTCTACACTGGTGAGTTTGATTATGAGGCTTATGGAGGTTTAAAGTTACTGTGTTATGTTATTACATTTGATATTTTCACCATAAACTCATATGTGTTGGGATGATATAAAATGGATATTCAGTACAGCTATCAAAACAAACCATACAAAAAATGTAGGTATTCTGTGGCTTTTCTACAACCGTTTTCGGTGTCAAAACAGAGGAGAGCTAACAGAGCTGTAATGTAAACTACCTATAAACTAGATTATAAGACACGACTATTTTGATGGATTTTCTAAGTTTGTTTTTGAAGGCGAGAGCTTCATGATCTGATATTATAAACATATGTAAATGAGTTTCACACTCATGTCAGTGAATGATACGGTCTGTGGAGATCTAAAATTAAATCAGTGGTGGTTTTGACAGCTGTGGGTGACTTCAACCCGCTGTTGATCATTTGGAATATTAGCATGTACATATAACTCCTTTAAATAAATGTACTTACCTTTTCTCCCTCCACAGGATTTTTGTCAGGGTGATATTTCAACGCTAGTTTACGATATGCTTTTTTCAGTTCACTTTGTGTGGCGTTAGGTTTCACACCCAATGTGTCATAGAATCCTGTTTCTTTCACCATGATTGACTTTGATGGTTGACCCTGAAAAGTAGAAAAAAACAAAACACACAGTGCTTTAGTACACACTAACAGAAAAAATACAAATATATAAAGTAATTTATGAACATTATACAAGATTTAATGAATGTCACTAATAGTGTTATGACTAATGTTTTCCTGTGACAAGAGGACATAAATTAACTTTTAAAAATTATAGGAACCATATGTTCCATCAGATGTGCCTATATTTTTGTACCATAGTCTGTAAATGTAATTCTTTCAATTATGGCCAAAACGTTTATAATGAGGTCACTAAAAACTACAACAGGGGTGTCCAATCCTGGTCCTCAAGAGCAACTATCCTGCATGTTTGAGATGTATCCCTCTTCCAGCACATCTGATTCAAATGATCAGCCTATCGTCAAACTCTGCAGACGCTTGATAGTGACCATCAGGTGTGCTGGAAGAGGAAACATCTAAAACATGCAGGATAGTAGCTCTCGAGGAAAAGGACTGGACACCCCCTGAACTACACCAACAACACCTGTCACAAATATCATGATTGCCATATTACAATTATTTGAAGTAATCCTAATAATTTTACATACAAGTAATTATCATCACTATTCACCTATATCAGGGTTGGCCACCCCTGACCTATATGAACAGTTTGATGAAACCTACAGACGTTACATATTTTACCTTCATTTCAACACCAGTAATATGTTGCCGTTTTAATATCATCACAGCACTGTACCCCCTTCTTCTTTTGCTGAACTCAATGGAGAACAGTCATTTAGATTTTGTATGTGCTGAATATGTCAGTGATGGACTATAATAAAGTTCTACCATATTTGCCCAGTTTATTTGTTCAATTATAACTTTTTTCCACAATAGTTTAAGGTTTATTTTGATTTTGTACCTTGGCTCAAACTACCAGTGGTGGCATAAAGTTAAGAGAACAGTATAATGTTAAATTGCAAATGTCTATAACAATCATCAACTCACTTTTCAATATCATGACAGCCCTTGTCACAGTAACCTTGATTTGTGGCCATGAAAATTAAATCAGTTCTTAGTTGAGTCCAAGTGAAGTTTGTAACAAAAAAAACAAAACAAAACAGGTGTTCCTGAGACATCACATTCAATAGCATGAACACACACAAGGTTACAGCGACCTTCATATTTGACCATCACTATCTTTTCTGTTCATCCTTGTGTCCAACTGGACATTTGTGTCAAACTTTGTATCATTCTCTTCAACTGTTTCTGACATATCACAGTTGTGAGGCCTGACTGACCAACATACCAATCAATGACAGATAGAGTGGACATGGAAATAACTAAAAATCCAAATTAAATTACTGTATGTTGTAAGTGTGTGTTGTATTTCATGCTGCCTCTTGGCCAGGACTCCCTTGGGAAAGAAGTTCTTAATTTCAATGGAATCTTTTTTCCTGGTTAAATAAAGCTTAAATAAATAAAACAAAAAAGTGTTAAAACCATGTGACACTTGCAAGAGGACTTGGTGTTCCTACTTGACATTTTAATTTTAAACAAACTAAAACTTGACATGTCATAGCTCATACTAGTAGATACCAGCAGAGGGTTTATCAATATGTATTTTATTTTAAGTCTATGACCTTTTGATCTCTATTACAACTAGAGCTGAAACTAGCAACTATACTGAAAATCCTCGAAAAAAAAAATATATATACTGTATAGTTCACTGAAATGCCAAGTTTAAAATGTGGTTTGAGAGGGTTCACTCAAATACTTAGAGTCTGGACTGTTTGTCAGCTGGTTTATATGTTTAAATATGTGTGTGCTAACGTCATGGGATTAACCTTCTGCTTTCGTTGTCGCAGTGCAAAGTATGTGATAAAATACTTTATCAATGTGTCAGTAGAACCACATAGGATAGTGACTAACTAGCTCCGCGTTTACATAAAATGACAGTAAAGCAAGCAAAGCTTACTAAACTAATTCTTTACTTTAAGCATGGTTTAGGTATCTTTACTGTAACATGATTTTCGTAAAAGCAGGAGAGAGGGACGATTAACGTTTGTTGTTTTTTTTAGGGGGGGGTTTATAGGGTCATTAGTTAGGGTCCGGACTTCAGTAGCTACCTGTTCCTATGTTCACGATGAAACCAAAATAAGGTTTCATATCCATCCATTATACGTAAAAAAAATGAGCTAACTAGACAAAACTTAGCCTAGCAAGGATAGCTTCTTAACGTTAGCTGTGCTAAATACTCTCTAACCTGAAACCGGCACTGTTTGTATGACAGGCGAAAAACCTACATTTATAACTGTGACTTGTTGTTTTCCCACCTGTACAAAATCGGCGATTTGAAGAAGTTTATAGTGGAGCCTTCAGTTCAAAGCGCCTCTTCCAGAAGCTTCTTTCACGCTGCTAGCAGTAGCATGGGTGGCGATAATCTATTATTATGACGTCATTCCACTGCGACGCGAACAAGTCAACAAAACAAGCGTGTCGGAGCTGTCGCAGTTTTGTAGCTCTTCTAAAACAGCCACATTAATGAGAAAAATGCCTGTTTGCTGGCTTATCAGCCAAGAGGGATATCATAAACCAATTCAGCTGCCTCACTTACAGACAGTTGTCTTGGGTCGAGGTCCAGAAACCACCATTAAAGACAAAAAATGCTCTCGACAGCAAGGTAATATGCAGACAGACATTTTTCCAGTAATACTTTAGCTTTAGCATGTAGCTAAAGTTACACAGACACCGACATCATGATGCTAAACGTGCAATTGCAAAGAGAGAAAAACGTCATCTGGTGGCCGTAGACAATTTTGAATATGATGATCGAAACGCTACTGCATTATTTTGGTGAAATTTCCCATTTTAAAAGCATTTCCAAAGCGTTTCAAGGCTCATATTGAAATTATTTGCAAAATGAGTGGAACCACAATCGTTTTCGCAATATCAGCCTGTGCAAATTTATAGTCCCATAAATCACCAATTCACTCATTATTTATGGATTTAAACGTTACAAGACTGTAAAACCGTGTTTTCCTGTAATGGATGTTTCAGTGCCAATAGCATTATTTTTTTCCATTGTTTACAATGTTGTTTAAACTTCTGCCACTTTATTGCACCATTTGTTGCATATGCATTTTTTGGATTTTTTTTTTTTTTTTAATACCTGAACGTTAACATTGAACTTTAACCTCCGTAAATTGTATCCTCTCTCAACCAGTTGAATTAAAAGCTGAATGCAACAAAGGATACATCAAGGTTAAACAGGTATGAAATAAAGGTATTTTAATGGCAGTTTCAAACTATGGGATTATGAAATATTCGTGAGATTAAATAAATAACTTTTATGTACTCTGGATTAGTGGAGCATAATATGAATAACAATTTAGACACAGGAGCTGTTAAGTCATCTGTAGTGGTGATTAAAGTAGTACCACTGCTCATTTAACCCTGTATCATTTTCTTTTCCTTACTCCAAAGCTTGGCTTGAACCCCACCTCCATAGATTCTCTGGTTATAGGAAAAGGCAATGAGGTCAAAATGAAGCCTGGACAGCAACTTCACATTGTCAATCAACTTTACCCATACACTATACAGTTCAAAGCAGATACCACTGGTGACCATGGAGGCATCAAAAGACCACGAGAGCTGGCTTCATTTGACAGAGACAGTCATAGAAATGCTCCAAGTGTGAAAGCAGCCAAACACATAGAAAAGGTTCCTGTACCAGACAGCAGCCCCAGAGAAGCCACAAAAAGCAGTGTAAGAAAAGACAGACTGACAGCATTATATTTGAAATGGATTTCGACCTGTGATTTTGATTATTCCTGGTACATTGTTATAGTGTAACTAATGAAAGTGTGACACATAATAAAAAATAAAAGGGGTACCTCCGTTTCAGGAAAGTGTTGGACATTGGAGCCAAGGCCTGAAAGCATCAATGCAAGACCCAAAGATGCAGGTATTTATATTAATGTGATTCTCATTCATCTGAATTTTTGATTTCATGATTGTTTTTTGCAGCCTCTGACTGGTATCTATTGTGATTTTTGTAGGTGTACAAGGATGACAGAGTAGTGGTCATTAAAGATAAATACCCTAAGGCTCGCTACCACTGGCTAGTCCTCCCTTGGCAGTCCATTCCCAGTCTGAAGACCTTGCGTGAGGAACACTGCGATCTGGTGAAGCACATGCAGAAAGTTGCAGACCAGATGGTTCTGAAATTCCCAGCCTCTAATTCTTTGCGCTTCCGCACAGGATACCATGCCATACCCAGTATGAGGTTAGTGTGGCTGTGTCAATTGAGATTTTAGTCTACAATAAACTCATATTTGTTTTAACATTGTGGATGTTGCTTTTTACAGGGCAAAGTATTTATTTATTTTTAATTCTGTATTTTTGAAAAAAAACATTTTTTAACTGATTAATATTTTCATACCAGTTAGGGAATGCAGGTTGAAATATAATTTATAGGAACATCCCTTTTTCTATTGAAGCTATGGTAATCATTTTGTGTGAGATAAAGGAGATACTTCCCAATAATTTTTGAATGGGAACTGGATTCATGCTCTGAAACCACCGCCTTTCAGAATCAATATATTTTGCCAGTTACACAAAAACAAATTGTTCACAGTTGGTGGTAGGTAATGGAAAATAAGAAAACAATGGTATTGTGTTTCTATTACAAAATACATCTGGCACCTATGATTCCAGTTTAGTTGGTGTTGTAATGGTCAGCCAGCCCATGTCTGATGTTGATGACCAAAAGAAAAACAATAATTATGCTTTTGCTCTTTATAGTCATCTACACCTCCATGTAATCAGCCAAGACTTTGACTCTCCTTGTTTAAAGAACAAAAAGCACTGGAACTCATTCACAACAGAATATTTCATCGACTCAAAAGGTAAGCAAGATGATTATTTATCTCTGTTATGGGCTAGTTGTCTCACAGTGTCTTTAATTGCAAGCTTATGTTTCATTCATAATAACACTGTTTGGTTTTTCTGCAGATGTCATTCAGATGCTAGAAAAAGATGGAAGAGTCACTGTGAAAGAAGGGAACAGTGAGCTGCTGAAACTACCTCTTCGCTGTCACATTTGTCACAAAGAGCTTCCCACTATACCATCACTAAAAGAACATCTGAAGTCTCACTTTTCATAGCTAAGTGAACTTGAGTCAAATTCTCCTTGGATGTCATCGGTTTGACACATTATGGCAGTGTTTTTGCCATGTAAAACATAACATTTTTATAGAAAAATGCAGTTATGTGGTGGAAACACCTCCAGAGGTTAATTTCCAACCAGGGGTTTGTCATGTTTGCGAGGAGGGTCTCTGAGGAAATCCTTTTACGTTAGATGCTATCTGTTTTTTTGTTTGTTTTTGTTACAAATGTCACAACACAGTTGGAAAGTTCTGATATTACTTTATTGTTCCAAGTTACATGATTAGATGTTGTATTAAATATTTTGGAGTGACTAAATAATGAATTTGTTTTTTTATTTTTTAACACGTACCAAAGCACATACTTTGCTGTGAGTTCTCTAATCTATACTTTAGTTTTAGTCAGATATTAAGGGGAAATGTGACATTTTCTGCACTGTTTTCCACTCTAGTCTACCATTGTCCCACCGATCATTTACTGTCATATAACGATTGATAGTTATTATAGAGTTATTATGATGTTATGTGTGTGATGCAATTTCTGTAATATACAATTATGGACATTAGTAAGAATTCAATTAGTCAAGACTGGTTCAGGAGACAATGCATTAATCACCAAACATATCACCAACAAGTAATTCTGCAGAAGTGAATGCAGCAGATATTGTGTCTTTGTACACGTGACTGTTGGGAGTCAAATACAGTGAGGGCTGCTTGTCAATACTTTGTCTTTATCGCCATCTGGTGGGCGTTTTATATACAGACACCATGTTAGGAAAAGGAAATTGCTGTCGCTGACAAAGGGTGAAACCTTCATAATCTTGTGTATTTTCTGACTACATTGATGTAGACAGTTATTTTGAGCAAAAAGTAACAGTAGTAGAAAAGTACAGTGGCCCGTACGGGGATCGAACCCGCGACCTTGGCGTTATTAGCACCACGCTCTAACCAACTGAGCTAACCGGCCACGATGACGGAGGGAGAGTTAACCCAATATGACACAATCAGCACGATGTCTTTTCCCACATGTTTTCAGATCAGCTCCCACAAGTACTCTTATATTATTTATTCATTTATAATTATCAAAACACATAGAATGCTTTGGAGTCATTTCACAATTAAAAACCTCACAAAAAAGTAGCTAGCTACAGCTAATATTAGTGTGCCAAAATCAACATTCAGAAGCAAAAACCAGAGCAAATCTGACATCCTGACGTCTTCAGGCAAACAGGTTATGGTGTTGTGTCTGACAGTGGAAGAAAACAGGTTTCAGGAGTGTGCCATCATCTCCTGAGGCTTAGCTCCCTCTCATCCTCATCTGGTACCATCAGGTTGTCCACTGAGTGATGTCCATCATCTCCAATGTCCTGAAAGAAGTACTCTTCACTTTCGCAGCTCTGGGTGCCATTCACACAGTCTGGGTGTTTGACCTGCTGCAGCTCCGTGCTGTCACTGGTGTCGCTGCTCTCACTGGTCTCATTGCTTTCGCTGCTGGTGCTCTCAGTGCTGTCACTGGTTTCACTGGTCTCACTGGTCTCATTGCTTTCGCTGCTGGTGCTCTCAGTGCTGTCACTGGTTTCACTGGTGGCAGCTGTGATTGCAGTGCTGTCACTGGAGTCTGCGCTGTCGCTGGTGCTCTCGCTGCTGTCGATGGAGTTCTCCGCCAGAGCCTGGGTCGCATTGGCCCTCTGTTTAAGAATCATGATGGTGGAGGTCTGGTTCCCCAGATGTTCTTCTGACTGACCTTTGACCTCTGCACTGCTGTTGTCCTCTGCACTCAGGTCTTGGACAACCTTTGGAAACACTCGAACCCAACTCTGATACAGGAAATAAATAGTCACTTAACTCTCTTAAAATCTCATTTTAGATGCATTTTGGTTTTAATCAGTTGCGTGAGGAAAATGTGTGTCCCACCTTCCTAACATTCTCCTCGCTGCCCATGCTGTCATCTCTGGTTTCTGTCATGAGCTCTGTCTGTTGAAATAAGGTGAATGCATAAAGTGAGAAAAACTAAATTCAAAACATTCACACAATAACATGCAAGATTTGGTAAAAAAAAAAAAAAAAGTAAAAGTTTTGATCTTAC
This sequence comes from Apogon hyalosoma, assembly GCA_037367295.1. Taxonomy (NCBI): domain Eukaryota; kingdom Metazoa; phylum Chordata; class Actinopteri; order Kurtiformes; family Apogonidae; genus Apogon; species Apogon hyalosoma. The sequence goes on along the minus strand of JAPQRP010000019.1, from coordinate 39,507,905 downwards.
CTCTTCTTGTGACTCACTGTCACTCTCTTCTGAAGTCTGTAGAGAAAAGAAAAGAAAACCAAAACTAAGTTAAGCGTGCCTGTGCTTTATATACCTCTAAACCAATCTGCATTGTACCTTCCTGTTCTGCTTTTTAAATTTGTGCCTCCTTCTCTACAATTATTTTCATATTTATTACTGGTTTGTGCTGGTAAAACTATAGATACAAATATGGTGAAATCTGAAAATTCAGCAATAAAATGCTTAATGGAGTTATTAACAGCAGTGAAGTGCACTGACGAACATCTACCACCCACCGTGTCTTCTGAAGTTTCCTCTGATGATTCAGACTCTGAACTCTGGAAAAGAGACAGTCACATGAAAGGGTTAATGAAAATATACACCACATTATCACATGATTTTTGTCTTTTCTTGAGCCAGATGTGAGATTTGGCATCAAAGACTCACTTGATTTGAGATATTTTCTTCTGAGCTCTGTAACACAAAAGAGGGATGGATTCAGTGAATCGTCATGTCAGTCATCTTCTGCATCATTACTGCTCATCACTTGCTTGATTTATACATTACCTGAATCTCTGAAGTGTTATTTTCAGATGATTGTGAAACCGACAAACTCTCTGTCTGGGTGAAAGAAAGCAAAAAAAGTTAACGCAAACCACATGATGATACCCTACAACTGTAAACACAAACAATAATCTCAGTCATTTAGATCTGTTCATTTCAATCGTAGCCCAGACGAGCTAGTGCAAAAATTAAGTCCAGACATTATAGTAAACAAAAGTGTCTGGAAAGGCAAGTCTCCTGAGCCCTGAAGAACTTTTTGGATACCGCACCTATTGTTTGGATTTCCGCTGACTTTGACAGAGAAACACAACTTGGCTGCTGGCAAATGATTTACTATATGCATGAGGTGTGAGGTTACTTCACTCACCACCACAATGTGGTAAGAGAGGACATAGTTTTCATCAGACTTACCGAGTTTGAATCAAGCTCATTTGATTCCAGAACAATGTTGAATGAAATCTGTAGAAAGAGAACACATGGATTATAATCACTGAGGAAGACACTTTTTTTTTTTTTTTTGGTAGTTCTTCTTGGTTCAACTGGACTGGTTTAGCTTTTTTGACGTTCCGTCTCTCATCTAAGAGACTTCAGAACTGCAGAAGTCTCTTGGATGAGAAACAAAATGTTTTCAAAAGAGCTAAACTAGTCCAGTTGAACCGAGAAGAACTACCAAGAAGAATGATGACCTGGGCAAATGAGAACCTACACAGACTTTTTTTGTTTTGTCTTTTTAGTGGATGTGCACAGATTTGAAGCAGGTCTCCAGCTGTTTGTGTTGTACTGTTTTACATGTTATTCTTCCTGTCTGAGTCTCAGAAGTTAATACAAATGGGAGACTGTCGTACAGTCTTTTATTTAGATGCAAGTTAAAGGTTTTATCATATTCATGTATTATATTCATTTCAAATAGTCTGGTATGTTGAAAGAATTAATTAAATAAAACATTTTTCTCAACCTCATGAGCTACACTGAATGCTTTTTTTTTTTTTTTTTTAGAAATTTTGTGTCAAACTCCATAATAAAATAAAAAATAATTAATTATCATAGAAAAAAAAATACACATTATACTTACCGGGTTTGCAAAGATGGCACCAATAAGGCAAACAGTAAATGTTATGATAATAGTCTTCATTCTGCAACAGACATTGAGAAATCAACGTGATCAGCATTGCATTTTCACTTCTGTTTCACATTTGACTCATAAAAAAGTTTATAGCTGTAAACAGAAAGACAGACGGTAACAATATGATTATATGCAAAAATACTGCACAGTGCACAAAACACCAAGTACAAAGCACTCAAGTACCAAAAACTAAATAAATAAAAAACATTGAATTTTAGAGTCCTCTGACATATATTGTACCTCTTTTTGTCCAACAAAGCACTATCCAGCAGGTAAATGAAGTAGTCCTTGGATGACAAATACAACAGCGAAAGGGGATCACAGCACCTTTTTCAGTCAGTCGGTGTAGAAGAGCTGCTGTGTGGACGTGTGGTAAAGAAATCCAAGGACTACTGTATATATATGTATGTAAGCTGAATTACGTTGGTTGCATCACTTCCTTCCGGATGTCTGTCTTCTGCCAACATGCAAAGGTGTATTTATTCCAGAAGCTGTGCTCAAAACAAACACACAATGGAAAGATGGTGATTGCACTTACACACCACAGACACACACAGGGCTGTTTCATTCAGTCGCTAAATTTCCTCCACCCCCTTTCAGTCTTATGTGAAATACAGTTTAGCCTACTAAACCATAGGGTTTGTGGCTTTTGTGAAAAAACAGGCTCACCCACTTGCAGTGGAAAGGACGGCCAGACAGGGTCACACTTGTTTCCGGTGACATGGATGTTTTTTCATCTTCTTTTCCTTCTTCATGTTTTATAGTTGCAGATCAATTTTTGTTCATATATCAGCTGTGCTGCACCTTATTAAAACTGGAGTTTGTTGAAGCAAATTAATTACTTGCATGATCCTGATCTACATTTTTCTTTAACCTAAACTTTTCAAACTACTCATATGTTGCTGTTTGTATCCCCACATGAATACTTGTCCACACATGCACACACTGAAGCTAATAAAGCTGATGAAACGTCTGAAAACATATTTTTTAGACCTCTTTTGCAGTGTGTTATTGAAAATGGGACCCCTTCGTGGAACTCGGATTTGTACAGTAGAAAGTCTAAATAAAGACTTCTGTGAACATCATAATTGTTTCCTGGATTTCCATGTATGGTCAGGCCTAAAATAAGATTACAGAATTCCTTGTTTAACCTCACTTTGGATTTCAACCATGCAAAAGAAACCTGTAATTAGCCTGGATATTCACCAGTCTGGAGCTGCTTACCAAAACCACAGCTACCAGTCGATGTAAGGTTCTGCTTTGGAGAGGGGAGGAGGCGAGGATGATTGATGGTTGTTATGGCACACAAACCGGCAGTCAACAATGTCTACATCCCAAGGTTACTTAAGTTTTCGTGACTCTTTTAGCCATGTAATGCATCTGCGTTATTTAATTTTCCATTTTTTAAGGAGTGGAAACATTTATGACATTCACACCTCAATGACAGAACCACATGCCTCATATTTGACCATGAAGAACAGTATTTGAATGTGATCAACTACATCTGAAATGTGTTTTAATCTCACTTTTGTTACTGTTAAATGTAATTTATTTTCTTTTACCTGCAATAGTTTATTTATATTCTAAATGACAGCCAGAGAAGGGTTTAATTGTCATGTAACTTGTCACAGTTCCATTGGCAATAAAAACCAACCAACTGCCTGGTTAAGCCATGCACTAAGTGTTACAAATGGTACTGCTGTTACTACAATATGAACTGAATACTGATGAAGTTTTTGTAACAATATTCTTCTTGAACACAAAAAGTTAGTAGTAAATATGGTGTAAAATACATCACAAAACATACCTCCTGCAGGAGCAGAGGATGCAAATGAGGCAAAGAAATGAGTGTCTAAATCTGCTGCAAATATATATTTGTCATTTTTTGCTCTTAGCACATCAATGTACCTACAATACTTACAGCAATAGAAGAAGAAGTGCAATCCTTTGCATTCTATGTATGTATGTGTGTGTGTGTGTGTGTGTGTGTGTGTGTGTGTGTGTCTGTCTATCTGTCTGTCTGTCTGTCTGTCTGTCTGTCTGTCTGTCTGTCTGTCTGTCTGTCTGTCTGTCTGTCT
>JAPQRP010000019.1:39445837-39499034 GCA_037367295.1 Apogon hyalosoma | reverse complement strand
AGTATTGATATTCCAAACTATCAACAGCAAGGGGACGTTGCATGCATACTGTAATTCATCCATATGTACCAGAAACCAATGAATTAATGCTACGTCTCCACAGACTGTATCACTCACTGAATAAAGTCTGAAGGTCAGTTTACATTCATCTGTAATATGGTATCATCAAGTTTTCTCCTCCAAATATAAACTGAGATAGTCAATCCAAATAATGTTAGGTGATAGTTTACATTATAACTCTGAATGCTTATCTCTGTTTTTATACAAGAAAACAGCTACAGTAAAACCACAAATCACTCCTGTTTTCTGTTGTTTGTGTTGTCAATAGCTGCACTAAAGATCTGTTTGGAATAATCCAAATGAGGTCAGAACTGTGACCATTTAGTTTGAACCATGGATCAACAAACAGTTGCAAACCTAACAACATAGCATAGTGGCTTTATACCTTCATAAGCTTCATAATCAAACTCACCAGTGAAGAAGAGATGCTGTGATTTTAGCATCAGACTTTAGACTTATGCTGTGTCCAGTTGAGAAGACAACAGCAATGCTTCTAGTTACCCTGAAAAATGTTCCTTAACTCAGCCTGAGTTTTAATTTTCATTGATATGGGAGACTCATTACTCCCTCAGTGGTCACATACATTCACAGTGACATATTGATCTGTGGCTGTGAATAAATTCAGTTACATACATTAACTTTGACATAATGTATAAACACTGTAATGATACTTTATGTACATTTTATCTTTTAGTTTTAATGCCAGCCCCTTTAAATCTCTCCACATCTTTAGTAAAAAAGTTGTGCCAACCACATATGATCTCCATGATTCTGTTACTCACAGGCCCTTTTCATTACTATTGTTACCCCACATGGTGCAAACAAGCACAATAAAGAATATTACTGTTCCAGCCAGAGAGAAATAACTGGACTAATAGTTTACATGGTTATTAAGTGCTAATACTGAACAGATTATCAAACTACTTGCACAAAACCCTTCTTAACTTGACCAATGCGATCAGTTTTTTCAGAATGAGGAAGTTACATGCGGCATTTTTAGTGTGATTTGGAGTATGATTCGATTTAATAGAATATTAGGGCCCATATAAAAGCAGCTGAAGGTAATCATCATCTGAGCGGTGTTACTCTCAGCTTTGAAAATGACTAAATGTATGAGTCAGGCGTGTCTGTGTGTGGGCAGCAATGTTTCAGATTGTGTACATTAGCTGTTACATAGCTCACCATTTGTACACAAAGGCCATATGCAGACATTTATTTTGAATAATTCACACTTTGCATGTTGGAGTGTGTGAGTAATTTAAAATATAGATTGGATATGAATGCATTATTTGTATAGTCTTTTATTTTTTCTTGTATAAATGTGAATTGTGTAGTTTTAGTGTGTATTACACCAGTCCATTACAGAGAGAATATTTGCAGTCCAAAACGTAGAATTGTTTACTGCTCCTATATTTTATCTGTAAGCGATAAGATTGTTTAGCTTGTGTCTGGGGACAGTATTTGAGGCTTTGACCTGACCCCAGTATGTCCGCTCCCCAGAGATGGCCTCATCAGATGGCTGATTAGATAGACACCCTTGGTTTTACGGGGATGATCCTGAACAGTCGCAGCCACCTCTGGGACCGTAGCCTTTGTGTTTATCTTTGTTTGGGTTGGTGAAATTTACCACTGACATTAGTGGCTGAAGATAATGGAACAGGCAAACAAGCCAGAGGCCTGCCCTCTTTCATCTGCAAAGACAACAAAGAGTTAAAAGGACAAAGGATACAAAATAATGCACAGATTAAAGTCATTACTCACATTCTGGCCTGTTGTAAATTATTCATGTAGGGTTTGCGTGAGTGTACAGCATTAATGCAAACCTTGATTTTAGATTGCTGGCAGGCTCAAGAACACAGTCTGTCAACAATCACTAAGGTACAGTGTTTGTAATTTGGAGACGATCTTAGACCGGCTGCCGTGTCCCAAACAATACATGAATGAAACACACCAAGTTCATGTTGTTGCCGTGTCCATAACTCACAGATTATGTGAGGACAAATGCAGCGCCAGACTTGTATAACTGTGTATGATGTTTATTTGCTTTTACATGACTTTTTCTTCAGAGTAAAAAAAATAAGTATAAAATAGTATACACATAGTTATATCATGCTAGTGTAAAAGTGTTTTTCTTATATGGTGTTAGTAAGTCCACAATACATACAAGTGCAACACAATGACAACAAGCGGTGCCAGGCACAATAAACCCTACCCCTCGCATGCTTTGTAGCTTATTTTGGTATCGATCCAGCTTGATGTCATTATGTCTATGCGTGTGCTGATGTCAGCGTAGACAAATTTTGGCCATTAAAAGTAAATGGGAAAAATAAAAGATTTTAAAAATTCATAAAAAATGTGAACTTTGACCTACTTTTCCCAAAATGTAATCACATCTATTCTGGGTCACTGGCAATCTATAAACCCAGTTTGGTATGAATTCAACCTATAGTTTTGCTGCTAAAGTTTTAACAAACAAAGAAACAAACTGAACCAAAAACAATACCCCTTGCCTCCCCTTTGGGGGGCGGGGTAATTACTTATAACAGGAATGAGCTAAAATTGTCCAATGCAAGAAATAGTTCAAATAGTTTATTTAGCCATTTTCTTTACTGGCTGCTTGGTAGTTAATGACAGGCAAAGTCCTACTGGCACATAGCTACCACCCAGAGGTGGAGGTAAAGCGCTGACACCTGATGTCAAACAATTAAGAGAACAACATATTATGACCTGGCTCGGGTGTGCAATGAGATTCTAATATAGAACATAACATGCTGTGCACTTTTAATACCCCTCAGCAATATATAGTGTTAGATTCTGTTGAAAGTTACTGCCCTGTTGTTTAGCTTAGATTGTCTTTGCGTAAAATTGATTACATGCATATTTATATTTGAAAGTACTCAGATATTATAACTGCACAAGGCCATTGGACCTTGAAAAAGTAAGTCAGGGTCACCTATTTTCAATAGGCTTCTGCTCCATGCCAAGATGCATCTGCAGTGTAAATTTGGTGCAGATGTCTAAATGCATTCTTCACATAATGCATTTATGTTGTTGAATGGACAGACGGACGGACGGATGGACGGACAGACAAATGACAAAACAATTACAATACCCCTTTGGCCAGAAGTTGGCCGAGGGGTAAAAACCAAAGTCAAAGATCTTCATTAATTCCCAGTGACTATAAATTATTATTTTGCTTGAAGAGGGTGTTTGAGTTTGAAAAATAGTTAATTACATATTTTGTCAGTTCAGCAAACTTAGTAATAATGATATATGGTAAAAATGACTTTCCCTAATGTTATTAATGACAAATCTGTAATAATGACCTCCTGGCACAACTAGAAATGATAACCTAAAATAATCCTTTCAAGATTTATGCTGTCTTTTCTCACCACTTGTTATTCTAAATAAAACAATGGTTTGCATCTTTTCTATGTCACATCTTGTTTTTATGTCACATTCAGTTGAAATGTGAAACAGTTTAAATCTGCTTGTGTTGACACAAGATTAACAACAAAGTGTTGTTTCTGGAAAAAATAATATTTTTAGATTTCGTTTTTTTTTTTTTTTTTTCCCAGCAGATTGTTTACAGCAGATGTCCAACAAATGTTCTCTGCAAATTCTGCAAAGCAGGACAATGCAGTTAGTAGGGTTACTTCAGTCATACAGCTGACAGACATTTCAAAAGCTTTTTTTCTTTTAAGCATGACTGTAAATATCATTTAATGGGTATCAGTGGTAACTTTCTCTCTCATGACACTAGAGCCTATCCAGGCAACCGATGGACAGAGGCGGGGTACGCCCTGGACCTGCTGCCAGTTCATTGCAGGTCTGTGGATACATACACTGATAACAAAGTTAGTTTCATCCATTGTCTGTGTCTCTTTGGAAAACCTGTGTTGCCATCAAACCCTCCATCAATCATAGAGTTAGTGTATTCAGGCTGCCAATGACAGAGGTGGGGTAGACTCTGGACTTGTCACCAGTTTTTCATGGGGCTTGTCTTCATCAGTTTAATAATAATGTGTCTTCTTTTGCGAACATAAGAATGAACATTTCAGGCAAATGTGCAATTTGATAATCACTGGGACGTAGTTGATCATTATTTGAGTATTAGAGAGGATTGTTATGACTTGTTGTTTTATCAGATGATGTCACAGTTGTAAAAAGATTTTTATCATGGCTTCAAAGTGGCTGCTGGTTAATACAGTCTTTTTATTCTGTGCATAATTTAGTATTTCATAGAACAGAGAACAGCTTTATTGTGACATCAGCAGGATTCAAACGTGATGCAAGACACGGCGCCACGATAGTCTGCAGTAAAGGAGCTGAACAAGAATAAATGTTGTTACCTGTGACATTTGCAGGTTCATCTTCTGCTTTTCATGAACTCTACAGTGAACTCTGTCTTGCTAAAAATGAGGTAAAAATACAGCAAAAATTTGTGCAAGCTAATTTTGTAGTAACCTTGAAAATAAATGAGCATTAATTAAATTTGTGGCAGTTGCAATTGTCCAGTCCTGGATCATGTCTGCAGCATGTTCACGTTTATCTGAATGATTGTTCTACAGAGACACTGGAGTTTACCTATAATGCCTGAATATCCCTACGGCTACACATTGCTAAAAACAAGGGAAAAATATTTTAATTATTACAGGACAGTTGCCTAAATAAATGTTTTTTATACACAAATTATATATAATTGAACAAGTAGTTGATTATATTGATATAATAATAATAATAATGATTATTATTAATGTAATATGGCTAAAACCAGTATAGTGGTTTGCATTGACGCAACTCTATTTTAGGGGATGGAAAAACTGCCGACTGCCTATTATGCAACAGAAAATCCTTTTAATTTTATAACATTAACATATAGAAGCTTTAAGGCTCATACTATTTTTTAAAGCATATAATCGTCCCATTCATCACTGAGTCTGGCGTTTGGGAGGGTGGGGGTCAAAATCTCCCCTTGCACCCCCTACTCACCAGTCAGCCCGCCCTAATTAGAACCAGAGCTTCTTACAGGAAACAATCTTCCTGTCTGGTGACATCATTGCTAAATCCATGCGTGAGATGGGGGGTGACCTCAGCCCATGGATTTGCTCAGTGTTTCTCAACACCCAAACAAATCCCAGGAAAAGCACCTTGCAATGACTCCAGTGTCATTAGAGGCTGGTGTGAACAGGTGGGAGGAGCTGCATCCTCATCCCCCATACTGAGGCCCATTCATTTCCATAATGTCATGATCATTTGATCCGCAAGCTGTAATTAACACAAGATTATCAAGAAAGCAACCTGTTTCTGGGAAAGCTCAAATTATTAGGTTTTCCATGTAGATTATTCGCAACCCTTATGGAGAAACCTTTACTTCACAAATTTACAGCCGCCTAAAAGTGTTTTTTAGCCTTTGCGTGAAGTGTACTTTCTCATTTTTGAAAACCTAGATACTTGAAATCTACTGTATATAAAATACCATTTAATTAGTTTTAATGATATAACTTCACTGTCGAATTATTATACACACTTGTCCGTTTTATTTTAAAAAAATTGAGGGAAAATGTCAAGCGTTTGTCAAACTAGAAAACGTACACATTTTAAGAATGTGGAATCAGAATATCTTGACACTTTTTCTTAAAAGTAAAAAACAAACAATTCATCAATCTACCAAATACTCAGTGATTTGCTTTTAATAGATATTTATATATAATGTATTTCTAAGTGCTAACAACCAACTAGTTAATTGAATATGTGTTGTAGCTCTATTGAAGAAATTATAACACAGAAACAGAATGCTATTAATTTGGATTTTGTAATTTAGAAGTTTATTAAAGCAAAAACTTAAGAAATCAATCAAATTTGACATGTTTCTTAAGTTTAAATCATATTTGCTTTGTTTTCTGCAGAGTTATTATGAAATGAAATTGGCTGTGAAATAATATCAACGTATCTCCCACTGCTCTCATGTGTTTTCCTCATGATACTGTGCCCCATGTCTGGACTTGTTTTGGACGCTTCAAACAGTTCTATCATGGCCATTTATTCCTTAAAGCATCAACTTGAAACAGGGCCAGATATAAAGCGGTAACAGCATGTAGAGCCAGTGTTTTGGAAGAGTTTAAAAGAGTCCCTGAGAAGAAAGGGGGATAAATAATAACAGTACTAAAGGAAAAGTATAATAAAGGCCTAGTTTTCTTAGGGAAGTGGGAGCTTTCATCTTTCTATAACAATAATGTTCTCAATGAGTCTACAGGCCTGTGTTTAGTCCAGGAAGCTTCGAGTGGTAGACATGAAAGGCTCTCGTCGGGCTCTGCAGACCGGGCTCTCAGCAGAATATGGTATCTATCCTCTCCTACTCTGCTTTCTTCTCCTCTCCTTTGCTCTTCCCTCCTCCCCCTTCCCACATGATAAAGGTAATGGGGAGCTGTGTGGTTCGCAGTGACAGTAAACCACAGTAAAATGGCTGTCGATGTTTTGCTTTCCCCCCTATGCTCCCCCTGTCTGAGGCCCCCAGGGTTTAGGAAACGGAGCATTATTTTCCTGTTCAGACGTCATAAGCCAGCCCCTTTTGCAGCTGTTGCATGCTTTACAACTCTGTGTTTACTGGCACTTCTCAACTTATGGTCTCATTCTGCCAAAAGCCTCATATTTTACATTCATAAATAGACCATTAGTTCATCCTTTTTTCTCTCTTATTAAATGGATTTGGACTGACTTTGTTTTTTTACTCTTACATTTTAAGTGTTCACTTTTCCCTCCTAATGACTCTTAATTGGTGTGTGAGCTATGTGTGGAAACAGATAAAATGTGTCGCCAGATGGTTGTGTTCTTTCAGAAGCCATATTTTACCTCACTGCCTCTAGACTCATTTAATCATCACACAAACAAAAAGATTAAAACAGGATTAAAACGTGTGGAAGAAAACTGGTTAGCTGCACTCATTTGGTTGCATTTGAATTAAACATATTAATGAAGTCCTGAAGTCATGATTCCAGCTTGTCAGGGTTTCCTTGCAGAAAATCTTCATTTTTATGCCTGGAATTAAGCATTTTTTCTCTCTTTCTAAATCCGCTCACACATTTGTTTTCTGTCCCACCCTCCTCCCTTTATCTTTTCTATACCCACCTCCCCGTTTGCTCCCTTCCCCCTCGTCCTTTTCCTCTTTGCCTCAGCACTTAGAGGCTTAAGAGTGGGATGTACCATACTAGCCACTCCCTTCTGACAGACACCCCTTTCATTGTGCAGATTGGTACAGTCCTGCTTTGCATAAGTTTCCTCTGAGTGGGTCGTGTGTGGAGGCCAGTACTGAAAGAATTATTAGCCCTGTTTGAAGCCTTTGGATGTATGTCTTGAGAAAAAGTAGTGTCCTGCTGTAGTCTACCTTTATCACTTAAATTGTTAAAGCTATAATGTATTGCGCTTACCCTGTCCCTGGAATGGGCAGTAACTCTTTAATGTATTACTACAACGGGAAATCGGTGAGTAATCTCTTTGGGAATGTCTGTGTATTAGAGACTGAGGAAAGCTGGAAAAAAGTGTGTGTGCACGTGTGTGTTTGTGTCCCTCTGGTTGAGTCTCTCAGCCGGTCTGTCCATCAGAATATACTTGCTTTTCTTTTCTGCGGTGTGTATTTAAAGATAAAAGCTCAGTGTGTGTTTGCATGTGAATGCATGTGTGAGTCGGAGGCAGCTCTCTCTGAGTTTCCATTACATCAGTTAAAGCTGTGACAGTACGCTTATAATAATACAGCTCAAGAGACCTAGCTCTGTTAAAAACTTAGTTTAGCAAACTTTTCGTCTTTGTACCACAGCTGTGTATAAACAGGTCAGTATTTTAAGCTACACATAAAAAAAAAAATTTGTGCGTTTTTCCAAACTTTTTCTCATAGAATGAAAGAGCTTGGCAGAAAAAACTTTTTGCAGCCTTGAATTTATTTTTACTGGCTGGTTGCTCCAGCTCTGAGACTGGTTGAAATAATAACAAGTGGGAGTCTGGGAATGATTAGGGGAAAGAGGCTGCCTGTTGAGGTTAGACTTTCCTGTTTGCAGATTGAGCTCCAAGCACCAGTGTTGCTGTTATTCCATCTGTTTTTAATCACATTGGCATTCTTGACGCCACAGGGAGCCTAATGTGATTTCTGAACTACTCTGTAATGACCTCTTTGATTTTTGTTACTTTGAAAACATTTTTTTGTGAATGCACTTTTTTAATACACGCATCATTGTGTACTTGCAAGTGTTTACTATACTTGGACTCAAAGGATCTTAGTTTCACTGTTTGTTTTGAGTATCTTTACAGGCTTTGTCAGAGTTGGTTGGACATGTGTTGCATGAAGCTAAAAGAAGGGGTTTGCTAGAATGAAATTTTCATGTTTTCAGTTGTTTATGTGTCCTGTTTTTATGGTTGGAAGTTATCTTAAAAATAATCAAGAGGGGTTTTTGAGTCTTCTCAAGGGCATAGTCTCCTTAACAATGGATGAATGAGATCTGTTGTGCTTTTCACTAATCCTTAGGTAATGATCCTGTCATCATAAGTAAGTTATACACGCAGATTTCCACTTGTTATTGCCTGTGCTATTTTTATTTTCAGAAAAAATACATGTTAAATTAGAGGAAAACTAAAGAACCTTTTTTTTTAAATAATATTGTCTTGAAAACGTCATCATGCTCAAGCTTGTGTTTCAACTTTCATTCTAACCCATTATAGCATTTCCTCTTGGTTCCAACAAGCACGAAAGATGACTTTGATCTTTGTGATATTAAGTATTAACAGGCTTGTGTTACATTTGGTGACGGGGAGAAAATTGATAGCATGTGGACAGAACGGGCAAACTTTATGATCAAAAGCACCGACTCTTTTTCAGCTTTCCTTGCGAGGAAAATGAAAGATGGAGCTCATTCTTTACATCAACTTGATCCATATTAATTTGTTATAATGCAGAGTTGCATGGCAGTCTCACCATCTGGAGCACTGGGAGAATTCACAGTGGGCCATTGGCTTGTGAGCTGGTGGCATGGAACCAATACAGATGGAGCAGCTCACTGATCTTTCCTCCGTCGCCTGTTAGTGAAAAAGAAATTTTTCAAGCAAAAGCCCCACAGTGATTGGCAGACCTTTTTCTTTGTTTTGTTTCACAGAAAGCATCCTTACACAAGAGGAATGTCACAAGAATGTTCTCATAAATAATTAATATTTCATGGTGGGACATGCTTGGTGTTCTCTTATATAATGCAACAGGTTATGCGATGCTTTCCAGTATGCCACAAGCTAATCCTTATGTCTCCCAAATGTACACGTGTTGCACATGTTCTGAAGTGTGTCGGGTGTCTGTTTGTGTGTTGGCCTATCCTATAGACAGTACTCATACAACACACATGTTGTGAGAAGTTAATACAGTTGCATGTTGCCAAAACCAAATTTTTGTGGCACTAATGATTGGTAGTTTTCTTTCTGCAGTGTGGTTACTGCTCTATTTTTAGCAGACCTGACTCCCAATCGGCTGCTCTGCTGTCAGAATATGTGCTTGAATAAAAGCTTTCGCAGGCTTGTTAACTGGTACAAAATTCAACAAACTCCTTCCTGTTACATTTCTTTTATTATATATCTACTCTAATTATTACTCAGATCCTTATTTGTGTGTTTTGATATCTGTTATTAAACAATTTTGGGGTGGCTGATGGGACTGGTGCCAGATTATAGATATTATTCCATAATAGATACGTGATTATTCTATTGTTTCCTTTTTATTTTATTACCCTTATGAATTTCAGACAGAAATATTCACTCATTTCTGTGAGCATTGCCTTGTTTACATTTTTCATATGAACATATTACACAAAGAGAAAAGGGTAGAGCTGGATACTGTAAAGAATCTTGTAATACAGTTTGTACAGTATCACAACACAGGTGTGATGATTAAATAATGCTGAAATGTGTTATCATAGTGTAAGCAAGGTGATACATTGTGATTTTTCCTAATCTAATTTTAGAAAAACTGTCATTATAACACACAATAATATGCATAAAATCTGAGTTAAAAAAATTATTTTTGTAATGCAGTCATAGTCTTTGCTTATAATTTATTAATTAAACATTGAGCCTGTGCTTTTGGTATTTGACACAGTATCACAAAACTTCAAGAGTATTGATATTTTCTCTTTTACAAATAATAAGATGTTATCAGGACATTTTATTAATCTCTTTTATGCTCTTTGACATTAATATGCTTGAACATGTCCGCTTTTCCTTAAAAACGTTCAAGGCCTCGAACTTGTCTCATTTATCAGGATTTCTTTTCAGTGAATGTGTGTGAGACGGCAGTTTTAATGTCACCGTTTCACACATAAAAATACTGAGCCTTTTATTTCCCTCAAAGCACTGGCAGGTATCACGCACAAATGTTGAACTACACCCTCAAAGCAGGCTGAGCAGTAGTTTGAAGAGGCATTGTATCTGGCATGCACACTAAGCCTCGTAAGAGTTGGACTTGAAACAAAATGCCCCAGAGATATGGTTTGATTCCAAGTAATGGCAAAAGCACAAAAACAGGACAAGCCATTAAGAGGGCGTTTGAACTCTTCTCTTTGAGCTCGTTGGCGATTTGCCTGATTTTTTCCCTCAGTTTTATTATTTTACTTTATTTTCCCTTCCTGTTATTATTTTAAGTCCTTAGTGTTAGTTGACAGTTTGTGTTTTAACATTGGATATTTTGATTGGTATGGTATGAACTTCAAAGTACCACCGTCTTAAAGACATGAGGGAAGGTGAGCAGCAAAGATTCACTTGTCAGCAAAGTGTTGTTGAAAAGCATAATCAAGTCTCAACCAAAAACTTAACGTGACATCTTTGATCTGAAACACAATATTTCTCACCAGCACTGAAGAAAGTTTAGTCACTCTGTCACAACACGATCAGTACTAATTTACTTTACTTTCCTTGCAGTTTTTTTTTTTTTTAATTTCTTTATTTTTTTTTTTTTTACTGTAGTCATCCTATATATAAGTTTAAGAAATAATTATGAAACTAGTGATTATTTTCATTGCGGATTAATCTGTTGATTATTGTCTGTGTTGATAGATGCACATTTTGGTCAGTAAAATGTCAGAAAATGGAGAAAGATATCTATCAGTGTTGGCCTAGAGGCTAAAACTTCTTCAGATATGTTGTTTGGTTCACACATTTTGATTCAGTTTTGTGACTTAAACAAGAAATCTGAAAATATTAAAATGTTAGAAACTGCAATCACATTTTTTGTTCTTAAACTAGTACTCAATACAATACTTTTTTTTTGTTTTAATCAAAATAGTTGCAGATTAATTTATAATTTATTTGGTCATTGCACTACTGTCACTGTCATTGTTTAAATATTTCCAACTTTCTGAAATGTTTATTTTTTTTCTTTTATGGGCGACACATAGGAGCAACATTAATGACTCTTGCAGAGTGATTGTATAATTTATTTCTTAATAAAAATAATGCTCAAGCCACTGGTGTAGGTCTGTGTTGATGTGCTGATCCAAGTGAGTGACAGGTTTTAATTAATGGCCTTGTAAAAGGAAACCCAGGCGGGCGTCTCTCCTACAGGCCAGCGGAATGAGGCACCCAGTGTTTGGAATGGTTTATTAACGCTTTGACTGGTTAGCCCTGGGTAAAAAAAGGACAATTAGCATTATCCACTGCCATATGCTGCCCATTGAGCATCTGACAGGCAAAAGACAAAAGCCTGGCTCCTGTGTGAGGCTAACCTGAGATCTCCATGGAACCACTATCAACCCTGGTCACATGTGTAAGCCAGAGGACCCATGAGAGCTGCACCCCTCCCTCAGCACTTTAATTACACACCCAGACAACAACACACCAGAGTCCTGCTCACTCAGCAAAGCCCAACAACCCTGAGTCTCACTTAAGCTTCGCTCGGCATTGATATTACATTCACGTGTGTGCTGTGTGTGTGAGCTAGCCAGTGAGTGAAATTAATTTATGTACTTTGGATGGGCTGCATATTTTCCATCAGCACTGTGTCATAAACTCAGGGAAAAAAACACAGCGAGTAAACAGCCTTTTTACGACATCCGCAGGCATTAGAAAACTGACTTTTTTAGGATTGAGTTTAAAAACATTGGAATGACCAGCAACAATGAATCAGTTCTTTAACTGAAAAATTAATTGGAATATTGTGTAATAGTTTTATGAATGAATGTCAAACATTTGCTGGTTTTACCTTAAATGTGAAGATGTTTTAACCTTTTTTCTTGGTGAAAATAATCACTTGAAAGGCTTCACTTCGAAATTATTAGGGGCTTTTTTTCACTATTTTTCTTGGCATTTTATAAAGTAAGACATTAATCAAGAAAACGATCTGCACATTAAGCAGAGTAAACTAATTATTTGTAACCCTCGATGTGAAACCATTGGAAGATGAATTTATGTATTGGTTTGCAGAGTATGGGACGTGCTGGAAATGGGCAGGTGGAATCTAGTTGGCAGGTCTGGCTCTGATTAACGTTACACGATAGTGGGGTCATCTAGTGTTGTCTGTGGGAGGAAGAATTTGTTCCAACCTCCTCTCCCGTCTTGCCTCTCTTACGCGCTGTCTTTCTCTCTCACCCACTCTCCCTCCATCTGGAGTGGATGAAGTCAGAAACCACATCACTGGTGTTTGGCCTCGAGTTTCTTTGATCCTCCCGCCTCGCTTGGCACACACACAGCTGTACAACAGCATGCTCATTGTGCTTCTCCTTTCACTCAACCACCAGCTTGCAGGTACACATATAAAGACAGCAAAACAGGCTGTTTTTGTACCGTTTATTTGATTTCTGCCTCTCTGGGAATGCTGTAATTTGCCAGGCATTTAGTCTATGCATGTAAGCGGGTATCATTATACTTCCATTAGAGGTTGAGTTGATCTGAAATGCAAATACCCCTGATAATCCACTCCTCCCTTCATGAGCTTGATTGCTTGTGAGTCATTAAAGTGTGTGCGTGTGTTTGTGGTTTTAGGGCCATATCTGCAGTACATGTGTTTTTACTTGTGCATGTTCAAGAGTGTGAAAGACGGCATACTTTTATGTACCCGACAGTATTTGGCTGTGATTATACTTGTGTGTCAGAAGTGTGACTGACAGAATTTTAAAGCTTTCAGTGTTGTGATACTTGACAGTAAAGTGTGTCACTGACATGCCCCTTTATTCTACACTTTGAAAAACTGTTAGACACCACAGCAGCTTACTATAAAGTGAGCTTCATACTCTCTTACTAACGTTTATGTCTTCACGGCAGGTGTATGCACCATCTCCAAACTCAGAAGACTTCAACAGAGATTCACCCTCCTACTCCTCTCCTAAGCCCTCCAGCAGTATGTTTGCAAGCACTTTTTTTGGTGAGTTTACCTCAAGTCAACATGTTTAGTGATTAGAATTATATCGTAACGGTCAAATAGGAACTATATTTCTATATTTTATCTTTATTTTTTCGTAAATCAGCTGTGGGGTCATGGGTTTGTTTGTGTCCTCAAGATGTGTCTAACAAATAAAAGTATTTTTGAGTCAGTGTTATAGCCACAAATTACCAATAAAACTGTTAACTACCTCCATTTGTCAGTTCTTGACATTAGTTTGACTTTTCTTCTTTTTTCTTGTATATAGAAAGTAATTGTTTTTATCCTTGACTATTTGAAATTAATTTAGTTTGTCATCTCAATTTTTTTTTCATTCAATTCATTTTGTTTTTACTTATAAGAATATAATTTGGTATTTTGTCATCATCATTTATGTCAGTAAAATCCAATATTTTAATGTTCCCAAGAAGGTCATGTTGTGTCAGGCAGCTTGTAAATAATATTTAGTCGTTATGCAGTTTTTCTTTCACAATGACAGACTTCCTGATTTAGACAAAAAGCAGACTTCATTGTTGGTTTTAGCGTTGTGTTATCTCAGCTGTGTTCAGATTGAGTCATGTTCAGTCCCAAGAGAAAAAGGAAAAAAAAAGAAAAGTAGCATTATTCCTTGGGTGAAACCATGTCAAATGGGGATTGAGGGTACCCTGCCACTAAGTTTGTACTAAAATTATCTTTTTTTTTTTTTCTTTTTTTTTTATGATTAGACGGTACCCACAGTTCGTCTGATCCGTGGAATTCGTCCAATGGGATCACTCAGCCTGGCTATGGAGGAATGCTCGCAGGATCTTCATCTCACATGCCACAGTCAGGAAACTACAGCAGCCTGCACTCACACGACCGTTTGGTAAGCTGTTCAGCTCATTTTACCTGCACATGAAGAGAGCAAAACTTAAATCAGTGATTAGAAAAACTTTATTTACGACACACTTCAAAGATGTAGGTTTATTGATTTGAAGCTTCAGCTCATAAATTCTCCTGCCTCAGTGGATGTGTGCGTCTTGAGTTTTTGTCTGGTTATTATCAGTGAAGACACTGCTGACCCTCTTTATGTCAGTGTTTGATGTGTTCTTGTCTGCTTCAGCTGGCTGGGCATCACAGGGAGCCTGCAGATGCTGCCTGCCCTCTCTTTATCTCTGCCCCTCCCCCACTATAACTTTTTGCTTCATCATGTCCTGAGAGATGTCAAAGGAGAATATAGAATTCAGAGAATAAAAAACCTCTGTCTTTCTCTCACATATGTACATGTTTAAGACTTAAAATACAGTGTCTTTGTTTTTTTTATCTTGCAGAATTACCCCGCACACTCAGTGTCTCCAGACATCAATGCCAGTCTTCCTCCCATGTCCAGCTTCCACAGAAGCAACACCAGCACTTCACCATTCGTTACTGCAGCACACACCCCGTCCGTCAACACAGCCGATGGGGTTATGGGTATGATTTGTTTTAACTGTTTCACTACCAGCTTAGAATCACTAATTGAAAGTTCCACATGTAATCACTGCTGAACATTCATTCTGTAAAGGTACTGAGTCAGGCAGTTGGACAGCTGCTTTGTGTACCATGACCGCTCTTCATTTGTCTGAGTTTGCTGTTACAAAGCCTCCCTCTGTGTTTTCTTAGCTGCTGCAAATCGGGGGAACGCCACTGGAAGCTCACAGACTGGAGATGCACTGGGCAAGGCTTTAGCCTCGGTGAGTCACAGCCCAACATTAAGCAATGAAATTGCTTTAGCTCATCATACTCTCTAAATAAATTTACTGGTGCAGAGTCTGAACACTCAAATGAGTTACTGTCTCCTATAAAATACTACATCATATTCAGGATAGCACAAATATGATGTAATCATTTGCTCTCAGTTCCACAGAAAGCCTCAAGTATGTTGGATTTTCCCCATGTCCAACTTCTGTGTCGCTGTTAGTTGAGATAATCTTTGTACTTTTTTTTCTCAGAAAAATAAAAATGGTCCATTTCTGTTTTTACAGAACATGACCTTAGTAATCATGCTGGGGAATTAAGTGCTATAGTGAAGCCTGATTAAAAAAAGCTCAGAGGGCATGTTTGCGGTTGTTTTTGGGCTTAAGCCTGGATAATTGTGGGCTGAAACTAAATGTATTCAAGAAGGAGAATTGTACATTAAAAATTATCTGAAGCACTTTATTTTGAAAAACTGGTCCTGAGTATCTGTGACATTTTATAAAGCTTCATGCTGCGTGTTAAACTTGATGAAGCTCACAGAGATACATAAGAAAATGTCTCATATCCTCTTGTGAATCCTTTAACTGATGTACAGAGCATCAGATGCAATTAAACTCACTCCTTATTCTGGACATAAAGGCAGTAAAGACTCATCATATCATAAGCTGTCATGCGAGAGAAGCTTTAAGTTTAAAATCGACTATGACTGAGAAAGCACTATGTAAGAGGTGTGGTAAACAAAACCATGACTTTTTTTCCACACCATGAATTATGAAGACAATCCTTATTGAAAAAGATTTTTACCTCTAATTCCCTCTGTGACTTCTCATGGTATTAATGTATTTGATTTAATATCCATCCTCTGTCTCAACAATATAATATAAAACTTTGTTTTAAAATCCAATTTTAGACTCATTTTTGTCACTTTCAAAAGTATTGACCTTGTCATTTCAGAAGGTTTTCCATAAATAGCATTTGATACATTGCATAATGTGTGAATTGACTCACTTGCATTAGATATTTCCATATTTTATTTTCACACATTCTTGGTAAAGCTGCACATTTAGGAAGAATATTTCTTAGTGGTGTAAAATCAAAATATGGAGTTTAGAGATGGTAATAACAAATTAAGTCCTTTATATTTGCAGACTCAATTTTATTAGCATGACAAAGCTGGAGTGAAATGGACACGGTTGAACTGGGGTGGGGGTGGGTGGGTTGGGCAGGGGCACAGGGGAGTTTATAACTGCTGTGGCTCAACTCCACGGGCCGCCTTTTGTAGGGCTTTTGTTCTCCACCCTTTTAAATTGGCCGTGCTTATTGGCCCCATGCCGCCTGGGGGAGCGTAACTGATGATGAGGCGGGGCTTCATTTATTCCAGTAAAATGAGCCATGTTTCACTTTGAATGTACCGTTAGTTGCCAGTGAGTGAAAAGAATGGAAAGTCATATATTGTTGGGTCAGAAGTCACGCTTATAAAGTGCTCGGTTGTGAGAAACTTAGAAATGTTTGGAGATTTGTTTTGAGTCTTATTGGCTTCTGACACAGTGATGACCACACTCCTTAGTTTTTGACTGAATTATTTGTCTGAGGTGAAAATGCTAAGCAGAAAGCAACACTGCTCACAGAGAGCAGAAAAGCATAAATAGCCATTGCATCTCTGTTTGAAGAACAGTGTATCCCTCCTCCTCTGCACTCAGTGACACACTTCAGTGAAACCTCTATCCTGATACTCCAAGTTGATTGAAAAACTAAAGCCCAGAGATCAAGATTGAATAAGGAGATAATTAATAATGAGTGCGTTCTATCATCCCCACAGAAGTCAAACGGTTTCCTGCAAGCTCAGTTTGATCTTAACTTGGAATAGAAATCTCTGTAGATCTGCTGTTTTTTCTGCTAATTAGTGAGGATCCACCACTAATACCCGGAGTTCTCTGAGACATGTTCCATTATAGCACAACATCCTCTTATTAAAGGGAAAAATCAGGGACGTGTTTGTGATTTAATCCAGTATTTGTTTAGACAAATGAAATCCCAGTGGAAGTTCTGAAGACGTAATCTCTCCATTCCCTTGTGATTGACATGTCATCCTAAAACTCAGTGACCTCAGTGTAACCCTTCACTGACACAATAAAGCTACGGTGAACTGTTTACCACAGCAATAAAGTTGAGCTACGTCAAACTTAATTTGTGGCATCTTGCAGAAAACAAATGAATTTGTTCCAGTTGCCTTCTTCTTGTAGAGGCTTGTATATATTAGGAAATTTAGAACGATACAAAAATAAAAGTTGGAGAATACCAGGTTTTGATATATGGTTTACAACAACATCTAGCTGGTGGCTGAAATGTAGCCCTGGAGATTTACTTCTCTTGGCTTCACATGGTTTCCAGGTTGGGCATTTGTATTTTTTAAAGTCACAGTGGAATAATAACTAGAGAGATTGGGGCACTAAGTTTTTCTACAAGTGAAAAACTTTGCTCATGTAAAACAAATATCTTTAAGATATATGTTTTTGCAGTAGCACTTTCTAAAACGTAGTAATTAAAATACCAGGATACCTCTTAATTGCAGCTTATCCTCGAGTCAAATTTAGGGTGGCTCTTGAATTCTGAATTGTTTTAAAATGGGTTAACTTAATTTACCAACAGAAGTGTATTTATCACCTCTTAAATATGCTGTCACCCTTAAGAAAGACAAACAGGCAATGAAAAACATAGTGAATGAGTTTCAGTGTTTCCTCTGTAGTAATAGATAAAAATAATATAAAATAATACATCAGTGATTCTTAATTCTAGACTTCTCTCATATCTGTTACTATTGGGGTCTTGACAGTATTTAAAGTTGAGAGTTATAATGTTCAAATTTTATTTTGATTATAAAGTGACTATTTCTAAAGCTTCCAGACTCATCATAGTTCAACAAATAAATACCACTTATAAAGTTTATACATATATTTGAACTGGTGGTAATTTCCTTGATGCTTTAAATGTTTTATTCAAGATTAATTCCTTAGGGCTACCTGCAGTTTGTACTTTTTAAATCTCGTTCATTTCACGTTACTCATGGTTTTTCTCTCTCTTCTCCCACAGATTTACTCACCTGACCACACTAGCAGTAGTTTTCCATCAAACCCGTCGACACCTGTAGGCTCTCCTTCACCCCTGACAGCCACAGCAGGTGCTGCCTCAGCAGGAACTGTGGTGACCGCTGCCGGCACCCCGTCTGGAAGGCCAGGTAGTTCACCAGTCCTGATCTCAATCTTATACACCCGTACTATTCACTTCAACCACAGACAGCAGGCGAAGCTGAAACTACTCTATTAAATGTGTTTCTAAGAGGCAGACACATCAGTTTTGTGTTAGACCTATAACTTGACCTGGAATCTACAAGCTAATTAAAGGTGCTTTCATGACTATGGCTGAGACTGAAATAGTATAATTACTTTTGCTGTGTAGTGCATTAGTTGCATTTATCAGAGCCAAAGCTGAGCGATGTGTGCAAAGTTTCCTTAAAATTTAATTTAATACCCCTTTTAGCTGTGGAGTTGCTCTAATCGTTTTCTATTCATTTTCTGTGTTTTATCTATGACAGACCAGTTAATGCCATTTTACAATAATGCATTAAAAAAGAAAGCTAAGTTTACTCTGGGATAAGGCTGCATCCCAAGAGCAAGTAGAAGTATTTGAAGTTTTTACACCATTTTGAATAAATGTTGAATGTAAACCTTTAATCTCAACCAGAAGAGATGCTCTACACCAGACTAAGCTGCTGGTTTTCCACATCATGGTCTTTATTTTCATAGCTAACGGAGATAAACTCATGGTGACATCAGAGACTTGTTTTGACTCTGGTTTTTAGGAAAGTCTTTCTCCATAGTTGTAAATATAGACCACGCTGACAAGTATTAAATACAATTCATGTTTTGTTTGATGGAAATTTTAATTACAAGCCTTGGAATTACAGTGTAAATGAAAAACATGGAGGTTGTGGCTTTAGTGGTATTTGATGAGGTGTTGAATTACACTGTTAAAAGGCTTTTCATATTTTGTTTTTCTTTTTGCAGAACTGTCCAGGTTTTTATGGTTTATAATAGCGAGTCATGGCATTTACCCTACTTTGTAATAAGACACAATCTTAGGGAGTAGATTCAATGTTACATAATTCTTTTTTTTTTTTTTTTCAGAAAAGCGCTTGGCAGTTTGTGTTTTTTCATCGGCTGTTTTTTTCTCTCTTTTTTTGTAGAATGGACAGATAAACTAGTTTCTGAATTTTATTCAAATCTTTTAGTGCAGTAAATGTAGAGGAAAAAAAATCAGAAATGTAATGAAATTACATCTTTTTTTCCCAGTCTCCAGTTGGTTGAGCTAGTTGAACACTTGTTTTTAATACACTTGGATTTCACATACAGTAAAAATGAGTGAGAATAATATGGAGGTTTTCAGACATGTTGACAGGAGTGAGGGCGTAATGGAAAGTGAATGAGGGGAGACAGTGCGGGAAAGCCCTCTGTGTTGTTTTTAACCGGGCAGTTGTGTCATGTGTGGTAATGGAGTGGCGACAGCTGTCTCTACGTATGCCCCCCTCGTCCTCAGCTGTTGCCCTGCCCCACGGACAGCTGTTCCCCACAACACACACATAGACCAGGCTGCAAAAGGCCTCATTTATCTGCCAGTGGGTGAGGGAGGGTGGCTGTGACTCAGCTGATGAGGAAGACTATGATACTCTCACATAGGGAGATCCCCTCTGTTATCTTGCTTACATTGCACCATGACACACCTGACAACACAGCAACAGCATTAGAAGAGCAGTCAGACTTTGCTTTACAGGACACTACAAATGATACTGTTGAAGTTTATGTCGGCAAGTTTTGAAGAAATCTATAATTGATTGAACAGTGATGGTCAATTGTATTGCATCACCTTTGTTAGGATAACATTAACATTTAATGTTACTTGGAGTTTTTTCACAAGAATAAAGTGATGTAACTTGAATATGCATCATTAAATACAATGCGAGTTAAATGTAAGATCCATCCTTTTATAGCCCAGCCCCCTTAGCAATGAAAAACCCAAATTCAGTGTGTTCCAATGCATTTGTCCTTATAGTACACATGTGTAGGCTTTTATTGTGAAAGGTAGTAACAATAGCCAGTTGTTCTTTTAGCCATTGTTTTGACTGAGAGATGCCTTGTCACACAAAATATGTTTTAAAAATTAGTTTTCAGATCCAAGTCGGGATAGGCTCCGGCACCCCCAAAACCCTCACAAGGATTAAGCAGTTCAGAAAAATGGATGAATGGATATTTCAAATTCAAATCAATCTTTAGATTAGATTGATTAGGTTGATGAGGGCATGCTTTGTGGTCAAATTTTAATATTAACAATAATGTCTTTGAGCGCACATCTGCTGAGAGGGTTACAGCATTAATAAACAGAAAAGCAAAGTTAATATAACTGAAATATCAGTAACAGAACTGGCGTTGAGATAAATGAAACTGAACCAAAAATCAAATTGTTGTGGAACCTTGTGAAGTGACCTTTAATTGACTGAGGAAATCAGTGCTGATATTTAGCCTTAATTAATGTATTTTATGCTCTGCGCAAGAAATAATAAATGCTCTTGCATAATAATGACAGCGGGGACTGTAGTAAAGGCATCACACTCTTATACTAATTTTTCATGCTTATTGCACTTCTGGAGTTAGAAAAAGAACAATACTTTGAAATTGGCACAAAATTTGGCTCGCTGTTGATGTTAACCACAAAATCCATTCATCATTAGGATTACACCAATACACAGCACATTACTCAAGACTGGTTTGTTCAATTAGCCCTCTCTGGTGCACGTGGGGACCAGAGCCCCAGGCTAATTTTTCATTGCCGCCAGCCAGCAGAGGCTCATATGGAGTTCCTGTCTCACTCACCTGGGAGAAAGCTGAGGCAGAACAGAGACTTTTTCATTTCCTCCTCCAAAGTCACTTTTAATAGTCAGTTAATTAAAGTCTGCTTTTTCAAGGCTGTGCGTGAGAAACATGAAAACTCAAGTACCACTGAAGTTTTCTGAAGCATTTAATTGGAGTGAATCAATGGAAAATGTCATTTTCAGAAGGTTTTCAAGTTTACGGGAGGTGTGTTTTTTGTTTTCATCAAAAAATAAGGTAAGGTGCTTATCCTCACACTGCGTGACTGTAGTGTGTTACGCTCAGTGGTTTAATATGTGTTTGATCTGACCACATAAGCCATGATTCATAAAAACAAGCAAATGGAATAAAAGCACAGAGAAGACTCATGCTGCTTTTCTGCACTTTGTAGCTTTCAAATTACTGTTTAAATTAAGGATGAATAAAATTTGATCCCAGTCAGCCTTCCCCAGGCCCTTCAGCTGTAAATGATTCTTCTCACCATGGTCTGTGTTTTTCATTCTTTTTCTGTTATAAGAAGTGGAAAATAGTATTCAAAAATCATCCTAAATGATAGATAACCAAAATAAAGTCACCACGTAGATCAGGCTACAGTGGACTCCATTTACCAGAATGTGGGCTGAGTTTGGTATCTGCCCACCATAATAGACACCAGAAGAGCTATGAGAGTCATGAGATGGAATGGCCCTCAGACACCCTATACTGTAAATAACCTGGAAGGGTTCATTATTGTCAGAGTCCATTAAGGTTATTTGATTGCATGATACATTACCTCCTGTTGCACATGGCAGGAATGTTACTCAGATGATTGTGCTTCAGAAAAAGGGAAGAAATATTGTACTGTATCTGGAAATGTGATGAGCAGATGTGGATTCTTTTCCTTCTCCCTAATTTACAGCAGATCAAATCAGCTTGATTTGCCTTCCTGTATTGGCCCGTTTAACGTTTTGGCTCTCACAAATTGTACAAAGCTCATTGATAACTTAAGCCAGACAAAGGTAAATTATAATCTGTAGAGTATCTAAATGTTTCCTTATTTAGATTACTTGATCAAATGTTTTATTTCAGAATAAAAAATAAATCTGAAGTAAAACATTTGACTTTAGCAAAAATAAAAATGAAATAATTGAGATCAGACTTTTTCAGATATTTATTTTGTAAAACTCAAAGGAATTACAAATGACCAAGATAATTCAGCAGCACCAACCAATGTACTTGAACTTGATTGAAAACACATGTTTAGCACATCTTCTTCATCAAAACCCAGATCAAGGCAATGTTCACACGTAACGTTTAATTGCGCTGGATTTTGCATCACCTTGGGATCCAATGTGAAGGAAAACACAAGTTAAAATCAGATTTATCATTGCTAATATTGTCCTCCAGCTTTTCTTAGCTCTGCTTATTAATTTGCAAACAGTGAATATTTCATGGTGGAAGTGGGTGTTAGACAATCCCTCTGCTGGCTTGTGTGTCAGGATGCAGTCCAGCCATCAGGAAGTGATGCAGTTGAGTCCTAAAAGATAAAAATACCTCATATAGAACAACAAGAAACCAGAAAATCAGGATGTCAGTGTGTTATGGCCATGTGTTATTGTGTGTGTCAGGATTGTGTAGTCACTGGAATGATGGATAGAGTGATCAGACATGTTGATATGAAGCAGAATCAGCTGATGATTGGTAACACTGACCTCAAGTACACCTCTTTCACTTGTTTTTATCAGGAAACCAATGGCCCCGCGCTGGTGGACAGACCCCCTCCTCACCGAATTATGAGAACTCCCTCCACTCACTGGTAAGCTCCCCATTCGCCTCGTCCTGCCAGAGACTGTGGTGTATGATGGATGTGCACTTTAGATGAAGTTATCCATGACGGACTGAACTAGAATTACATGGAGATTCCTGTATGACAAATGTTTTTGCTGAGAAAGGTGGGGGTAGACGGATAACCAAACTGAACAATACCTGTCCCTTGGGACTTGCCATCTGTCCTTTACTCCGTGGGCCAGGACAGAGATGACACTTGGGGGTTGGGTTTAGTTTAAGGGGCTGGCGTGGGGACGGCAGCTGTCGGCTCAGCCACTTCTCTGGGATTCCTTTGCTGCCATGTGACCAGAGATACGGATCACCTTTCATCCAGCATACTACCTGATGCACATGTCATGCACTCACATTTTACGTGTTGCCTCCCACTCTGCCTCCAGCTTTAAACTTTGATATCCAGCAAACAAACAAAAAGTATTGCACACAAGTAAACAGGACTG
The DNA here is from genome assembly GCA_037367295.1 of Apogon hyalosoma. Lineage (NCBI taxonomy): Eukaryota > Metazoa > Chordata > Actinopteri > Kurtiformes > Apogonidae > Apogon > Apogon hyalosoma. The sequence goes on along the minus strand of JAPQRP010000019.1, from coordinate 39,475,695 downwards.
TGACACAGTAGGGAAAATATTTTAGTCATTTCCAGATCTAGGTATGTATAGAAAAAGGAACATCAGTATAGATAAATATTTGTGTTTCCAGACTAGTGCCCATATTTGTGTTCTTTCAGAATTAAAAAAAGTCTAAAAATGAGTTAATCATGTAGTCAGTTTTCATTGTGTTTGAAGCAAGCTGAAAAAAGTTCACAACAGCGCAGCAGAGCATGGGTCACAGTGAGCAAGGGAAAATGTATGGCATAGTGTGACTGTAAGCATGTATGCCTGGTATGTCATCCAGTTCGGTGATAATTGACTTGCATAAGCTACAGTAGCAACAATGTTCTTTTTTGCTAGTACAATAGTATACATAGTCAGAATGTAGTATATGATATATAAGTTACATTCAGATCATGACAGAGGGATTTAAAACCATTTATTTAAATAATAAACATCTTTCTATTTATTTATGGATATCAGATATACAGGGAATTCTGGAAATTTGAGGGAAAAGTTTGGAATTTTGAAATAAAAAACAACCTGGTACGTAAATGAAAAAGTATTTTAAGGTCTTCAGTGTTAATTGTTGCAATAGGCTCTATTAGTTTTTGATGTGACACATTCAGTATGTTGGGAGTTTTATGCAGGAGTGACAAAGGTAAAGGAGGATATCGATTTACTCAGTCTGATGTCATGTGGCCAACTGTTTCAGAGTCAAGGGGCCATAATGGAAAAGATGAGCAACTCTTAATGTTCAGTCTGAACCGCAGATGACTGTGGGTCATTGTTTTCAGTTTTCATTTAACAAAGTCTTAGATTTTATGAATGAGTCAGAGTACTTTGTAGTCCCATGAGTTTGTAGAAAACAAGGTTGCAAATGAAATTACTTATATGGTTATTTGGGTTATCAACAGCAGTCATTTATCTCCATTAGTCTAATTTTTCTTTTTCCATTTCTGCAAAACGAAAAACTTTTACAATCTATAAAACATTCCTGCAAGCCTGAGAAAGGTCAACCAAAGCTGAAAGAATTAATCAAATTGTAATTAACATTGAATTTGGAGTAAAAAGTCTAAAAAAAAAAGTTTGTGCATTGTGGTAAATATAGACAACATTAACACCAAAAGTTGGGGGGAAAAGACCAGTTTTGAAGCAGGGGTTATTAATTGTGCAAACAACACCACATTTTCATCTTTTCAAAGTGAATAGTCAGCAGCTGTGTGCTTTCCTCTAAATCCTGCCCCTCTTCTCTGTGCCTTTTTATAAACATTCTCTATTCATTGTGTGTTTCTGGTATTCTTAGATACTGATCTTTTTTCATAATCCTGTCTTATTCTTATTTGACTTTGCCAGAAAAACAGAGTTCATCAGCAGTTACATGAGCATCTCCAGGATGCCATGTCTTTCTTAAAGGATGTCTGCGAGGTACTCCTTCCCTTCAGATATCATCTTTATCCATTATGTGTCTCATGCATCTTTGCATTCCTTTTTTTCATGAGCTTTGCAGTGACATTCCTCACAATGGAATATGTTTGATTTTCTTGCATTTATTGCCATATTGTCATGTCATATTTTTTTATCCACTCCAGCTTGTAGTAATCGGCAAAAATGCAAAAATTAATTGTTCAAGTGCTCCAAGTGGTTGTAGTTCATCTGACTGTTGAACACAAATGAGGCCATTTGTTGACTTTTAAAACTCAAGCTGAAATGGTTCTGTTGGTCTTGCATTTGAATTGCCTTAATCTTATGTTCAAGATGATTTTTTTTTTCTTTCCAAGTCTACACCATACAATCAGTGTTTTCAGATTTTGGCCTAATGTGCTTATACTAAGCTGCTCTGTCCTTCTTTTCTTCTCTTCTGTCTCTCCCTAACCCCTCACTCTCCAATCTCTCTGGTCCTCTAAGTCTCGAATGGAGGATCGTCTGGACAGACTGGATGATGCAATCCTTGTTCTGAGGAACCATGCAGTGGGCTCCACCGCCAATCTGCCCAGCGACATACACAGTCTGCTGGGACAAGCGCAAAATGGGCCAATAGCAGCTATTGGTGCAAACTTCCCCGCCTCTGCGTTGGTTCCAAGTCGGACAGCAGCGATGGTAAATCCACAGAACTATCTTAATTTTCGTAGCTGTTAAGATTTGGTAAAAGGAATTCGGAATGTAAGGGAAGCAAAACATACACGATTTGCATCGTTTTTTAATGTATTTTTCAAACTTTTGAGATCTTGGCCACCTGCTCAAAATGTGTCAGCTGCCATATGTAAAAACTGGACATTTTCCATGAAGAATAGTTAACAGTTTTCCTGACATATTTTCCAACAGTATAATGGCTGGCCGAAGGCTCACCCTCGTCGGGAGAGCGGCTGTATACACAAGAGGGAAAGAGGAATGAGAAAAACAGGCCTAATGGAGTGGAGTTGTGCTTTGTTGTAGGACATGTTTGTGTGTTGTAGTCCTTTTAGAGTTAAAGTTGAAGTCTTTTGAGGAATGGGGTAATGCAGGTCTGAGTATAAATCATGATGTGTTCACCCATCCTCCATTCAAGGTATTTCATTCTTAAGTGCCAAGAGATTTGAACACATCTGCAGTGGAAATTAAAATGGGTTGGCTCATCCAACTGTAATCCATAGGTGTTTAAAAATACTTCGGGTCACAAAACAAAAAGAAGAAAACAGGACAAAACCATGTTGAATTGGTTGTGATGTGGGTGCAAAGTTGGGTTTATTTTGGAAAAATACTATATTCAACCAAGTTCAGAAACAAGGTAGTTCCCTATAATCAACATCTGAAAGATTTTACTGTCAGATACAGACCTGAGATGGATCTTGGTTTTCCTTCATGTTTCTAGCAAATACAGAAAGTCTTTAATTAAACAAATTAGCATTTTATTGAAAAAGATTCTCCTGTCCAGTTGTTTTGGAAATGGAGAAAAAGACTGAGAGATCTGTTTACTGTTTTCATTAGTGCTGATGTTTTTATATTTACTTGTGCCCCAGAGAACTTAATTTAGAGACAAACATTTAGCTGCTATGATCATCAAAGCTGCTCAGTATTTTATTCCTGCCATTTATCAGGACTCGTTATGTTGCTGTCTGGTCTGTGGTCTTGAGTCCCTTTTTCTGAGGATAAGTTTGCTGTTCAGATTTGTAGCTTTGTAACAAGGCCCTGCTATGTTGTACTGATGCTGTAGCTGTTGGATCTTGAAAGCAAGGCTATTTTGTCCTTTAAAAAGACTGTTTTTGGTTGTCAGAAGTGTTCAGTGTGATGTATTTGTTACAGAGAGCTGGGTTGTGGCAGTGATGTTGACCGACTGCGACTGTGAGATAGAGCATACTGTGTCTGCACTAACACAGTACTTCCTGTGTGGGAAGAGGTCCCCTCAGACAGACTCACCAGCCTCAGCACAGCACAGCCACAGGCTTTTACTCTGGCTGACGCCCCACCCTCTACCCCCTTCCACCTCTTTTCATCACTTCTTTTTAACAACCCAGGAAATCTGAATCGTTGGAAACGTGTGTCTGAACCCACGGCCTCCACCCAAATAGAGCTCCTCAGCTGTATGGTAATCAGGCCCAGCCATGAAAATGGCAGCGTTCTTTTCTTGCCAGAGCTCTGGCCTCTCTCCTCCTCCTCCAGACAAAGACTTGTTTGGACACCTGTTGAGAGCACAGCAAAGATTAGCGTAGTGCTGAGGAAAGGGAGGGTCCCGGGGCGGCGGGGTTAACAGAGGCCAACAGTGACTGGGGATCACATTCCATGAGAAGAGGGGGAGATACCCTTGACACTCAGTCACGACGTCCCCGCCTTTTCCCTACTTCTCAGAAGGCAAATCAAATAACTTCAAAACATGTGGTGAGGAGGGACTTAGCGGTTCAACATGGTGGGGGTTTGCCATTTTTTCAGATATGAATATGGACAAAATAACAAGGAAATGGTCAGACTGCGGAATGGGTTTACCCCAACATCTTTTGGAACAGAACACAGAAGGTTTTATCTTTAAAACACAAGAAGCAGACATGTTTTTAGTTGTGGTTAACAGAGCCAGGCCGGAGAATGTCACAGTGGTTAGCAATGAATCATAATGGATCACAAATAAAGAGGGTTCTGAAATTTTTTAAAAATATTTTTAAAATATAGTTATTGTTATACAGCTGCATTTTTGGAGTTTTGTTTCATGTTATTGTGATTATTTGGAGCAGTGTTTCTGCAGGTTCTTAAACTAAAACTCAATCATTAGAATTTAAAAAATTGATTGATATTGTGAAATTCATGTTTTGAATCAATTAATATTAATGTTTTGATTTGTAATAATTAATGTTACTTTTATAAATGTACATGACCTCTAGACATTTGGATGGACAATAACATTAAAAGTGGAGGTGGTCTGGACTTCACACATGAAAACTTAAGCATCTGTCATTTAAAACAAAGACACAAGTCATCTGTTTCAAACCATATTCACTCATTCTGATGACACTAAACTTATCACTCTGGAAAGGACAAGATGGTTTGTCAGATTCATGACAGCTTGTCAAAAAATAAAGCTGTGTTTGTGCTGATGGTCAGCATTAAATATATCTTAGTAATTGTGTAAAAAAAAAAAACTCTCTATAAGTGATAAATATAACCATGTAACATGGACCTGTGAATTAAATCACCAGAAGATCCTTAGATCTCCACCTGTTCTCAAAAATATTACTTGGGATTTATAAATGAAAATATATGAACCTATTTTATTTACCATCGAACCATCTGTGTTTACTGACAGGTTACTGTTTTTGTTTGAAACACATGGGACTGGCCACGTGCTCTTGTCTTATTTAGACGTTTTGTCTGGTTTTACACACAGAGACTGAACTTTTTTTTACTTTATCTAACAGTGTTTTCTCCATGTGTGTTGCAGCAGGGTGGTGCCCACGCTGACGATGCTGCCGGTCTGAACAACAGCCACGGTGGCCTTCCCAGTGCCGGCTCCACATCAAGCACAGAACTCAACCACCAAGTGGAAACATTCAGAGGTCTGATGCACCTGTTTATTGTGTAAATTAAATGGCGGATATATCATTGTCGCATCTTGCTTAGTATTTCCATTGTCTCTAACAGGTCTTACTGCAGCCCTCAGTGGACAGGTTCCCCCCACTCTGGAGCTAAAAGTGGAAAAACAGGACAAGGACGAGATGCACGATAGTCTCTCCAATGACGATAAATCAGATGATGAAAGTGATAGAAGAGATATGAAGACACCTCGGCCAGGCACACGCACAAGGTAAGGACACACACACAATCACACATAGATAATTACCAGAGGTGAGAAAAGTTGGGTTTAACTGATGGTGTGGTAAGATGTGAGAAAAATTATTAAATGAATTGAAAATTATCTCACATGCCCAAATAAATGTTATTAATAGTAAAAAAAAAAAAAAAAAAAAAAGCAAAAAAATTACAATTTATATAGCATGTTTTATGTGCTGCACGGAATGTGAGCTACTTCAGAAAGTTATCACAAAAATGATGTGGGCACTGTAAAGATAAAAACATAGGCACATTTAAAAGACATAAATCAACTCAACAATTGTGAATCAAAGCCATTAAAAAAACAATATAATATTCTTAGGTAGTATTAGTTTCCAAGTGTGACAACATCCACTAAACCTAATGAGATAATTACAAATGAACCTGTCAACTTACCTGCCAGGCCTGGATGCAACAACATGCTGTAAATTTATTTGACTAATGCCATTCAAGAGTCAAAAAAGTTTCTTTTATTAGTATGTACATATTAAAGATGTGGATTTTCTCTTTGTTTAATTGCTTTTGGTGATTTTACATATACTAACATCAAATACAGTCTTGACCTCTGTTGTGTTTCCTTTCTCTCCCTCAGTATGACTGAAGATGAAGATCTGAATCCAGAGCAGAAGGCCGAGCGCGAGCGTGAGAGAAGGATGGCCAACAACGCCCGTGAACGCCTAAGGGTGCGAGACATCAACGAGGCTTTCAAGGAGCTCGGCCGCATGTGCCAGCTGCACCTGAAGAGCGAGAAGCCCCAGACTAAGCTGCTCATCCTCCATCAGGCAGTGGCTGTCATACTTAGCTTGGAGCAGCAAGTTAGAGGTCAGTGTCAGTGATGTTATGTGAGCATTACATAACTGAAATGTCAGTATTGCATCAGTATTAATGCTTTTCATAATTTTGATTGGTGTAGTCTTACAGTTTATTTGACATGCACATTGTTAAAATCTGAAAACTGTTGTAAAGAGAGTTGCACTTGGAATTATAGCAAACGGATTCACTAACAGAGCAGATAATCATGAACATTCAGCCAGAATATGAAAAGCCTTTGGGTTATTGTGGGTGATCTGACCAAAAATCAGATCATGATGATTTTAATCACAATCAGTCATCCACAAACACAAACTATTTCCACTATATACTTAAAACTACCTATAGTTTGGAAACAGGACTAGGACAGTATAAAAGATCACAGTCTCTACAGTCCACCACAATGAAAGATGTTGATTATGACATAAAATGATCATGTTTGCCTACCCATACCTGCTAAGAAGCTGTTTAAATGCATTGCACCGATTAACTAGCTGATGATATTCCTATGTGTTTAGCTCACAAACTCAGTAATATTGAAAACTAAGTTCTTCTTTCACTTTTGTGTTAAAAACAAGGTCAAGACTGTTTATTTTTACTAAAATTGATAAAAGGTGTTTTTCTTGTCTCCCGGGAACAACAGAAAGGAATTTGAACCCCAAAGCAGCCTGCCTTAAGAGAAGGGAGGAAGAAAAAGTGTCTGGCGGCTCCGGAGAGGCCCAACAAGCCCACGCAGGGGTCCATCCAGGTCTGACTGACACATCTAACCCCATGGGCCACCTCTGAGCAGCAGACAGGTACACCCACCCACTGCAACGTAGAGAACATGCAGTTACATAAACACAATTTAAAGCTCCGTTACTTTGTACTCACGTCTTATCGGTGCATTTCTCTCTTCCTCTCTTCAGATCAAAATGATGCAGATAATTTCTGTCCGGTTTGAGTTGGTGACCTTGCTTCCCAGTGACAGACAGGACTCACAGTTTGTGACACCAATTGGAGGAGACAGACCACTTGAAGCAAAACTACAAGACTAACACGATCCAATCCTAAGATTGAAGATGAGCCTAGAGTCCAGCTCCCTGTGACCAGTTTCCATCTGCAAATTTTTCCCCACAGAAAAATCTTAAGCACATATCACTGTCTGCAAGAAGTGTGTCGCTTCTGAACAATCAGAGACTTCGCAATCTCCTCCAACTGTATGTGGAAATTGCCTTGTGCCTAAACTGAATTGACGAATGCATTGTAACAGCAATTGTTTTTGTTTATTTCTTTTTTTTTCTATTTATTATGTTATTGAGCGATAAAGTGTATGTCTAAAGGGAAAGTTAAGTAATTTCAAAGAGAAGTATGCAGCTTTTCAGTTGACCTATAGTTTGCCAGTGTCACCATTAAAAATGAGCACTCCACCCTGGCAAGTCTGGCAAGTCCACAATGAGGGGAAAAAATATTTGGGCACTAAGAAGGAAAGACTGAGATTAATTTATTGGCCAGTTTAGAGTCATATTTATACCAAACTGAAAATTCACACTAGCGCCCCATTTTAAGAAAAGATATATTATTTATATTTATATTTTATGAATTCTGCCACTGGCCTCGTCTGTAACCAAAACTACCTATGTTTGTTTCTTTGTAGTTTAGACCAGTTTCTGTGCTACTGACTGAAATCACACAAGTTTATTTTTTAAGTTCTGCAGCGACATAATAGACCCAACTGCATTAGTTTGAAATATGCTGTCTACAAAGGTGAATGGCAAACTCTAGTTTTACTGAAAGCTCAAATTTAGTTGTTTTTTCCTCAGTAGTGAGCAGAGAAAATACAGAGAGCAAACTATTTGCAAACCTTAGCATTCCCTGCATATTTTAGTGTCTTAACTGAGGAAAAGGGGACTTCACTGCCCTTAGTTCCTTTGCCATATAGTGTTTAATGTAAGCAGTGACATATTTTTGCAGATTCTTGTCTATGTTTAGCCTGACAATTACATGTTCCTGATATCAGCGCAGAAGTGGCTTGTTTTTGTCATTTTCCGCCACCAGCTAATCAGAGATTGCTTAATGAAGAAGTAGTATAAACGACGACCACACTTTCTCCTGGCCTGATGAACATATCACATATTTTTCTGTTACTATCTCAAAATATTAAATTTCAAAAGCAGTTATTCTGAGTAAAATTTAGTTATGCTTATTTGTGTCGTAACAAGTCATTTTTTTCTCTTGGCTTCCAGCAGATAAATGTCCATTTTGAATTAGCACAGAGAGCGTCTAAGTTATTTTCAGCGATCCAAGCAGTGATATACTCAGTACAGATATTTCATGGATTTTGTTGGATGTCAAAAATAGTTGGATTGGTAGAAGTGTAGCACAGTAATGAACAAAAGCAGTTAACAGATTTCTCGTTTATGTTTAAAGACATGATCATGGCTTTATTTTGTTTTCCATATCAGTGTGCATGCTTTACATTTTCTCCTTTATGAAGTCTTTGGTCTTAAGACTTGCTTTATATTCCATTTATTTCTTTGTATATTGTCTTCTATCATAATCTACACCTTATACAAGGCTGCCGCATTCAGAATGAGTATTCTGTCCAAAAAGGGAATTCAGTTAGAATTATGGATGCCACACCAAGAGTTTACATGAAAAAAAAATTACAATTTAACACCTTTTAGTGAAGGAGTCCAAATGTTTTTTGTGTATTCTCTGACTGAATGTGGCCTTGTTCTTCATTTCAGTATTCATAAACTTGTATTCATGTGGCAGACTTTGATTGAGGCTATAACGTATGTCACTTCCTGCTCTCTTCCCTTCTTTTTTGTTATTTCCTCTTCCTCCTATATTTCTTTGCTCCTCTGTTTGCCAAGTTAGACTTTGCTGTATTCCCAGATGCTTTCCCTTGTATAATATATGAAAAAAAAAGAAAATCAAAAGGAAAAAAAAAAACATTTGGCTTATTTTTCACTGTAGTTAGTCTTTTATACAATAATACTGTAAGAATATTTCTTGAAGTCTAAATATTACTCTTTCTAGATTTTTGAAAGCAAAAGTTTTGAGTAAAAAGTTTCTTACTTTATTTTACTATATTAGATAGTAAAATGTACGGTTATTTACCATGACCTGTCCATTATTACCAGAAATTTACAAAGGGTATCTCAAGAACATAGATCAATTGTTGCTCGTAGTCTAGTATTTAAAAGGCTTTGTATGAGCTCCAGATTCCTAAAAGTGCGACCTCCATAATTCTTCAGTCTCCGTTGTTGATTGATAACAGATTTGTTCTTGTGTCAAAAGGTATTGTTGATGCACATCAAAAAATGCGGCAACGAGAATTTGAATTTTCTGTCTTTTTCAACAGAAAAAAAACAATGTATATAACATTTATGTTGCAATAAATGTGCCATCTTTTTTTAAACTCAATTGTATGTGCATTTATTTCTCTCACTGAGCAAGACATTTGTTTCTGTTTCTTCTCCATATTCACATTTTCTCCTCCCCATGCAGTTTTTGTTTTATATTAAAAAAAAAAAGAAAACAAGAAAGAGGAAGAGTGAAGCAGGATGATCTCTGAGACAGGGGGCTTCATTAAGGTTAATCCTATTGTTTAGAATTTTTTGTGTTCTGAGACATTTCTACAGTGGATTTAGGCCAAATGAGTGTTTTATAGTATGTAACTCATTTTTGAAAGTAATACCAGTGGACCATTGTAGTCTGTATGAAAAGTATTATGAATATATGTTTCTATTTTTTAATAAAGTGTGATAGCAGCGTACCGTACATGTGCTGTGATCCTATTTTTTCCCATTTCAGATCTTACATGTATGCAGAATTAAGAAAAAAGAGGCAGCAATTGTGTGTGAAAGTGATTGTCACCAAAAGGGAATAACAATAATAAATACCAGTTTGTTTTTTTAATTTAATGTTATTTTACTTATTTATGATTTGACTTGCTACTTGTGTGCACAGTAAGTCCAACTGTGTGAAATTAATCTCAAAACCGATGAAGTGAAGATAAATGGATGCAGCCATTGTGAGGAGAGGAGTACCAGCCTAAACTGTATTTTCTCATGAATGCTGTCGGCTGCGGTCCTCAATCTGCTACTTGTGCTGTGACTGAAGTTAATGAATCCCAATAGTGCTGTGAAAATGCTGCTCTAAACCTGGAGGACTGTTGGGCTGTAAATCTTAGGCCCAGTACATCTGCACAAAATTATCCCACTGCAGATGTGAGCATGAGAGTACTCATCACATCCTGAGAGGTCTAATCCCATTTCAGTTTTTCTGACGGAGGTGACACTCTGAGGAAAAGTGCTGACTGCTGTTCGGTCTGCGGTGAGCTCAGTGATGCAACCTAAATCATGGCTGTCATCTTTCAATATTCTCTGAAGAGGGAAAATATAAGTGTACTGGGCTGGTGGTGATGGTGGATGTTCATGCTTTCTGTAGGAGTGGGACCACCATGACTGAAGGCTGACTTCCTGTTATGGCTGCTGGGCCAGCTGACAGTCCTTGGCTCACACACCCTTGAAGCCTGACCAAAAAGCCTGCTGCTCCTCCTGCTTCTTCAGTTCCATCATCTGCCTTCAACTTTCTGCACACATGCTGCACTGAAACGAGTTTGTTTTCTTCACTTTGGGTGCCTCATCTCGGATCCTCACCAGGTTGTTGTCATGGTAGTTTCAGCTCGTCACTTTGCTGCACAGATAATTAAGTTCCTTGAAGGTTTTGCAGCATGTTTTCTGTCAAAAATCTCAACAATGGAAAAGATGAAATCAAAGGAGCTAAGTGTATGCTGCTCTGGCATCTCTGGTGCATGTCAATTAGGTTGATTTGCCACTGGAAAGCCTGCAGTCACTCCTAATCAGGACAAGACGGAGCTGTGTACTGAGCATGCCCAGAGGTCCCAGCTGTGGCACCTCAGCAGAGAACAGAGCTCTTATTGTGTGCTGCTGTAACCCAACACAGTGGCACAGAGCTCAGATTAAAGGCTCTGCTGCTGCACAGTCTCTCTGCGTACACAAACAAAAACAGTGGGCCACTCCAAAGGCAAAGGGGCAACTAGGCCTCCACTACAATGCTGTTTACACTGCAGTGGCAAACTTTACTGTATATAAAGAATTATGTTTATAATGTCCACTTATGTGATTCATAGTGAGGATTATATGAGATATTTTTTCCAGTGGTTGTCAAAATACCTTTTGGTATCATGTACTGAATGACCAGACAAGTGAAATCGTGATTTGTTTAACCCATCAAGACCCAGTGTTATTTCTGTGTCATTTCCCAAATGATTTTTTTCCCCTCTATATTTAACCTTTCTTAAGTGATTTATTACCATTGATTGTAATATTATCCTCCTTATTTTGCATTATTTAAGTGTAAATCATGTATTTTCCTATATTTAATTCATTGATCATGTAGATGTTCATTAAAGCTCGAGTAAAGTTGATGGTTATTACATCAGAAACAGCGAAAACTCAAGAAAAAGTGAATTTTTCAGCAAAGACATCATTAATTGAACATAAACCCAGTGTCTCTATCCACTGTCATTGATCCAACTCCATGGGTTTTACTGGTGAAGCAATGTTGTAGAAGATGACAGTGTTCCCACGGTAACTATAGAGCCTCTGAACGTCCAGATGGGTCATATCTGATGACCATGAAAAGATGATAAACTGCATTTTACACCAATTATTTACATGTTTTCATAGGATTAGTGGATCAACAGGTATTAAACATTTTACATCAGTAGATAGTTTTGGTTGACAGTGGAGATTTGGGTCTTTATGGGTTAAATATACTATGACTCATTGGGGTAGCTGGAAAAGCAACTGTTTGTCAGTTTGTTTTATAGAAGCATAGAACATCTGGATCAGCCTCAATAACTGACATCAACTATTAGATATTAGTCATTTCACAAATGGATGTGGCCAGTGTTAACCTGCTATGTTGTATGAAAGGGTTATTCATATATTTATACAATCAGCTGTGCTCATTTGATTATACTGATGAAAGGCTAAAGAAACTTGGTACACTTGGTTATATTTTATAACAAAGAATAATTTGTTTCCTTAGCACAAAATGGGAATAAATAGCATCAACAACAAATCAACAAATTGTTCAGAGATGTCAAAAGTATTCACATTCATTACTGAGGTAAAGATAAGAGATAAGATATGCCTTTATTTTTCCCACAAGGGGAAATTCCAGGTTACGGCAGTGAAAGCACAAAAGCACACAAGAGCAAAAGTGCAAAATCCAAAAATAAAGACAAATTGAAAAAGCTATTCATAATATTTACAGTTGTGCGTATGTTGATCATGCCACAGGTCGAACAGGGATACAGTTTATTGCACAGTTTATTGCACAGAGTTATTTGGAGCAGTTTCTGTTGTGGAGGCTGACTGCTGCAGAAAGGAAAGACCTGCAATACCTCTCCTTCACACACTTGGGGTGTCTCATTCTGTCTCTAATGGAGCTCCTTAGTGCAGTGAGTGTGTGTTGGAGGGGGTGGGAGTCTTTGTCCATCATGGACAGCTTGGTTGACAATCTCCTCTCCCCCACCTCCTCCACCTGTTCCAGGGGACATCCCAGGACAGAGCTGGCCTTCTTTATCAGTTTGTCCAGCCAAAACTAAAAGTAGGGGAAAAAACGCCATTAGGATAAAAGCTTAGGGGCCTATAGTGCACTACCCATGTTCTTGCTGGAGTGTGACGTGATTTGTATCATGTGCAGGTGCGATGGATTGCGTACAAACCAATAGGGTGTCGGAATGGTATATGTTTATACTTCTCATCCAGCCACAATCAAATTCACTCTATCTGGATGGCATGATCTATCTGGATAGTTTTTTTTTTTTATTATTATTATTTTTTTATTTGAACGATGACAAGCTGGAATGAAATAGGAGTACCAAGGCTATTTTTAAAATGTAAGGAGTAGAAGTAAAAAGTTGGCTGAAAAATAATTACTCCAGTAAAGTATAGACAACCAATATTTCTACTTAAGTAAGGTAACCAAGCATTTGTACTTTGTTACTTGACACCTCTGAAATTGTTATATTAAAAATTGGCATAAACTGCTGCATCGCTATTCTGACCTGTGTGGTTTCTTTCAAACTAAAATTAAAAAAAAAAAAAAAAAAGCAGAGAGGATCACACCACTGTGGTCCTTTTTTAGCCAGTCGTAGGTATAATTCATCACTGCTTACTGTTGTGTGCTTAGTCTTGCAGTTCTTACACTAGACACTTTACAGAAATAATATTCACTCCCTCGTTTTTCACCCCACTTGAATTATACCTGCTTCATGCTATGTCCCCATAATGCAGTGCTGAGCTCTCACCATCTCAGACCACACCATGACTCTGGGTTTGAAGGTGTTAAACTCTACTCTCTGCTCCCTCGGTGCCACCAGGACACTCATTAACCCAGTGCATTCAGATCAGCTCACTTTCCACTAGATGACGCTCTCGGTTTTTAAAGACATGCAGCTGCAAATTGCATGCATGCAAAGTGCAAATAAGTGAACTTTCAGCAACTTCAACCGAGAAGACACGTTATTTTCTTCGAACATTAAAAAAGAGGGTCTGATGATGAGTTTAAATTAGTAAGGCCTCATGAAGCACTTTGTACAGCCCTTTATTTCGATTTTAGGGAGTTTTTTCCCTGTCATTTCTGAGATTTACAACTATTCGGTCCACCCATGTAATTTTTCACATGAAAGAAATGAGTCACACCCCAAACTTGATGAACTCAGATACTCTGTTACTCTGAAGGTTTGTTATGCAGCCAAATAGGATCACACTGTACTGTTGTTTATCTGTCATTTAGAGTAAAAATCACTTCAGCTTTAGAATGAGAGGAAATATTAGTATCATTCATTTTAACCAGTGTCAACTTTACGTAAGTACGCAGCTGATCGGTGGTCGTGGTTGAGGTCTTATCAGGTTTGAGTGGGTCTGGACGCGGGATCGTGGACCTGCGGCCGGCTTGAGTGGGTGGGCGGGGTCATGAGTGTCGGAGGGGGCGGAGCGGCCCGGAGGGTCGGACGTCCTTCCCAAAGTGTCCTACTCTGCCGCAGAAAACAACACAGCACTCAATAAGTTAGTAAACTGTAGCGAGGGGCCCTTGTTCAACTGTCTATCTCCTAAAAAACACCCCTGAAACCCCATAAATCTGCGGTAACTGAACAACAGAGAAACGACGCTGGTGAGTAAAACGCAAAGAGTTTTCATTGTTGACAGTTTTAATGAATGCGCAAACGGTAAAACAGCCGCTACACGCAAAAACAGAAAAGGCGCAACATTTATCACCAAAAAAGTACTTAATACGCTGATGTAAACCGGACCTTAAAGCATTTTCTCGACAAAGCTGATAAAAAAAGTTAATAAGAAAATCTCCGTGTTTGTGTTGTGTAAATCTTAGTGGTGTGTTTGATGACACCTGTTGCTCTGAGCAGCGATGAAACTGCGTCAAATAAACCTGCCGCAATTTATTCACTTCGACATTTACTCAGATACTGGCTTTGTAGCTTATAACCACGGCATTTATAGTAAAAAAAAAAAAAAAATACATGTCTGGTTGCAAATAGACTCTGTAAGCTCATGTCTCATTTACCTGACGCTCTCCTTGCGGCACCATTCACATTGCGTAACTTTACAGTTTTTCCCACAGCTCTTGTTTTCAATATTTAATTATTTGCTGTTTGAGCGACAGAGTTAACCTTTACTTGAACTTTATAAGGTTTGTCCGCTCTGTACTGATTTGTTAGTTTCCTGTGGTCATGTGAGGTATTGCATCTGCAGACACAGATTCCCTGTCTGACATAGAAAACTAATGAGTCCACAAGACGAGATAAAATCAGCTTTGTTAAGTCTTTGCAGTCTTTTCTTTGCCCCTCTGCATAGATCAAAGCCTGGGCCTTGACATCCTAACCTGTGCTCGGTCCTGACCCCTCCACTGCAACACAGGGGTCAGTGAAGGCAGCATGACCACTAAGAAAGACAGTGGGCCAACACAGTGAGGATTTCCCCTTATGCAGAGAAAAATACAATGAGAGAGGAAAAAGGTTGCACACTTGGAGTACTTGTGTGTCGGATACATGTGACAGCAGCATGAAAGAGTCTATTGTGTTGCCTTTAGTATTAGCTTGTCCAAGATGGGACACTCTACCTTGGCTTAGTCATTCATGCCTTCTTCACAGGTGCCAGAGAGTGAAGCAGACTAATTTATGTCACTTTATCATTCTGTTCCTCATGTGGCGCTAACAGTGGCTAAAGTGGACATATCTGTTTAATCATAGTCTCTGTTACAACACCTTTTATGCTTTAATATGCAGATAGTTTAGCGATTTTGCAAGTGTAACAGAATTTGTTCCTGAGACAAGATTCTTCAGGATGTGGGTGGCATACCAACTCAGATAAACAAATCTGGACGTGCAACATGATACTGTGATATCAGTAGGCTTTACACACTGTTATTAGGCATTTCCTGGAAAATTAGTTGAACAAAATCTTGTGGACACAAGAATCTTTATTTTTGCTGTGTGATGTAAAGATATTTTTTCTTTTTGTTTGTAAAAATGGAAAAGAAAAACATCCAGCATTGCCATCAAGGTGTCTTGCTCTTTGATTTATGAGTAAATCTGAGGTGGCTGGTAATCTTCTCTAAGCACACATAGTCATATTACCTCACTAACAGCGCCTACTCTGTGCCCTCCATAGGAGCCTTTCATCCTCCTCTTCTTCAATTGTGTTGATTGTGATACTGTATATCCTGCTTGAGCATTTGTTGCCCGTGTTATCTGCGTCGCTCTTTCAGGCTCATCTCATCTGTCTTTGTCTTGTAGAATGGGACACTGTCAGCAAGGCAAACAGGAACCTGTTAAAGGTTAAAAGCCTATTGTCCAGTGAAACACATGGTGGCTGCTGATGGCTTTGTCTTCACTGGCTTCCCAGGCATAAATGTGTCTGAAGAACTCTGCATGGCTTACTTTAATATTTGTACACAGTTTCGTATTTATTGCCAGCTGCGTTCTCATGATCCTGCTGCAAATCTGTTAGCTTTGACAACCCTGCTGACGTTATTGTAAAACTGACAAAATTATATTTTCTTGTTTTCCCCATGAGAGCAGGCTGTAAATTACAGTGTTATTTACAATGATCAAATGTATCCTTTATACACTCACCAAGTCCAACGCTCTCCAAAGTGATGTAGAGATGACAGAGCTCTCAAACTTTTCCCTGGTCTGAGTGACTCATATTTGGGTGTTTTCTTTCTGTTAATGTTCTTTTAACCAGTTTAACTTATCCTATACTTCATCATGCAGTGTAAACAGTCATTTTGTTATACCATAGCTGTTAGTCACACACCTGTAAGGCCTCTTTAAACAGTACCTGATCATATTTACACTTCACATAAAAAGTGGTCGATGCTTACTCAGATTTTCATGGATAGTGTTGGTTCTGAGGTGTTTGAGGAGCTTATTGTCTTACTTTTCACTTGGTAATGGTGTTGATGTGTAACACAAGCATATGCATTAGTTAATATGCAAAAGAGAAAATGAAAACAGTTAAAAAAAAAAAAAGGAAGTTAAATGTTTCTTTAGAAGTTGAGGGTGGCCATGATAAACTTTAGTTTCCCTTTATGAGTCATTGTTGGCATATTTTAAATATTTCCGAAGTATCAAGGATGATCCAATTAGACAACTGGAGAAGAACTCTTTAGTGATATTGTTGAATTATTAGTGTCTCCTTTCTGACTTATACAGCTTGTCTGAATCTTTGTTTGCAGAGGTGGGCCACCTGATCCAAGGAGAGGGATTTATTTTCCTTATGCATTCCTGATGGAGTCGTACAGAGTTACTGGCATTCCTAACAGTGGATCACAGCGGGGCTACACTCAGCCATCCCGTTCCTCCAGGTCTAACAGTAATGGTGCTGGTACTTATGGTCTTAGCATTCGTGTCCAGGGCATAGATGGGCACCCCTATGTAGTGCTGAACAACCAGGACAGTGGTCCTCAGTCCTATATTGACCCTAACAGCAACGGGTATATTGATACAGATGGCTCATTTATTGAGAACTACCATGAGTATGATTTTAGAGGTGGCAAGGAGGTTGGCTCCAACAGCCCCTTCATGGAGTACAGATCTCAGAAGATGATCCATCATTCTGGTTCTCACAATGGTATCACAGATTCACAAGGAAAGAAGGCATCGAGCCTGCTGAACTTTCAGAAGCATCCTGAGATACTGCAGCCATATGACCCAGAGACCAACTCCCTGAACCTTGAAGGCTTTCACAGCCTGCCGTCCAGGCCTCTGTCTCTCCCTGAGACTGGGAAACGTCGTCAGAGTTCTTCCCCCAAACCTGCTGTACCTGCAGTGTCACAAGCGGAGTCATCAAACCTGGACCAAAATGCAGCTCCTGCAAAGCAAGACAAAAGGCAGCTTCAGTCCCAGAGCACAGTGGAGACAGCTAAGTCTAAGTCTCTGCCTTCAGCCCAGCTTGCTCATCCTCAGACCAAGGCTCAACCACAAGTGGCTCAGCCTCAGTCCAAACCACACCTCACAAACCTGAATCCAACGCAGACTAAGTCCTCCTCTAAAACTCAGCACCAACCAGTGCCTTCATCCCAGCCTCAGTCCTCCTCTGTCTCAAGTCCAACAAGTGAACAAAGCAAGACCTCATGCAGATCCCCCAGCACCATGAGCAGCACCAACTCCAGCCTTGAACGCACACGTCGTGAGCCTGATGTTCTTCCTCTACGCAGAACGGACTCCAGTGGGCCAGTTCTTCAGTCCTCTTCCCGCTCCCGCCACTCTTCTTCCTCATCTACCAACACGTCAAAGGCACTCGTGGATGAACAGATGGAGGCCCTTTATGCAGACACTATCAACCGTCATGAGAACCGCCGCTACATTCCTTTTCTCCCAGGTTCAGGCAGAGACATTGACACTGGCTCCATTCCTGGTGTCGATGAGCTCATTGAAAAATTTGATGGTAAAGATGGCAGCCATCAGAGGAGGGGTAGAGCTGGGCGTAGGAACAGGATCAATCCAGAGGACAGGAAGCGCTCACGCAGTGTGGATAGTGCCCTTGGCCTTCGAGATGGATCTAAATATATGAGTGAGTTTAGCCGCACTCGGGGCACATCGATGGAGCATGTCCTTCGACCATCACAGCTGCGACTGCAGAAGGCAGCCAGTGGTCAGGACTCCTGGCTCCCTGTTGTCGATGGAAAAGTTGATTCCAGGGCTTCATGTGCCACCAGTGAACCCTGTTCCCCCCAGAACACCATCTCTGAAAGTGTGGGATCCATCAAGGGATACAAAACTTCACAGACCCACACCTCTTCACCAATATTTAAGAGTAAAGAGAGTGAAGACAGCTCCTCTTCAGCGTCAAAGCCTTCGGCAACATCGCTATCACCATCACTATCCAAACCCTCTTCAACTGCAGACAAAAAAACAAGCACAGAAGCCGATGTTCAGGTGAGAAGTCAGCTTCCTCCTCTAAGGGGTGTCAAAATAGGATCTTATGACAGAAACCTGAATTGGTTACGGACCTATCTCCTGCAAATATTAGCCTATTATTCAACAAATGGTACTCAGTGAGTTTTGTTGTATTGAGGCTCCATGAGACACATACTTCCCAATCCCCACTGCTACATTAAAGGTCTTCACAGTTTAATAAAGATCTTTCTTTCATTTCCTGTCATTTCCAGGTGACACCTGATCTCCTGAAAGGTCAACAAGAGCTTTCACAACAAACACATGAAGAGACAGCAAAACAAATTTTGTTTAATTACCTGAAGGATGGGTGAGTCATGTGTAAATTTGTGTTGTTTATCAGTATTTTATACCACCTACATATTATTAACATTATAAAAATGACAAAAAACATAAGTTCTGAAGAAGTTGTACTGTTAAGTTCACTCATAAACTAAACATAAAGCCTTATCCATGTTACACCACAGAGTAATGTATCATAAAAGGAGAAACTGTGCTGTGGGAGCACATAAATGGTTATCAGAGTTGGACTGTTTGTGATAAAAGTGAAGGAATGTGCTCCTCTTACCCTCCCATCAGACCCAAAAAAAATCCTGCTGTCTGGAGTTTATTTTCTTGCTGAATCTCCCTCCCTCCCTCACTGCTCTATCTTAGCTGTGGTGTGAAATGAGGAGAAAACATTCTTATTGTTTGTGTAATCAGATACATACTGACTGTCACGGAAAACGCAAGTTGGATTAAAAGGCTAAGTGGAGTTTAATGTTTACAGGAGCAATTCAGTGACTGTTTTTAGAAAATATAGTACAACTTCTATATAGACTGTCATATGCAGCAGTTGCTTGAGTTGTGCGTCATTTCATCAGGAGGCAGCATTTTAGGCTTCTGCAGGCTAATGTAGAAATAGAACAGGAAGCTGTTTGGGTGTGTCGGGCTACAGGTCAGGAGTCACAGGACAAAGGAAAGGAAACCCAGATGGAAGTGTTGAGGCTGAAACTGAGCTACATTCCCAAGGCCTAGAAGACAAACATTCACCAACAGAGTTTATAAAGGTTTAATGAATATCATCTGCACGAGAAGAAGGGAGATTAGGGGGTTTGGCTCTCTGTGTCAGCCTTGTAATTTACTGAAATAATATATCACTGTTGTCATTGTTGATTCTAATGTTTTCACTTTTACTGGGGGATTTTGTGTTCTTCTAGGCTGAGAAAATCCAATCATCTTTGGGCTTTCAAACTTAAATTCTCAGTGGTTAACACCAGAGCTACTTTTCTCAGCTCCTGAGAACTAGATGTTTAAGAAAAAAGTTCTGAAAAAGCATAATAGTTTTTGGTCTGAACAATACTACTTGTGTTTCATCAGTCATGATAAATGTTTCCTCTTGCAGTTTTTATGAGTTAGTTGAATATGGAAAGAAGTAAATTCCTAAGATTATATGGGAAAAAAATCCCCAAATCTCAATATTTGCTCCATATAATATATCAGGATTATATTTAATATGTGTTTTTTGTATTTTTACCTTGTGATTTCATTGGGTTTTTAAACAGGGCTGAATTGCAGTTGTACAAGCTGTGTGTTCTGTTCTTTTGCACGTGTTCCTCATGGTTGACCGGTTGAAACTGTTCATTCTGTGAGGTGACACATCAAAGCGGCATGATCTCTCCTGACCCTCTCTAAGCTGGGAATGAGTTCCACTCCTAGAACATTTGGAAACTACTTCCCAATCCCCTAAATGCTGAGTTTTCAACCTTTAGTAATCAACTGTTTACTTTTCTTATGTGTGTTGTGTTATGTGTGTATGTGTCCACAGAAGCAACGATAATGATGAAACTACTAAAAGAAAGGTCAACCTTGTCTTTGAGAAGATTCAGACGTTAAAGTCACGGGCCACAGCAGGCGCTCAAGGCGACAACAAAGTGAGACATTGTTCTATCATTGTAACTGCACCACAACCAACTGAAGGTCACATTAGATTAAAATTGTATTTGCGTTATCAGCTCATCCACTGATATATTTTGTACATAAAAGTATAATTTTACTGTAATCCAGCAGAATAAATGAAAGGTTGCCCTTTATATTATGTTTCTAATGTGCAGTCTAACATTTCATTAGTTTTTACTCAGCTTTTCAACAGAGCTTTGGCTGTTTTGTTTTGTTTTTTGTTTTTTTTGCCAGGCAGACACTGTGACTATGAATATGTACTCTTTTGTTAAATAGAAAGAAGACAGTTAATGACAGACTTAAAACTCATGTGTCAAATATCATGAAGTGTTAGAAACTTAAACAGTTGTTAAAATGTTTGTTGTACATTTACTCATAATAGATCAGTAGGACATGATCAATTCTGAAAAATTTGTGTTCTTTTGTCAGTCTGTGGACTTTGCTGCACAGACTAAAGAGTTGCAAGGGCAGAATGCTGAGCTTGAGAAAGAAATCACCAAACTGAAGAAACAAGTTGATGAACAAACTATGGTAAACACAAGTTAATATCAGCTGTGACTTTATACCACCTTATATATGTTGATCTGTTGAGCTTGTTGTTGTTTGACAATATCTTTTAATGAAAGATTTTGTTGGAAAAGAGAACCAAGTGTTTACAGTTAAACTTATTAAATTGAACAAGTTAAAGAAAGTTATTGTTTGAGTGTAAGCTTGTCTAAGCTCAAAACAAAGGCACACTTTTTTGAATGGAGTAGTAATGTAAACAGAGCGCTATGAACTTTGTTGAAAACCTGTAATTGCGCCATGTAGTGATGTCTACATAAGTTAAGTAGGATTTGAAAAATTGTTGCTCTAGTTTTTGCATAACAAGTTTAATAATTGGGTGGAGTTTTTTTTAAATAAATATGTCAATTTTAAACAATATACACAATATACATGTTTAAAATGTTTTTCTTAATTTCTGTTTTCATTTTCAGAAAAACCAGGCCGAAAAGAAAACCACAGCAGGTCTCAAGGAACTACAGCAGGAGCTGGAGAAAAGCATGGAGGAGTGCAGACGTCTAAAAGAGAAACTGGCCAAAACAGAAGCTGAGCTCCAGACCACAGTGGAAGAGTAAGTGCACAGTAACATGACTGGAGGATGTCACTGAGTAGAATGGATCACAAAGTCTTGGTTAATCATCTTACTTGTAAATGCTGACCTAAGATTTACAGGTGTATCCAGGTTATACTCATGTTTGTCAGTACTTTTATTTGTCTCAGTCAAACACATTTGGTAATGTTTGGGTCACTGTTTACTTCATTTATTTGGTTGACTCTTGCAGAGGGGGATGTACAGTATAAAGTGAATGAACAGAATGAGAACAAGACAATAATAATTAGTTTCACCAAGTATTTATCACCTCTTGCTTTGCAGAATGGTTTCTATGTACTGTCACACTGATACCAGTGTACTATATCTGCTGATTAAACCACTCAGAGTTGACAGTTATTGAGTTACAGTTACCATGTCATTAAAAACAAAAAAAACTTTTACTAAATGATCCCTTTTGCTTTTCCTCCATTTGGTTAGTTTTCTTTTAGCTTTATATTTTACTGTTTGTTGGGAGACTGATTTAAAATTTGTTTTGACTGTAAATTACCCACCTTTATTTCCTTCCATTCTCATAACAAATTAATTTACTTAAAACAAAAAATCTAAATCTGTAATTATCTCTTTTGTACTTTTATTTAGCATGTATTTTATTGAAGCTATAAGGTTTTACATTTGGATAGTAAATTGTGAAATTCAGTGCTCATCTTGTCCTATTCCTCTGATGGATTTAAATTTTTCTTTCTTTTTTTTTTTTTTTTTTAACTTTATCAGTTTTAATATAATTTTTGTTCCTCAGCTGTCACTTGTTGTTTGAGCTTCACTGTATTTCTTTCAGTGTGATTCCATAGATCTTTAATCTGCTAAGTCTTTCCTTACAGAGGTCATGCAGCTCTTCTCTACATGACTGTGGTGGTTTGTTTAAGGTGCCTCACATCACTTATCACCCTCCCCTCAGTGTTGCCATGTGGAGGCAGTTTAGATATTACTGTCAAGGTTCAGCTATTGGTTTCAACCCTGGTGCTCTGTAGGCCACATATTCAGACCCAGTACAGGTGTTACCATTTGTATGTGTGAATTGAGATGCAGGTGTGCATGTGCGCTCACACATTATGCAGCGTATTGGCTCTGTGTTTTGACATGTGGTGTGGTCTGTCAGGTTGTTCCAGGTGAAGATGGAGAGAGAGCAGTACCAGACAGAGATCAGAGACCTGCAGGACCAGCTGTCAGAGATGCATGATGAGCTTGACACAGCCAAGAAGTCAGCTGCTGACAGCGAGAAAGACATGATTATGGCGGTAGAGCATAATATTTATTGTTCTAAGAGAAAAGAGAAAAAGATGTCTATTTTTACAATCAAGATTAAAACCCTAAATGCTCCATAACATTTAGGGCTGTTTCACAAGGTATAAATTATTTTACACAAGTATGCAAGTAAAATATTTATACTGAGTGAGTCATTTTTTTTCCATGTTTAACTCTACTGCTTCACATTTTTGTTTTTAAAACCGTCAAATAAGTGTGCAGTATTTTAAAATTAAATCTGTTAAAAAAAACAACAGGAGCTTTTAGATGTCTGGGTAGGACTTTTTTATAGAATAGAATAACATGATTTCAAATGAAATTTTCAATGACATTGTTATTCTTGCTCTTCATGTTTTAATGAAGAAGATATTTTCATTGCTTGATTGGATTCTGTTTGATTTTTATGATAAACTTCTTGTGTCACATAATAGTATACAAGTAAAATCAGTCAACAGCAAAGATTATGGATACACTTGACATGTCTGCTTCAGTGTGAGTCTTATATTCTGTGATATAATTAATTATATGCTATGACTAAATACTCGTGTTCCTGCAGGACATGATGCAGCTGAAGGTGGAGATGCAGGAGGTCTTGCTGGCAAAGGAGGAGCAGGAGGATGTGCTGAGGAGACGAGAGAGGGAGCTGACAGCTCTGAAAGGAGCCCTGAAGGAGGAAGTGGCCGCTCATGATCAGGAGGTGGACAAGATGAGGGAGCAGTATGAGAAGGAGATAAGCAGACTGCAGACAGCTTTGGAGGAGGCCAAGCAGGTAATCAGCCTCCCCTTTGTCACCCCTCCTCCTCTTCCTCCCACTCTCCTTCAGTTTGACTCTCCCTGCATCCCCTCCTCCTTGTCTCTTAACCTCCCCCAGTCCAGAAACACACCCGGACAGAGAGCAGTGTGGAGATAAGCAGCACATCAGGGGAGCTGTAACTCTGTTTATGCATGTGTCTGTTTTGCATTGCAAGTTGAACCATATGTTGGACTTTAGAGGTTGAGGCACTGCTTTGAAGTGATGTTATTTACACCTTTCCTCTACTTTCACAGCTGTGGCACTGAGTGTCACAAGGGGACATATACATAAAGGATTGTCATCTTGAATTATGTCAGTGAGTCTGTATTTCATAGTAAAGGTAATGCAGGGAGAAGAGGAGGAAGATGTTTATTTGGTAGTTTTTGTTACTTGTTGGTAAAATATTTTTAGCAACAAGCTACAAAAAAGATGGATGGATGGATGGATGGATGATAGCTTTCTCATCATATTAGATGCTCCTCTAGTACTTCTAAAACCTTCAATACATGTTCCCCACATTTTGTTAACCCTTCAGTCTAGTTATACTTTTGCATACATAAATCCATTTTAGTGATATGAGCAGATGCAAAAGGTTTTGTTGATCCCTGCAGCGTTGGTTTTTGATTATTGATATCCTTTGTGTTTGCTGGCTGACAGAGAAATGCTCATGATTAAGGGCTTTAACACCCTAGGTTTTAATGATGATTGAATAGCACTGCCTAAACAAACTAATTTAAATATGCTAAATCAGCAGGATAGGATATTCATTTACAGCAGGGAGAAGTTGTTTTAGCTTTTTTACATAAGTGTAAATTGAACACAGCTTGAGTTCACACACTTCAGCTGTGTCAACAAACTGATAAAATGAAAATGAAACACAGTGTAACTTTTTGAAGTTAGTTCCTCATCACTTATCATAGTAAGCCTTTTTATGCAGTTAACTGTGGAGGTGTGTTCAAGTGTTCAAGTGTCAAGTGTTTTTCCATCGGGAGAAACATTTTATGAGAATAGGAATGGATGACATTTACTGTAGAAATGACACATTTATATGAGTGCGTTTTTAAAAGTTTCCTGGCAAGGTCATCGTTTTAGCATTTTGTTGGTCAGTAAGAAACAACTAAATGAGCAGAAGTGTAGCATTAACTGTAAGACTGTGATACAGTGTTCTGTTTTATGATACTAAATTGATTCTCAGACGCACTGTATCAACTTTTAATTAGCAGTTGCAAAGATTTGTGGGTCGTGATTCACTACCGCTCCCACGTGGCTTCGTGATTACTCCTGCCTGTGAGCAAGATAAACAAAAAAAACCATTTTTTTTTTAACTTAGAGTAGGAGCCAGGGATGAACCCTTTTGATATTGAATCAGATATATTTTTATGTAATCAAAGAGGGGGATATTCCAGTCTTTGACGGGAGACCAGAGGCTGTCCTGTTTGAGTCTTTTCGGAGAACTGGTGCCAGACCCTTAACAAACTCTTTATTGTAAAGAACAATTGGTTTCATAACAGTCAGATAACCTTTGTGAAGGTCTTTAACATCTTATCCATTTATCCAAAGACAAGATAAGATAATATGATAAGACCTAAAGTGAACAAAATGATTGTTAAGCTTAAGAGGAAAGACTCCAATCTCAGCCATTTCACCACTGATGAAAACGTAAAGGGTTAAACTGCCGCTAAATTAAGATCTTATCTAAGAGATCTTATCAAGTAGAGTCATAATTTGCTAGTCTATGGACAACATGTTAAAGATCATCACAGAGGTCATCTGATTGTTGTGAAACCTACTGTCACAAAATAGGAGTTTGTTCAGGGTCCTGATCCACTTCTCCCATATGACTCCAATCACACAGAAAAACCTCTGGTAACGTTTACAGACTCCAAGGACATGATGTGTTTACACCTAATGATTAGAATCTTCCCTCTGTAGTTACAACATTGTTGGTTGTACAAATCAACAAAAAGCAAGAAAATTCGGGTTACAGTTTGTGGTTTGTTTGTGGTTAAGCTTGAATAATATTGTGAAATAAAAAGAGGAGTGGACTATTGGCCTTGTGGGGGTCTGTCTGTCTGTGCCTCGTCAGTTTGTGTTAGATGTTACGGAGACAGTTAAAAATGCAAGTGTAGACTGCTCTGATTACAAAAACATCCTCTGTTTTCAATCAGATTTTATGTAAATGGCAGAATGTTCTTTATGCTGTGACAGTTTTCTTGAAATAACATTAAATAGAATATATGGTCTTGCTTGCAGTATTGTGATGTATCACCATATATTGAATCATCATCCTCATAAGTATTTTATCACCAGATTCTAGTTAGTACCCAGCTGTAGTATTTACAAAACAATAGTAAGAAGGAAGCAACTACATTTCAAGCTCCACTGCATAGTTGGTTTGTGTGGTGTGGTTTTTGCACATTACTACGTCAGCTTTCCAAAATAGAGGATGATGCGTTAAGTGGAGATGAGCAGCAGTGCATGGAGGAAGACAGCATGCTGAAAGGACTAAAGTCATATTGTTCAGTAGGTCTGTGTGTGACTCACGTGTGTCCTGTTTGTCTCAAAGAGTGGAAGTTGTCCTTGTTCGTGGCTTCCTGCAGGCCTGTTGGGGTCCACAGCAGTAAGAGTGCATTTCCTTTTGTGGAACAGAAGTACTACTCCCCCGAGGGAGTATGTCATCTGTGCTTTGTAAACATATGGCATTATGAAGTCATTGTTTGTTTCTCTTAAGATAAAAAAGGACTTCTCAAGCTTTCCTTTATGTCCTCCTTTCATCACTTAAACCACAACCTGTTTCAGTCCAAATATTCTCAGCATGTGGCCAGAACTATTGGGTAGGACAAACCCAAATATCAGAACAGACTGCTCATGATCTTGTGTGTATGTCTACTTTGTTTGAAGGCGTCGGAGAGAAAGAGTAGATTTTGAGCAAAACTGTGCATCGTTTTATTTTTCCACCCTGCCCTGCTTCCTCCTTTGTGTGGCCCTGATGTTTGCTGCGACATAGAGCAGCTCATGCAGAGAAGAATGCTGGAAACTGGAGCACTAAATTGCTCTGTATACTAGTTAATTGCAGTGGCAACCCATCACTAATCTAATGAGCTGCAGTGCCCAAGTTGCATCGTCTCCCCTCTTCTTTCTGTGGACTGAAAGAGCGGGGGTAAATGTGGACCTCAGTTGGTGATGAATGATGAGTTTGTTTCACACAATAATAGCAGCGGGGGTTGGGACATGCTGAATAAGTGGGTCAGTATGCTGTAGAAAAGGGGATGCGCTGCTGACCCCTGAAAGGAGTGAGGGGCCTGTTTTGTGTCTTAAATTGAAAGCTGCATTGTGTTTTCATTGAGCTGAAATCTGCAGCATTTCATCAAAAGTCCTGGTCATACTTTGTTGACAAGATAAAAATGTGCTTATGTTAGTTTTATTTTGTTCTAAATGTTCTGTAACAAAAGGCGGCTGCAGATTTGGGCGTAGATTTGATCTTTCATGTCAGCATGTGCTGGTATGCAAAAAATGTGGAAAGATGAGGTGCAGTGAGAAAAGAGAAGTGTTTGTTTCCAGGAATGTCGGGGTCAGGGTGGAGAATGCACACCCCACAAGCCCTCCTCTCAACTCAGCTGCAGCTCTGTTACAGTGGAGCCGCTCCAACCTGCAGAAAAGGCTCAGATCTTTTCATTTATTCCTCTTCAGGGTGCTGCAGTTGCATCTCTCTCTCTCTGCAGCACACTGGATTCTCAGTGTTAGTGTCTTTAATAGGTCTCAGCCATACTCTGCCTTTCTAACTGTAAAGACAGAGCGATGTGCTTATCACACCATTTCCAGCTCATGTTAAGTTTCACCTACACCCCTGAGTCTCAGTATGTAACACAGCCACATTGTTATCACACTCTCATCTGTAACCTCAATCCCGAATGCTGTATTTTTTAATTTTCTAACTCCACAGTTTCCACACAAGCCTCTGCAGTGATCTCCCGCTCAGCTAAATGCAGTTCATTTTTAGGCCTGTGCCATTCTCCCTATCTCCACCTTCCTCTTAAGTAATCTGTTGGTGTGTGAACTGAAGCCTTACTGTCTGATCATCAAACTTACGTAGCCTGGAGAAGAGTTCCCCCTTAGGCTTGTTTTGAAGGTAAAGACTCCTGCATGAGTCTGTGTGTTTGATGATAGCAGAATATTTCCTGGCATAGCTTTAGGAGCTGATTTAGCAGGATGCTAGAAAGAAGAGTGAGGAAGGAAATGATGGAGCATTTCTGGATCTTGACAGAGACGTCAAGGAATTAGCTGTTTATACCTGTAGGAATATTACATCTTCTAGGACTATAAATAGCTTTCACGATTACTTTATAGACGGATAACATTAACTCCAAGTGCTCAGCAATTCAGTTAGGGAAGATTCAGTTTAGGAAATGTAGCTGAACAGTTGTAGAGGTCTAGGTCCATGTGAATGTAGTGTGAGGATTTTTATGTTTCTTGTTTTATTTTTTTACTTCGCTGCCTGTTCGAGCTGCTGTGGTCAGAGCCAAACCTGCCAAAACAGCTTGGAGGAATTAAATACACCTCCTGTTGAGATGACCCAGAAGATTTGAGACTATTGGCTTTACATTTATCATGCAGTGCTTTTGAAGACAGTCAGTGTGTTTTCTTTTGCAGCTATAGTAGAATTTGAATCTATTAGCATCTTAAAAAAAAATTTCAGCTGTTTGTTCTCACGCTGACTGGTTTAGATCACTACTTATAAATGTGGGTTGACATCTGCATCTTTGAGTCTTGTGACTTGGACTATTGTGGGATGTGGATTTTGGGCGTTCCTTTTCCTTTGCTCATAGGTTTATTCAAACCGTGTCTTTTTTGGCCTTTGGCCTGGAAAACTGGAACATGATGTTTCCTCCCCTCTTTGTCTTTTTGCAGAGACTTTGATTCTGTCTTGGCTGAGGTGGTGGTGGGTGATTAAACTGGCAGTACAAGGCTGGTGATTCACAGTCTGAATCACAGTTCACTAATACTCTTAATTTTGTTGCTTGTAATTGTTTTTCACACAGGACTTCCAGATTTATATTTTAAATACTGTAAACTGAAGTGTTTAAAGAATTATAAAATGTCACCTTAAATACAGTTGTGGTGATAGTGCGACGTCATTAAACATGGCAGGGTCACATCTAAGTCACTCTACTGACATTAGTTTTCTCAGTACCTTTTATTATCACGGAGATGATCTGCTTCATTAGTCAGTTTGGGTGTCATAGTCTTTATTTTAGGTTTAAGTTTAGTTTAGGTGTCCACTTTTTCCGATGAATTAATATTTTTTATTGCATTTTTGTGTTTTACATTGTTTCTTGTTAATGTGGTAAGTTCACTTGTTCTCATTAAAACATCAGTATATGTCAGTGTGTTATTGTGTTGCTCTTGAACTGGTCTGGTCTCTGTAATTGCATTTTATGCCCTAAAACCCTGTCTACTGTATCTCAGCACAGAGGCTCCTTATTTAAGACGGTGTAAGTTTCCATTTCTCTAAAGACGAGACACGATTTGATTACTTTCTTCATTTCACCAAAGAGATGCCAGTGCGTCTTAGCTGTTACAGTTTAATTCTCCCTCCATCCTTCCTTTCACTCCATGACAGGCCCTCTGTTCCAGTTAACCTCAGGTTGGGGAGGCCTTCTTTCGATGGATCCTGAACTATTTGTAACACACACTTCGTGCTGGCAAAGCAAAGCAAGGCTGCTGCTGTACATTGTCAGTGAAGTGTGTGTCTTACTTCTTTACCTAAAAGGAACATGAAATCTAGATAGTTGTGATACCATGAAGAAAATGAGTTGTACTGTACTTATACGGTATCAAAGCTGTTGGGATACAGATCCAGCCACTTTTTGTTTAATAATTTCTTACATTTTTATATTTGGGCAAGTCATTTTTCAGTAAATAACATAGTAGCATATTGAAGCCTATGATATGTGAAAAGACAGCTGACTGACCTGTTAAACACTATGTATTTTTTCAGTGCTTACATGTTTTTGTGAATTTCCAGGTTAGGTAACTTATATTATAACCTGCCTGTCATGCTTGCTTATAAAACTTTTGAAGTTTTAGGGCATGAATTAATATTTATTTATTTCCGTGAAATATGAGTTACAAATACAGAT
>JAPQRP010000019.1:39405526-39445737 GCA_037367295.1 Apogon hyalosoma | reverse complement strand
ATATAACAAATTGTGCATAATATTATGGCAATAGCTACTGTGCACAAAATATCAATTAGTCTATTGCCACAGAGCCAATCAAATGCATCTGTAATAGAGCCAATCATGGATACTGTTCTGTGAACTCATTACCCTCTTGTTGCCACAGTACTGTGGTGATATATGTTGTATACTTCAGTGCATTCTTTTGTACATTTTGCTACCACAATAGTGTAATAAAGGATGGAAGAAATGACAAATTAGTAATAGTACATAGTATAGAATAGGAATTATTGTTCTAAATGCTCTATATGTTTATAGTATTCTTTACTCTGTGCTGTCAGTGAAGCTGGAGAAGGTGGGCGGAGCTACATGTCAGATGCGGCAGTGTGACTTCTCAGTTCTGTGTCAGTTGTGTATTGAGTGCTGTGCTCCGAATTCTGCACTCTGAACGTTGTCCTAGTGGCTGATTTATATCAATGTCAGATTTTACCTACTGGCCGTACGACAGTGACAGTGACTTTTTTTGGGCCATTTAGATTATTAAAGGAGTGATATTTTGATTTATAAAATGGAATTATGCATTTTCAAACATTTCCCTGTGGTCTACATAAACTGTAAATGCTATGCTTGGGTCTGAATTCTTCATTAATTCAACTCCACAGGTCCAACTTCAGCCCTATTTCTGAGTAATGACACCAGAAAGGTAATTTTGAGCCACTTCAGGCCCCGCCCCCTCCAGGTTGTTAACTGTGTTGCTCTGTCCTGTTCAACCAGTGACTGAACATTTTAAGTAATCGGCTCAAAGTTTGGACATATTTTCAGTATGGACATATTTTCAGTATGGACTACAACCGCTACTGCTGACAAACGGTTATGTCGTACTCTGAGAAATGTTCGTCTGAAGTCTCAACCTTATATGCACAAATGCTGTGATGTAACTAGTTATAGACGTAACAAATTTTTAAAATTTATTTATTTGCACAACAACAAATCACACATTAGGACAAAGAAAGAAACAAATTGTGCAGGTGAGATCAAAAAATCCAGTGGGGCTTATAAAATGAATCTCACCTCATTACAGCATTAGCTAAAAGAAAAACAGCAGGAATAAAACAATAATATACAAAGTACAGCAAAAATATAAACAAAGAAAAGGAAAAAAAGTATGTGTAAGGGTGGGAGAGTGTGTGTATGACGAATATTAAGTTTCTTGAATCAGATATGTCCTAAGCCTATACTTAAACTGACTTAAGTGATGTAGACTGAGATGCTGTTTGAATGTAACTGTTCCATAGCTGAACCCCCCTGAACCTCAGAGTGAACTGACCCCATCCAGTTCGGACCATTGGCAGATGCAACAAATTGGCATGTCTTGTGTGGAAATTATGTACATCTCTATTAAATTGGAAGAAAGCTTTACAAGGCAAAGAATGCATAGCAGGTTGAATTAAGATTTTGTTAAGAAATATACAGATAAGATATTTATTTACAGTAAAACTTGAGAGGATATTAAACTGTTTGAAAAGAGGGGCTGAGTAAGCAGCTGAGTCGCTAAATGTAGCCATCCTGCAGAATTTTTTTCGCAGCATATAAAGTTTATGAAGGTGGGAAGGATAAGTCACTCCCCAAATTGTGTTGCAATATGTGAGATATGTATAAATTAAGCTATAATAAAGAATTAGGAGACACTTCTGATGACGAAATCTACTAATTTTGCCAATAATACCAACTGACTTAGCTATTTTCTTACAAACAAGGTGAATGTGGCTCTTCCAGCTCAAATTTTCCATCAATCAAGACTCCAAGGAAACTTGTTGATGAAACCTGAGTTATTGGGTCATTTCCTATGGATAAATAAATGTTAGAATCACTTTTTTTTTTTGTTTTTTAGTGTAAATATAATAAATTTGGATTTTTTTAACATTAAGAGAATTTATTTAATGTAAGCCATTTGGAAACATCTAAATCATAATTTGCTTTAGACATAAGTACCTTAGAGTCAGTATGTGGAAAAAAAATAAACTGGTATCATCAGCAAAAAGTACTGACATAGAAAGGACAGGGCTGCAGCCAAGTCATTAATGTAAATAAGAAATAGGAGCGTCCTAATATAGATCCTTGTGGGACCCCGCATGTTAAGATAGCTCTATCCTAGGACTGTCCATTAATAATTACAAACTGTTGTCAATTGTGAATATAATTATTAAGCCATAAGAGGGTCGTTTCAGAAAATCCATAATATGACAACTTTTGGAGTAAGATATCATGATTTACAGTGTCAAAAGCCTTAGATGAATTCAGAAAAATTTAGCAGGAAGTAAAACGGGTTGTAGAAATCCACTCGATTTTTGCCAAAATGAATATAAAGATAGCTTTGCAGCACCTGGAGGGTTCAAATTCAAACTTTATGAACTATTAGGGTTCAAATACACAAATAAATGAACCAAAGACTAATAAAAGTGGGTTTAGCAAAATATGACCCCTTTAAGTATTAGGCCTGGAAAAAAAAAATGTAATGATTGTTCCATTCCATGAACCAATGTTCATGGAATGGAGGAAGAAGTTATGTTAAAAGTTTAAATGACACAAAATTTATGAATGACAGCAGAGGGAAGTAGAATTGACTCGGAGGGAAATTAAGTGTTGATTTACTACAGGAAGAGGTTCAGGAGCATAGCACAACAAAGAGGAAGCACAAGAGACAGTGTCTTCCTTGTGGAATTTTACAGAAGTGTTATTTGTCTTAAAGGTATCGTATCTTTGTAAGTCAGTGTAGTGGATCATTCTGTGTGAGTGAAAGCTCAGTAAGCATATTTTTACAGCTGTGGTGAAAGGAAATTATGTGTTTCATTGTGCATCCTGGCTGGACTACCTGCAGCTGAGTGCACCGGAAAACTCTTATCATAATTTGACATTCAGCAATTTATCACAGAGTATAATGCATTTTTACATGTCCAGCAGCATGTGGCATTTGGGATATAAATGAAAAGAGATATCTAATGAATTTATAATTGTTGAAAGATATTTGTTGGTAAATAGTAAATATAATTCATTTTACATTAACAAGAATGACAGTATATGTAGTTTTTTATTTAAATTTTAGTAAAAACCTTGACTGGAAGTATTAACAGGGATGATGGAACATGCATTACAGGTTTAATCCATTTGTTTGGTTTTGAGAAACAAAAGTAGTCAGTGGTGGCCAGATGGTGAACTGTGTGAAAAACATATGGGAAAATGTTTCCTCACAAAAGAAGACAGGCTGGGCAGCATCAGGAAGTGGGCAAGGGGAAATGGCAACACACTGGCAGCTACATTTATGAAAAATGTTTTAATTTAAAGGAAAATTGTTTACAGTACATTTAAATTGAGTGTTTAATTCTCATGTTTCCTTTGACCTCATGTTTTCAGAAGAGAACTGTCTTTGTGTTTGATATCTGTTTTCTCAGAAATGTTTTATAAACAGCTACAGAAAGGCAGCCAATTCTCTGCTGATGTGCACATTTCTGTTGGAGCAGCTTTTATTTTGAAACATCAGCTCTTCTGTTACGGTGCAATCTAATTTTGTAAAAATAATTTAGAGAGTCAAGATTTCACCTCAGCACATGACATGGGGCATATAATTCAGTGCAGCATTTGTGTCATGCTTCAAAGACTGCTCAAAGTTAGTTAATGTGCAACTTTAGACAAACAGTGTGAGTACATAAAAGGTCTCCACATCAAACTTTCTAAGGAGGAGAAAAAATATTAGAGGTACAATGTTGTCACATTATGTTCTGTGATATTGTATTAATACACTGGAATTATTTGTTGTGTGTTGAAAAGGTGACACTATTGACAAAGTAAACAAATCTGAAAAAGTGATCTGTAAGCTTCTATTCCCCAGTGGTTGTTAGGTGAACTTTAATTAAATTTTAACATTTGAAATAAATTATTAACAAAATGAAGTGAGTTGCACCTTGTAAAAAATTAAATAAAAATATAAAAGACAGTATTTGGCTAATTGCTAAAACTAAAGCTTACCATGAGCCTTAATCTAACATTTACATCTTTGTTGCAGAACCAAAAAAAATGTTTTCAGTTACTTTAGAGTAGTTTTATCAATACTTTGCAGACATTGCTGAAAAAACCTGTCCTGCATGGCTTGAGTTCTGACAATAACGTATCAACCCTGAGCCTCATGTCAGCGTGTCCCACCTGCTTTCCTTTCCTTCCCTTCTCAGACAGCAGCAGTGTTTCTCTCTCTCTCCCTGACTGGGTGGTTTTGCCCATGTTTTTAACTCCTGTGACCCAGTGTGGGAAGTGGGACAAGCAGAGAAGTGTGAGGCCTGAACTTGTGTGTGGGGAGCACTGACAAAACACACGTCATTAAAGCTTTATTATTGTAGTGAAAGCTGTGTTACAACCCCCAACCCTGGAGTCTCTCATCAGCTTCCACAAGCAAAATAAGCAAAGCAGTGCAGTGACCAGAATGTTTGGATGATAGAGATCATAAAA
The DNA here is from genome assembly GCA_037367295.1 of Apogon hyalosoma. NCBI lineage: Eukaryota > Metazoa > Chordata > Actinopteri > Kurtiformes > Apogonidae > Apogon > Apogon hyalosoma. The sequence goes on along the minus strand of JAPQRP010000019.1, from coordinate 39,441,258 downwards.
ATGAAAACAAAACACTAATAATGGTGCATATTTTATATTTGTGTTTGTATTTGTCCTTATATATTTTTTTCAAATCAAAATGTAGCTGTTGTATAAAAGAATTCAGTGAACATAATCTGCTGAATTATTTAATATATTGTAGGTAGCAGTCTCGTGTTTTTTTTTTCGTTGGATGCCTGAAATACAGAAATTTATCACCGTAGACCAAAAGGGTCATAAGTTGAAAACTAACAGTGATCTGACCCAGTTTTCAAATTGCTTTCATTTGTCATTTTTGTGTGTTTCTGTTCATAGAAACACATTAATGTAAACTAACAACAAGGACCATAAATAATACATTAAATGGTCAATAAATAAATAAATAATAAAAACACAGGCAATAAAAATAGATCATGGATAATAAAATTGTACATGCAAGTGCCCATCTTAAAATGTAGTCTTTTTCTGAGTGGATGGATGTAACCAAGCAGACCATGATTACTAAAAATATTTGCAGCAGATGATTTAAGTTCTGCTGTTGGTGTTGACCTCACACGTACAGGGCTCTTTGTTACTGTGACCAAACTCTAAACTATTCCAGTGAAGCAGTGATGTGGGCGACTGGTGACATGGGAAACAGGTCTGACTGGCCTGCCCACACTGAAGCAGGGAGGCACCGTCACCTTTCAAGTACAGGAGGTGCTTCTGTTCACACACAATGACAGCAAGAAGAGCTGAGCCTTTCAGAGTAATAACACAAAAACTAGACTTTGGATTCCATCAAAAACTACCCTTTTGTTTTTGTAAATGAGTTACTAATTAACAACTATGACGCTAAGTGACACCAGCTGCAGTTTTCATTTAATAAGTAATTAAAGTTTTGTTCAATCCATTTTTACTAGTTTCCTTTGTATAAATTGTATAGTTTTTGCCATGCTTATTCACAACTCCTATATTTTATCATTTCCTTTCTAGGGATTCTTGCAATACTTTAACATAATGTCAAAGTCATTTTATTTCCACTGTTTGTGTGCCACCTTTCAACACATATGTTACAAATGAGTAATTTGTTTCATCAAGACAGATGGGTGTGTGTCTGCTTTGATGCTTTTGTGCACTCACACATGGAGTGACGTGCTAGGATGTCACCACAGTGTAACTGACCTGCCTGTACAGAAAATAGCTTGCTTCAGCTCTCTTATGTAGTGAAACAGTAACTCTAGATTGTGTGTTTCAAGGTACTAGGGCAGACAAAAAGGTGACAAATTAAATAAAATCCTGATGGGAGTGGTCTCTTCTAGGATCAACGCGTCCACATACATACAGAAGAAGACACTTTCTGTAGGTGTTTCCTTCAGCCTGTCATCCTTCTGCACCTCTTGTGCACTGTGTTGAGATAAAGAGTAACTGTGAAACCTGTTTACTGACATTCCAACTTCATGCCAAACAAACTTTGTCAAATCTGCTGTCTGCGGAAGCTGTCACTCTGGAAGGATGTCAACACAACTGAAACCTATTATCTGTCATGCCAGTTGAGTTGTGTAGTTGTTGACGGAGTTCTTTGTCTTTGTCAACACAAACTCATTCAGTTTCATGTTAGTTTCCCGCTCTTTCTCGGTCTGTAGTACTCTACCCTGAAATATCAGCCAAGCACACTCTTCATTCATAAATATGGCTACAGGAAGAGTTTAGAGCCCTCCTCACAAACTTTTTCTATTATGCTTTTTCATTCCTTGCACTACTGCCTTTTACCATTTGCATGTTACAGAATGGATGTATTTCATTGTCTGAGTAGTTGTACTTGTTCTGTGTTAGTCAAGTTGAATCTAATCTATCAAATCTGTACTTGGAGGACTTGTCACACAAAAGTAGATATGAATCAGACAAAACAACTCTGAATCTAGACTAGTGGGTCTGTCTTACTCAGCCCTTTGTCATGTAATGAAATGTGGGCCTTAGTAATCAGTTAAATGAAAATTATTTTTGATTTGTCTGAAGGTTCATTATGTGCTAAGAACAGAATATCACTTTTCTATTCCACAGCAAAAAAACAACAAAGTGAAACATTAAGTCCTACACAAGCCATTTGTTGCAGAAGTTTGAAATGTTCATTATTCATCCATGGCACATTGTTGCTTCGTTTGTTCTAAAGTGTTGGGCTTTCTCCTGATCACCAGAGCAGTGCAGCAGCGGTCCGTGAGAAGGCTGAGGTGGAGGCAGCTAAAGGTGCAGTGGAGGGCCAAGCAAGTCGTCTGACTCAGGAGTCCGATCGACTGCGCAGGCGGGCACAGGAGCTGGAAAATGAGGTGGCCAAACTGAACCGCATCATCGATGAGGCCAAGCTGCAGGAGAGCAGGCTTGGAGACAGAGCCAGTCGACTGGAGGTGAGATGTGAAAATACATGAAGGGAGAGTCTGAGTTAATCACAGAACTGTTTTTTCCACACAAGTCTTATACATTATCATGCCACTTAACAGAGAGAAAAGAAGCACTTGGAAGAGTCTTTGGCTGAAATTAAGGAGCAAGAAGAGGAGATGTCACGTGCCAACCGAGCATTAACCATTCGGCTAGAAGATGTACAAGTAAGGGTTAGACCAGTGCAAACTGAGACAATTTTACATTTCTTTTGAAAGTATTTCTTTTGACCCCTGCTGTGTCCCTCTACAGAGGAACTTGGCAAAACTGAGCAGTGAACACAAGGACCTGGAGGAGAGGTTACAAGAAGAGCGGAACCAAAAGGAACAGTTCAAGAACATGAAGAACGACATAGAGGACGAGAGGCGGCTGCTCGACCGTACAGTAGAGAAACTTCAGAAGGAGGTGAGTACACTTAAGTCTGGGGAACGATATCAGCAGAAACCTCATGAGTTCAGAGCAGGGTTTGAGTCTTCTTTATAAGTTTCTTAACTACTAGAATATTTTAAGACTACAGACATAGTATTGAGTATGGCTTCAGGGACCCTTAAGGTGCTTTTAATGATGATATGAATAAATAACTTGAATGTGCCACCAGAAGAACGCACAAATCACTCTGTTTTTATTGTTCATTCTTTGAAATTAGGTAAAATGAACTCAGTTGTTCACATTCATCTGTTAACAAGTTGCCTATAACAATAGTTGCATAAGTCCTCATATTAACTGTGAAAGGGGTAATCTAAATTGTTCTCAAACATGATTTACTGCACATTATATAAATCCACAAAAAATTCAGATTTAATAAATTGGCAAAATGAGGTATTCAGTTCATTTAGGTATTCAGATAAATATATCATCTCAGAACTCATCCATTGCAGCATTGACCTCTTCTCTTCTTCACATTTTCTTGTCTTTAACTCTCTAACTGTGCCTGCAGATGAATGATATAGTTGAGGCGTCCCAGACATCCACACGGGAACTGCAGGAGCAGATTGATATTTATAAAGAGAAGAACCGTCGGGAGCTGACTGAGCTGCAGAGGCTTCTGAAGGAGCGTGGACAAGAGCTGGATAAATACCTCCTGACGACAAAAACCCTCCAAGAAGAGGTACGGTCTGTCTCCTCTAATGTGGTTAGGTCTTCTGAGGAGAGACAGATTTGAGTGCTGACACTGCTTTCGTGGTGAAAGTGGTCAAATCAGGGCCATCATTAGTCAGGCCAACTGAGCTCTCCCATGCAGAACAGCAGATGATGAGCCATTGTTCTGACTCAACCAGTTTGACCCCTCCCATGAACATCATCCTCCCCTCTCACAGAGCTATGTCATCACTTAGGCATCTCTGCTCCCCGCTGCTCCTTTAAACTGAATATGCAGTATCAAACTCAAGATGCAGAGTTGAGCAATGTCATAAAAACATCTGCTCCTTCTTAAAATGCATGCTTAGAGTTTAAACATCAGTGTTGCAATTAAGAGAGACATGATCAGTTTTTAATCTGTTCCTGTGTTTTAATAACCTTTGACCACTCTGCATTGTGTGCATTTGTTTGCAATTTATCCTTCTCAGCACTTTGGAATGTTAGGAATGTTTTCATTGAAAGTAGGTATAGACTGATGTGAATAATTTATTTTTGAAAAGGGTGGTTTTTGAGCTGTTTTTGTTTTGTTAATTTAACCCAGTAAAGCAGCTCAGAACACATTTACAGAAACCAAAACCATTTTATTCATTCATTTATTAAAAATATTGCATTAGAAAGAAAAGGAAGAAAAAGACCATAATGTTTGAGTCAGGAGGCAGCATGTGTAGGAGAAGAATCTTGGCTTCACTTTGTTTTACCCAAAGGAGAAATAAAAAAGAAGTTAATAGATACAGTACAATGCAGATTTCAAAACATTTAAATTCGCTTTGCAAATGTTTTATGTTATAGCAAATGCATTCAACATGTTAAGGCCTCGAGGATTGTTGACTCTAATCCAGTAAATAAAAACATGTCTGTTTATAATGAAAACTTCACTGGTACATTTTTAAAGGGTTTAGGGTGCACTTCTTTGATTTTTATCTCATGAGCAAGAATAAAGAAACAGTTCTGGTAAATCCTTCTTTGGACTACAAACTTGTCTTTTCATCTTAATACAATAGTTCTAAGTAAAACATACGACCAAGCAGTGACTGCACATGTAAAGACAAGGTCATTGTCCAGGTAGTTCCTTCTTTCTGTTGACATCCATGCTGATGTTTCTTTGTGCAGCTGGTGTGCAGGAAGAGGAGGATGTCGGTGCTGTGATATCATTGTTGTGAAAGCTGCGCTGGCTGGACTCACATCCTCCTCCTCCACTTCTCCAGAGGAACTCATTTCCATGGACTGGGCCTAGTGACTCCACTTTTCCCATCTACTCTTAAATGCCCCCTCAGCCCCAGCCCATATGAGTTTAGCAGACCTTCCCTAAAATTACAACTGCGTACATTCTTCTTCTTCTTTTTGTTTTTCTTTAAATACAACCATATTTATGCTATGTTTAGCCAGATGTGTAATTTTAAGGATTAAACTAATGATTATCATTATTCTTTATTCATTTTCTATTATTTTCTTTATCAGTTTGTTGTTTGGTTTACAAAATGTCAGAAAATTTTGAAAAAAGGCTAGTGTTAGTCTTTCCCAAAGCCTAAGAAAACAAATACCTTGTTTGGTCCACAGCATAAATGTAACCAGAACCAGAAAATATTCAAAATTAAGAAGGTGGAACCAGAGTATTTTGAATTTTCTTTCTTAAAAGAAATCCTAAAACCAATTAATACATTAATAAAGTAGTTGACGAGTAGTTGGTAAATTAATAGTTTACATCTAATCAATACATTTTTCCAAGTACTAAACCAGCAATAATCACTGCTGTTTTCACTCCATAGCACTAATTAATTTAAACAGTCAGGGATGTCAGGGCTTGACAGAGGATGGACGATTATCCCATTACACTTATTAAGTGTTTGCATGAACAGTATTAATTTCAAGATTTAAATTAGGTCTTGCTTAGGTATTTACCTGATAAAATATGGAATAATTTCACACTAATGGCCAAATATTTGTTCTAGGTGAGAAATAAGGGCAGATGATAAATTTGATCTTAGCTTTAAGCAGTGGGGGCAGTTTTCCAGCTGTGAGGGGCACGGCTGCTGAATGAACACAAGGGAAACACTAGCTGCGTGGCTTCATTAGTCACTCAGGGGAATTAATAATCATTTCCATAAGCAGCCACCTAACTGTTGGTCATTGGTACAACAATAATATTTACATAAGAAGCAGATGAGGAAGTATTTTTAACATCCTTTATTAGTAAGCCTCTGATCTCCTGCTATACTGAATTTAATGATCTTAATGAATTATTTATATAATGTTATATAACCTTGGCAGCAATGCTCAGGTACTTTTCCAGGTGTTGAGATACTTTGTGTTGATGGATTTGGTTGTCTCTTGTAGTTGTCACATCGGGAGGAAGACCTGCGTCAGTGTCAGAGGGAACGAGACGAGGCTGTGCTCAAACAGAACTCGCTGGAGAAGAAGGTTCATGATCTGGAGGTGGAAGCTGAGGCGCACACCAGCACTAAAGAGGAGAAGTCCCGGCATATTAAGCTTATGGAGGTAAACCGACAAGTAAAATACTGTAATTAGTACATTTTAGTGACACGGAGACAACTGGAATCATTGCAAAAAACAGCACAGCATGATATTCAGAATTATAACAAAGCATTATGAAAATTTGTTTTGAAATAATCTTCTACAATTGATAAGACATTTTTTTGGACATTTTTAGGATGAAAATGTAATTTGTTACATTTTGTAATAATCAGCCAGTATAGATGTCTTAATTCTACCTTTTTATAGTTGACTCTGCCATAGTCTAAATGCTTGACCCCAGCTGTCACAGCTTTGGTCATAACCTTAGTTAACAGCCAGACTCAGGAAGTACTGAACTTTAACTGCAATTGCCTTTTGACAGGTCTCCCCAAAGAGACCATCAGAAAGCTTCAGAATATTCAGAATACAACTGCTAAAAGTGTAGAGGTGGCTGACTTACACAGGGTTTTCAATGGCCAATGCATATTCGTTGGAGAGCAAGGTACCCGATAGATTAAATTAAATAAAAAAAATAAATGAAGTTCCACAGCAGCCACACTGGTAAGGCTGCATGCACCTTAAAAAAAAAAACAAAAACCAATTGGTCTATTTATAATTTGCAAAAACAACTACAAAAGTAGGAATTTCTAACAAAATGTTACAAAATAGGGTGCATAATATAGTGTTATTGCATAAGTAAGTGAATATGTATGACATTCTGTTAGGTTATTACATAATGCAGTGAATTTACATTCTACATTATTACAGGGATGTATAAAGACTTTATTCATTCATTAGACCTCAGTTAGGGATCAGGCTCATGTGTGTTATTGCTGTATTGTTCAGGACCGGGTTGCCCAGCTGGAGTTGGACCTTGATGAGGAGCGTCAGTGTGGAGACCAGCTGATGGAAAGGATAGACCGAGGAAGAGAGCAGGTACACACGCTCAACACATTCTCATTATCAGCGCTCACCTGTGTCAGTGACCTGTCCATGTTCACGTTAGTCCACACAGATGTGTCTCTGTTTCATTTCAACTTGTAAATGATATCCAGATCTCCTGTTGCTTTGTCTTCCACCTCTAACATCATGACTGCAACTACTAATCTCTAAATGAGAGGACCTCAACAGTTCCCATGATTCATATGATGGTTTATGTGTTGTAACTATGCTTTGATCCTGGTGTACAGTGAGTTTTATGTATATCTTTACATATAATATCAGCACTCCTAGTTTATTTCTAATGTGGATAAAGTGTATAAGTTATTACTGAGTAAGATGATCTTGCATAATCATTCAGACTGGCACCCTGCCAGCATGGTTTAAGAGCACCTATCCAATTTTCATGCGTCAGTCACAAAAGACCCTTCTTAATGCATTGCCTGAGCCAAAATATGCACACTGCCAAATGTCTCAAGTGTTCAGGTTGTGGAGTTCACTTGGAAATTATTCTCAGTAACATCATCTTGAGAACAAATCCAGTTCTTGTGCACAGTCTCAGTTTGCAAAAGCGAATGCTCCAGTTTTCCTTCCTCTGATAAAGCTGCTAACGGAGGCACTATGAACACAGATTTAGATAAAGTACATGTGCTTTTAGTACTGTTTGTTCACTGGAGAGGGCTGACTAATCACAGAGGGAGGATGTTTGGATTTTTTCAAAATAACACTGATGTATAGCCACCCAAGGGGTTTCTACGTATGTAGTGTTAAATATCATCCATTAGTCAGACTCATGGTACTTGGATTAAATTAATTAAAGAAAGGCCTGCAAGATCTGGCCTTGGAACAAGCTCCTCTCACTCTGGGTCTGACACATATTCAAAGGAAATGACCGATATTTTTTTTAACTGTCATAGAGACGTGAAGAGGGGCTTATTATGCTTGAGTCAAGTATTTAAATCTCCTTAAATGGTTTCCCTTTTAAAGAATTTCTGGCAGAGGAAAAAAAGTGGCGTTGTGACAAAGTGGCATTGGTTCAGCATGAGGCTGAGGTCGGTTGTCTTGGTAACATTCGAGCTCTGTGCCGTCAGAATGGAGTCGTGCTGCTGGTGTGTGAGCACACACAGACATGCATGTGGGTATGTGTGTGTGCATTTTACTGTCTGTGGGGAAGGGGTGGGGTGTATGGCTATGGGGGCGGGGTGGGGTGGTGGAGTTGCAGCAGAGGCAGCAGGAAGAACACCTGCGTCTCTCCTGGCACCAGGTGCTCCTCTCCTGTCTAAATGAGAGTAATCTCCCCTCTCCTCTCCTGCCGTCTCTCACAAAGCAGATTAGTTTCGCTGTATGTTCCAGTCTGCTGATTCAGCTCCCTCAAGCACTGTGCTGGGTGCACAAGTTATAGGGGCCATCGTTCATCAGAGCAGCCCACTGTCACCCACTAATTGGCATAAAATATCACCAATTCTTAGCTCCTTTCACAAAGAAAGAACCATCACTGCTCTATCGATTAGTTTTCATCTTCCCTTCCTTTGAACTTGGCTGAACATTCATGTTCATGTAATGTTTGGTTTGGTTTGCTGTGAGGTGAATGTAAATGTTGTTTAATCACATTTCTACGCTTCGATGATGTGATGGTGTAGATTGTAACAATAGAAATATAGATTTTGTTGTGCAGTTTCTACTGCTGGGGCTGCTTGATTTCACAAATCTGCTGCCTCACGAGGTGGTGTGATTTGGCAGCACTGCTCATTGGTGACATTTATGCACCTCTTAGTTGGTTTGCCAAATACACCAGAAAAAGTGAGTGACAACAAAACAAAGAAGAGAATAGTGAAACCAAAAATCGAGTTTATCAGCTTTTAAAATGAAAGAGAAGTTGTCTTGTGTTTTGGTAAACTGAAGTGTACAAATGTGGGATGTTTTTTTCTTTTGCACTGACTAATATCAGGTATTTATTTGCACCTGTTAAACTTAAACTTTTACTGTACTCTTTTGTTTTTAACGCTAGTGTTACCTCTTCTGTTTTCAAAATTAAGAACAAATCTATTCTGATTTACTGAAGTACAGTTAGGTTATTTTAACCATTCTTCAGTGGATTAACAGAACAGTATACCATGGCATTACCATGTCAGGAAATTCATCCCATCCAGTGCAAGCCACCAGCTATATTATTTTCACGGAAACTGGTGTCATTTTTTACTATAATCTTGTCTCATTTAGATGTTGTATGAACGTCGAAACAAAAAGTGGAATGAAGCCCTACAAGAAAAACCAGCTCCTAAATGAACTCCAGTCCTCTCAGCACTAAGTCTTCTATTGTTTAGCACTTTGACTCACTGCGGCTACAGTGGTTTCTGTTGTGAGCGATAATAATTGTCATCAGACTGTGTGGGACCGTAGAGATGACAGTGTCTGGACTCGGCTTGACAGGTGGAGCAGATGAGGAATGAACTCCTGCAGGAGAGGGCTAGCAGACAGGACCTGGAGTGTGACAAGATGGCTCTGGAGAGACAGGTACACACTCTCCTGTCTGGAGGAAACCAGCTACACAAAGAGTTACTCCACAAACACACACAAGCATCAGCTCATTTCATCCATGTGTCTCTTCATCATCACCATCATCATCATCATTATTCTTCTTCTCAGTCAGTTTTATCCAGCCCTATAAACATTTGACTGTGTTTTGCTGGTTCAGAGTTATGCTTATGATGTGCAATGAAGCATTTCACTACTTTTCTCTCTATGACCTTCAGAACAAAGACCTGAAAAGCAGAGTGTCTCATTTAGAGGGATCCCAGAAGTCCAACAAAGAGGGCCTGATATCTCAGCTGGAGGGTCGTATCCAGGAGCTGGAGGAGCGGCTCGAGGGGGAGGAAAGGTGAGCTGAACACATGGACCAGGAATAGAGATGAGATGTGCAGTGGAAAGGGTGATGGAGGAGGACGGCTTTAGGGGAGATGTTGACTAAAATGTAGAGAGGTTTGTACAACAGCCCATCAGAGACTTTAAAGGTTAAAGTTAGTTTCTACTGAGACACAGCTGCATTTATTCTGCAAACATTGTTATTTTAACAGAGCAACAGACATTTTTAAAGCTCATACAATTCTGGATTCAATCTAAAGTTTGAGTAAATAGATATTTAAATTGTTGATCGGCCTCTAAGACACAGCAACTATAATTTTACTCGTGTTACTTTAAATCGTCTCTTTATTATTATTCTGAAAAACTGAATATCGTCCAAGTGTGTTGGAGTTGATCTTAAAGTTAACACCTAGATTTCTATTTTTACAATATTGAACAGGCCATCCTTAAACCTTGTTAAACCCACTGAAACACATGTTCTCTCAATAGTGTTCAAAGTGGGAAATTCTTAGCTTCCTCCCCCCCAACTAGAAAATGACATATTTAACATCAAATCAAATCTGGAATGTACGAACACGATATGTTGTTTACATGGCCTGTATCAAAATGAGAGTAATAGTAGAATCTAGGTGTTCATGTAAATGTTTAATCCCAGTACGATGATGATGATGATGAAGGTATGACGATATGTCCTTATTCGTGTATTGCAGGGAACGTGCAAACCTGCAGCTTGTGAATCGCAGGCTGGAGAGGAAAGTAAAAGAAATGATGATGCAAGTTGAAGAAGAACATAACACGATGCAAGACCAGAAGGACCAAGTATGTACATTAATAAACTCTCAATAGAAGCATAACAATCATCAAGACTCTCTACCCGCAGATATGTAGTTGCATCCTTTTTTCACACATATTCTGAAAATATTTGTCAATTTTCAGCTGAACCTGCGCCTTAAAGCGTTGAAGCGTCAGATGGATGAGGCTGAGGAGGAGATCGACCGACTGGAGCACACCAAGAAGAAGATGCAGAGAGACCTGGATGAGCAACAGGAGGCCAACGAGCAGCTCCAGAGTCAAATCAAAGCCCTGCGGAGTGAGATGAGGTAAACACATCAGACTGTACGCCCTCCTGTAGATGCACAATATACAGAAACAGGCTTAAAGATCACACCAGCGTTATCAGAATGTGTTTAATAGGTTTAATCTATGTCTCACAGACGCAAGAGTTCTTCTGCTCCCCTTCTCAATACCCTGGATGACGATGACGACGACGACATCAGCACTGACGGAGAGACCTACTTCAGCTCATCCTCAGGATACAAGCGCTCCTCAAGTCAGGACAACATGTTATCCACATTCACTCTGTAAATGATATTTAGGCTAAGAGTAAAGCTGCTTTGTATGAATCACTGTCGGACCAAACAGTTTCCCTCCGAAATTAACAGTCGTTTCATGTGATCACTAAATACTGTGGATTTTACACTGAAACAGCTGTGTGAGAATTCAGGGACTTACCAGCCTAAATATTAATTGTGTAATGAGTGAAAATCCAAACAGACTCGCATAACTATCCTGGAGAGCAATCTCTCTGTGAAATGTGTTCAGTATTACTTGATATTTTGGGTTTATTGGACCACTCTAAAAGTTTTCCTGTTGTAACCCGTACCTTTTTGTTGAAATCCATCCACATTCCCTCACAAAGTCTTAACTTTCTCATTCACTGTTGTTCTGAGTGGATTCTCCGATGTTTGCAAATGGATTACTCATGTTTGTTCATGATTATTTTAGCTTTAGTAAACTTGAAAACACTCTTGAATGCACTGTAAAGTAACACAACCTGTACTGCCTTTGTAAACTATATGAAGTTATTAACCCCTGTTTCTTTTTACTCCTATCATATATGTTACATTTAAGTGCAGTATCACTTGTCTGCTTTTATTATTTTAATATTAATTTTGTATCACACATTTAAAGAAACTACATTTACCCTTTTCAAAGAATGAAGCTTAAATCCGAATACATGAAGCAAGAGTGGAAAAAAACATGTATTTATTCATGGTTAATGAAATATTGGCTCAGTGAGGATTTTAGGGACCAATAAGTGAGGGACTTTGTACACTACATGTTTTTATACAGTTTGATAACTCATATTAAACACATATTCTAATACTCTCTGACAGTAATGGCAACATCACAATATTTTACTGGAAACGTGTGTACTTAATACAACAATGCCTAAATGTGTCTTCCTTTGTGTGACTGTTGATTCTGAATCTGACTTTTAGTTGTTACAGTAATGAAACAAAGCAGCAGATATCAATACCATTTCATCTCTTATGTTATTTTTATACCAGAAACATGAAATAACGAACGCCTCTTTTTTTGACCTGATGCATGTGTATTTGAGCTGTATCACTGTGTACATATGGCCATGCACTTCCTTTGTAATGACATGTATGGGCCTCCTGTTAATTTTCTGAACATGTACTTATAATGAGGGAATTTGACAATCGATGTTTTGCTACAATGTGATGATTTGCACTCTGTCGCCTCCGTGCTGAATACGTCCTGATGCTTGTGGAGGGAGAGTGGATCGAGATGAATGGCTGCCACTACCTCTCTGTATACATTTTTATTTTCAGAAATCCTGCTGAGACTAAAATAAAGTTACTTCCTGTCAATCTTGCACACGTGATGACTGATTCTTCAGGATTTGTGGGTACAAATTAAGATACAGTTACTATACATAAGATCTGCAGCTGTATCAATTGTCACCTTTATCTCCTAGAATATAAGAGACGTGTGTGTCCTGTTTTAGGGTCAGACTTCAGTCTTAAAGTGTGTTTGTGACTCATCTAACTAATGACACTTTGTAAATAAATCTCATGTTGAATGGACTGGTCTTTCTTATTCTTACAAAAAGGACTACTGACTGGCTTTGTTGCAGGGGCATGACCTTCATTTGCTGCTTTTCTGTGTGCAACAAACAAATCAACCTCTGAAGTACCACAGTATTATCTGTCTTCTGTGTCAAGCCAAGCAGTAAACTAATAGGGGCTGCAGCCTGCACGGCTTAAAAAGGAAACTTTGTGTATGCTTAACAAGGTGATCATTCTTGAGATTCCTTCATGTGCTTGAGTGACTTCAACCGCAGGGTCCGCTGGGAAATAAAAAGGTGAGGCAGCTGGGAAAGTGGTCTTCAAGGGATCTTGGATGTGGATGTTTAGAGATAAATTAAAAGTACCATCAGGTTTTTCACAGAACTCTGCTATTTTACAGTTTTAAATAGAAAACATACAAGTTTACAGGTCCTACTGGAATCAGAAACAACTGTTGGGGGAAAAAAAAAAAAAAAAGCAAACAAACTTGTGTTGGGATCTGTAAAAAAGCTCAGTGCCTTGCTGCCCCCTAGCTGTAGCCACAGCATATACACTCGCTTTGTCATTAAAAAAGGAGACGATAGGTCATAAACACAGTGGCAGATGTATATCAATAATATCCTGGATTTTATTTTTATTTGGTAAACACGCTACATAAAGGTGTTTACTTTTTTAAGAAGACTTTTGTGAGTCTGTAAATGTGTATGATTAGGGACATTTTTAACCCATAAAAACCCAGTCATCAACCTAAACCATCTACTGATGTAAATGTTTAATACCTGTTGATCCACTAATCCCATCAATACATGTAAATGATTGGTGTAAAATGCAGTTTGTCATCTTTTCATGGTCATCAGATATGACCTATTTGGACGTTCAGAGGCTCCATAGTGAACGTGGAAACACCGTTATCTTCTACAACATTAATTCATCAGTAAAACCCATGGAGTTGGATCAATGACAGTGAATGCAGACACTTGGTTTATGTTCAGTTAATGATAGATTTTACTGAAAAAGTCACTTTTCTTCCATTTTCTCTGTTTTTCATATAATAACCCTCTACTTTAATCTGAGTTTTTATGAACATTTACATGCTGGAAAAATGCACCTCTAAAAACAAGTTTAAAAAAATGTGTACAAGATATTTTTGTTTGAATTAAGCAAAAAAAAAAAAAACAAAAAAAGGAATATGTGAAAATTATCTTGGTAAGATTTCTTGAAATAAATTTTTCAAGATCTATTGTCTAAAAATAAGTTTTTATATCTCACTGAAAAGATACCCTTAAGGTGATCATGTCTTATTTTAAGTGTGATGAGATATTTTGACTGGAAATGAGAAAAATACACTTGGTAAGATTTAGATTTTTTTTCCAGTATGACCAGTAAATTAAATATAGGAAAATGCATGATTTTCACAAAGAAAACACAAAATACAGAAGATAATATTAAAACAAATGGTGATAAATCACTTAAGAAAAGCCAAATATGAAGAAAAAACTATGTTTGAAGTGCCACCAAAGTAGCGCTGGGTCTTTATGGGTCTAAATAGTTTTATAGATTTCCATTTGTGCATCTTAGATATTTCTACAGACATGCATTAATGTTGAAGGGGTATCAGAGTGCCAGCTGAGGGGGCGATCTGGTCTTCATCAGCCAGCCCAGCTGTCAGACCTCAGCAGACCCACAGGGACTAAGGGGGAGTCTCTCCCACTCTATCAGCCCATTTATCTCACAATAACAACTGTCCTGATAGTGAATACTTGAGTTGGAGTGAGGTGGAGGATTGCAGGTTTATTAAATAGCACATTCTACACTGAGAGGACCATTAAATGCTGAGATCTGAGGCTTGATCATAGGTTTATCTTCAGGGCAACACCCAGGAGGTTCATTGTTTTAAACAAAACTAACACCTTGATTCAGGTTCTGGACAAAAACACTGCACTCCATCCGGTGGAGGCGTCAGCAGAGCAGGACAAACCTGCTTTTTGGGTTTGTTTGTTTGTTAGGAGTGTCAGGGATTTCTTTTTATGATCATCAATTAATATGTCTATATTTTCCCTGCATCTATTTTAAGTAAATGCTAAAATAAATTAATAAATATGAAGGAGAATTTTATTTTAAATGACCTTCATAAATATTACAGTAAAGCCAATCTGATGTGTAGTTTCTGATGGGACTTGTTTGCAGGTTTCTTATAGCTGAAAGGCTTTACTTTGCTTCATAAGGTTGACACATATTTCTGACAACAGTGCAGCATTGTGAAACAAAGTTCATTTGTCTTTCAGCAGCTGTCATGGTGCTCTTCTGTAAAGCAATAACTAAAACACAGGTCAACCTGAATTTCAATGTCACAGGCAACCTCTGTCATTGTTGGTTGCAACAACAAAATCCTGCTAAGACAAAGTCCTGGAAACTACACACAAGAACAATACATCACTCAGACACACTGAAGTCCTGGTGATCTTTGTGCATAAACACAGTAAGTTGTCATATTAGTTTTTATTCTAGCATCTTGTAGCTGAATAGAATCTGGAAACAGTGAAATTAGAACACTAATTTAGGCTCTGATGTGAAAAATAATCACAACAGGAACTAACATATCAGACAGATCAGAGGTTTATGGGAGACGATTTCCACGTGGATTTCCACATGATTTGGATAGAGGCCCAGCTCAGTGATTGCAGAAGTAAAGAAACACCATTTGTTTGATGTCTGGTTACTAATTAACCACTTAGACCCTGTAGAAATACCTTATATTGTCCAGAGAATTTTCTTTTCATATTTACTGATATATTTTGACATTAGCAAACAAAATGTGTACTGAAGAATAATGTAGGCTATTGCTAAACAACATACAGTTTTGTTGTAAACGTCTCTATTTGTCAGTGTCTCCAGTTTCTTTAAAAAGGGAGTGACTGTGGGCCATTCATATGAGGAATGTGATCTGCCTGTCGGGATGATTGTGTGTCTGTTCGTTAAAGATATTTGACAGGACGAGCTGGTACGTTCAGTGTAAACACACCAGTATGACTTCCTATCATCATGTGAAGTAAAGGTAAAGCTGAGCATCATATAAGGTGACAAAAACATTAAAAAATCATGTTGCGCTGCCTCCTTTTCATCACTATCCACTATCAACTGTATCAATAATTTATCATCTTCTGCGACTGCTGTTTTACATATGGCTCTGACTGGATCTGCAGGATAAATGAATGAAATGCTTTTCACTTACACTGTGGTCATCCAAATCAATGGACAGAAGAGATGCAAACATCTTTGGGTGTTTATTTTCCTCATGAGTACAATAAAAGTGAACAGTTTCATCAAGTATATTTGGAACTTATTTAAACCAGTTTTATGCCTCAAAACATATCATTTGACCTGTTGTGATTCCAGTTGTTGCTGCTAATGAGTAGAATTTGACACTAAAAATGAAAAAATGGCACTGATCACTGCCATGAACATATTTAATGTTACGGGCAAATGTTTTACTCATGTGTGATGAATGATTCAATGTTGCCATACTATTGTTCATTGTTTTTCTTTCCTCAGTTCCTTTCCCCATATGAGTGTTTTCTCGTTGCCAGGCCGTCAGTGTAAATAAGAAGTTGCTCTTAATGACTTGATGGTTCAAATAAAAGCTAAGATTAAAAAAACAAGGCAACAGTCCATTCCTCCTACATTACCACTGAACTACAAACAAACCATAAATTAGGAACTCTATTTTATGACTTTTCTGACAGAGGTCTGAGCCATTATTTGATCATTGGTCTATGACATAGACTCATACATATATAACAGCTCATCATATGTATATATATATATATATATATATATATATTTAATGTAATGTAGGAGGAATGGACTGTTGCCTTGTTTTATATATATATATATATATATATATATAATACATGTGTTAAGTTTTGGTTCTCAGTTAGCTTGAAGGTAAAAGAAAGTATTAAAGAAAGTGCAAAACAATTTCAGGATCCATCTGTTTTTATGAATTTGCTTCATTATGTAATACATAATTACTTCTTACTTCTTAACATATTTATTTCTTAATTTTTGTGCATTTTGATGATTATTTTCTTCATTTTTTATTATTACTTTGATTTTCCTTAAACATGCAATTGTTCAATTCAGTTGTTTTATTTGGTATTGGTTTATTGTTTTTATTTTTAGTTGTTTTTAATTGTACAGCTTTTTATGTTTTTAATCTATTCTTGTATTTCATTCTTTTATTTTGTATTTATTCTTCTGTACAGCACTGTTTTCGTGTACAGTTGTTCTATGTCTTTTAATCTATTCTTGCCTTTTCCTGTGACTATAATGAATAAGTTGATTGTTACTAATGTCTTTTGCTCTGATGTTTCCACACATGTATTATTCTTACTCTCTTCAGTGAATATTTACTAATTCTGCTGCTAAATGGACGGAAGTCATTACATAACCTGAGTGTGAGGTGCATACATATGAGAAGCTCCTCCCTGTGGATTCGGAGTGCTCCACCTGTCCCAGCAGGAGGACACGCCCTGCAGGTAAGAGGCTGAGTCCACGCAGGAGCAGGTGAAATGTGGCTCTACAGGTCCGATGGGGGTCAGAGGCAGGCTGGTGACAGTAAGCAGGTGGATCCACTGGAATCACACAATGACATAGAGACTGGTCAGTGTTGAACCTGGTCATCCACTCACACAGACGGGACCTCAGCCGCTGTGGACTCCCACTCCCACACCCACTACCCAGCGCAGTGTGACAGTGGAAGCCCCCTCCTCTTGTTGTTGTTCCCGGGCCGGGGCCGGGGGCAGATGGTCTGTGAGAGTCTGAGCAGAACTCAGGAAGGAGAGTGAGAGAGGAAGGGTGGGAGGGTCGGACAGGGAGAGGAAGAGAACCGTGGAGTGGACACAAGAGGAGACATGCTTCGCTACGGTTCAGGACGAACAGTTTCCAGCACCACCACCACAGAGGACTCTGCAGACTCTCAAAGGGAGGTAAGAAGTCCAGGGAAAACTCTGACTCACTCTGAATCCTCCCTTTTTTCTCCCTGTGTTTTGCAAACAGTCCAGTGTTTTTTCCCCTTCTTCTGTTTGCCTCCTGTTGCTTTGAACTCAGTGGATATTTCTTTCTTGTCTGTGGACATTAACACAGTGTAGACATTCTGTTTTTTTTTCCATCTGTATGCACATTTCCCAGTTAACCAGTCTGTGCTCTTATTAAAGGATGTGTTCACTTACACTCGTGTGTAATGGGAGCTGAGTGTGCAGGAGGCGGGCTGTCATGTTTATTTGAACAGCTCTCTGATAAAACAGGCCTTTGTCCTAAAAACTGGCCTTATTATTACTTTTTCTGCTGTTTGTTATAGGAGAAATCAGCTATTAAATTTAGGAAAAATGTTGCTTCTTAACTTATTTTAAGAAGCAGTGTAGTGTTTGTACTTGTTTCACCTGAACTAAGCACCCAATGTACTGTAAACATTAGGTCTGTGTACCTGTAACCAGGCTCACATTTACATAAAGTTTGTTTGCAGTTCTGTTGCAATTGGGTATAAATAAACTAGTGGGCTCTGTCAATGTGAAATTCAATAAAGATGAATTTTTCACTACTTCATTGTTTAATGTAAGTTCCTCCAGACGTTCTCACACAGACAGAACACAAAACACACTCTGTTTGCACTAATCACTCATTTGTCTTTTGTCTGCTTTTGTTTTTTCAGAGGAGAATCAGACGCCTCAGGTTAACTCTACATGCAGGAGATAAAGGAAAAAATGAGGCACAAAATGCAAACCCAGACAAAGTAAGTCCTTTATCTACTTTACTGAAATTTTACAATTAACCATTGTACATCCAGCCAATAAATCCTGTTGGACAGCCTCATTTAGATAGTTGAGAGTTTAATGAATAGCCTTAAATTAACCCAAATGTCATTAAGTCCAACTGAAACTCTCCGTTTGGGTTGAAATATACAGCCATACAGGCATTAAATGGTTCATCATATAGAAATTAGAAGATTTATGTGGTTTTTATCATCTGGACCAGTTACACAATCATGACAGGAGGGTGTGTGCATGTGATAATGCATACACAGCTGTTTCACATTTACTTCAAAGCTCCACTCAGACTCTCATGTAAATGTCTTCTATGCAATAGAAAATGTTTCAAGTGCTTTTGCTGAACAGACAATACATCTGATATCTCTACCTCTCACTGAGACCTGACACCTCAATGCTTTATTAGTTTCATTGAGTTTTAAAATAAACACTGTAACTATAAAAGCATTAGTCAGTAGATCAGTGTTTATTTTTGGCAGTGCTGGAATATACTCTGAATGGTGTCGATGTCTGTTTTTTCACGTTGTACCCATGTGAATTCTGATTGTGAGTACACGCTGCAGGCTGTGTGGGTGTTTGCTGTAGGAGGCTCTGCCCCTGCCTTTTGTTTGTGTTCAGGATCTGAGGACTAGAAGCTGATGCAAGACTCACACTGAGAGATCTGTGTGTCAAACTTAATGTAGTGTGGAATAAATCATTGTAGGTGCAGGTTGTATCTGAACCTTGGCCTGGGAGTCTGATGTTTCATCCCCTCACACACGGGTCCACACGCTCCACTGATAACACAACGGTGTAATCTGTGTATGTGCTTCCCTTTGGGAGGGTGTGACCGCAGCTATTGACTGATGACATAGGACAGTCTGGTCAAGAGTTAGAGTAACGCACAATGCAGAGTAACTCACATAAGACACACTCCTCTGTGTGCGTTCAGTGAAGAGACAGCTCTGGAAAAGACTGCACAAACTTTATCATTACATTAATATTATTCCATTTATCTGTGGATTCAGACTGTCAGGTGCAAAAAAAAAGACTAACTGGATATAGAACTGGACTATCTGACGATGATCTCGATTCTTTTTTAATGCAATGGACGATTTATGATTTAAAAAAAACATGATTAAAGACTACTCTTAATTTTCAAAATCTATGTGATATATGAGTGGAGAAGCACTTTGACAGTCCTCGTGTACTGCACTATTGGGTTTTATACTTCTATTAATGTTCTATTTACTGTTTTGTCTCACGCTATTTGTAGTTTTGTGACAAATTCCTATTCTATATTTTTATACATATATTTATTCTATAACATATGAGAGCTAAGGTTAAACTGGACTCAGATTCCTTATTTGTGTGCACTAACAACAAAGCAGATTAATACATTACAAGAGGCAAACACGTTGCATTTTGAATTTTTGTTAATCAAGAAAAGAGTCCATGAATGATTCCAATTGCCCAGACAAACTTTGACATAATTGAGGGAAAACCATTTAATATATAGAATATAGTCATGTAGGGTATGGTAGTAATAAGTGTTTTATAATTAACAGAATGTGACTAATATGTAGTAAATAAATAAATAAATAAATAATCACATTTATTTATCACAAAGGGCTGCAGTCAAAGAACATTATTCGGATCATAGGAAGAAAAGGTTCATACAATGTTTATTTTTGTTGTTATCCGTTTCAGTTGAGTTTAAGTGGAGCTATGACCCAAACCTGATGGTGCAGTCTATAAAACTGTACATTAGGGAGGAGCATTCTTTGAAGTCAACTAATCAAACCAATTCAAGGTGATTAGTTTTGATTTCATTGTAATGCAATATAAACCAAAATAATAGTTATAAAACAATTGATCAGCAAAAGATTTATGAAAACCACAAATATACTCTATAATTTTCTATACTTAGTACTTGTGCTTAGTGTTTACAACATTTTCAACACTTTTTCCAACTTTATGTAACAGGCAGGACGCTCCTCCCACCTCCACCTCGACGCCAAACAAAACTCAGTCAACTCTTAAAAAAACAAGCCCACTGTGCTCAGCATTTACACTAATTAACTCTTTGATTATTTGCGCACATCCCTAGTCTAGATCATATTTTTTCCTAAGAGCATGCACTGTAAAAAATCCAATCAATAACTTTATGCAGATTCTGATATTGAGAGCCACTCTGCATGTGTGTTTTGATGTCTGTCCTTGGATTTGTGTTTGCATATATTTTATAAAACACATTTTTAGACACTTTATAGTCACTTCAGTCTAAACTGCCCTGTGGAGCAATGAGAAGCCTAAAAGTTAACAGAATTGTGCTATTGAAGGGAAAATGGAGACCTTTCTAAAAAAAAAAATATAGGGGGAATTTATCTTGAAACTAAGTGAAATAGGTGATGTAATGTTATACTCAACAACATTCATAAAGGAATTGCCTTTTTTTAAACTTGAAAATACAATAATCATGTTTCACAAGAAAAAAAAAAAAACCCTCTGCAGCTGTTGAGCTCATTCTTCTGTGACAGCAGATCAGTAGAGTGGACAATAATGTGTGACAGGTATTGCAGCTTCTCAGTTCCCAGAGGTGTAATGTACTAAACTGTTCTGAAGAGAAAGAAAGAACCACTGTTTGAAGCACATCAGCCTGCCAATAACCCACTGGAAAGGCAGAAAAAAGTTAGAAACAAGTTAAAATACTCTAACAAGGCACATTCTTTACATACTCAGTATTGCACTGAGATACAATGTGGAAAAACCTGCTTTCAGACCCGTTTCAAATAAGAGGGGATGTGAGGGTTCAAGAGTTGAAGAACTCACCCGCCTGCGTCGTCCTGCTTGGCTCATTAAGTATTCAGCGCTGAGCTCAGACCTGAGTTCAGGTGCTGCTGTCACTGCTGTCGCTCCAAGTCTGTCGTTACAAACAACATTCACTTCAAGTGTCTGCACAGAGCTCAACTTAACCTTTTTTATTCCAATTATTTACACATGGAGCACCTATTGCCTTTGTTAAGTCACTGCAGGTCAGTTTTAGATCTGTAATCTATAAGGAAGGTGAAGCAAAGGTCACGTATATTTTTCACATTTTATGATTAAAGAAGGAAAAGAAAAACGTGCAGTTAATCAAGGAGGAAGGAAGTGACCACAACATCCTCTGAGTGATGTCCAGAGATGGATCGTGTTTCAGTAGGAACCCTGAAGAACGCTAAACCTAAAGTGATTATTCACCATAAAATTAGAAAGGGTGTGTCTGGCAACCTGACACATCATGGACACAATCCAAGCGGCCTAGTTGAGATGTAATACATCTGCACCATGACACACACATACAGGACTGAGATGCACAGTTGTTATATATGGATGTTTCTATACCTACAGCATTGGATTTCATCACCACAATAGCTGAAAGTCCTTTTTAAAGTAAGCATGATTCAGGCCAATGAGCTACATGAGATGGTTTTTGTGTTGTGACTTCAAATATAATGTTTTTGTTTGTGTCGGAAATGAGATTCTAATCCAATGAGTCAAATTCACAATGCTGTCATGTGGTAGAGCAGACAGTTTATGTGTGGCAAACAAAAGACACAGTATAGTATTTGACCATGCATGGACATAAAAGTGTCTCAAAGAGGACTGTCCAAGTAGTTTTACATGCTTACATAATTCAGGTAGCCAGCGGCAGCAGTGAGCAGGTCAAGCCCTTTATGGCAACAACAAATGAACACCCTTTTTGCCCTCCACATGTTTCCTTCCACCAAAATGACACGGCCACAGTTTCATCTACAAGAACCAGGCAAACATCATCTACCAGTGTTGTCAAATATTGTCACAGACATATAGACACCTAGCATTTGATTTGCTCATGGAAATGGGCTGTGGTGTAGTTAAAGCATGAAGATGGTCGTTCTACCCTCTCAACTGCTGGAATTCACATCCGCCTATTAGCAGCCCTTCAGCATTTCTCAACAGCATGTTCTCTGTAGATTAAGCAATGGAGAAATGTGAGGCTTGGCTTTGTGCATGAGACAACACTGGTGTCTTTGTTCTAGGCCCTCCTCACTCTTATCTTTGCTAGATGTGGAGAATGACGCCTCTTTCTCCAGCAGAGCATCTCTGATGAATGTTCAGCGTGAGGCTCAGCTTTGAACCACATCTGAGGCGCTGTTCATTAAAGACCTCTGGCAAGAGTTTACAAAACACCACCAACATCTCACTATCTACTCTATCTACTCTGTCCAACTTATCTTGTGTAGAAGATATGCATGTACTGATGCTTTCTTTTGGAGTTGACCACCATCTAAAATTCAGACCACAGTCTTTATATGTAAACAGAAAAGAATGACAAACTGGAACCACTGAATTATCTGATCATTAGAAGGAAGAGTTAGGGTCATCTGAAAACATTCCTTCAAGTTTGCAATGACCTGACCTGGAAGGAAGCATTATCACCACTGCAATCTTGAATGTTTGTTTGTTTTTACTCACAGAGCGAGAAAGAAAAAGATGTCAATGAGACATGGAAGAAGAGGAATGGGCTGATCCAAAGAGAGAGGCCAGCTGGCAGAGAGTCACCTCAGCAGGTATGAGTTATAGGCATGACACTGAAGTGTGTATTTATACAGACACACTCTGGGGTTTAGTGTGTGTCAAAGACGTCCTCCGTAAAGCAGGTTTCTACACAGTACATGAATTTTTCAGGCTGTCATTAATAATATCAGGTAGAGTAGATAGTTGAGGAGGACACGAACAAATACAGTGTCTCAGGTGTTTATGTTTCAGTTATAACAAGAGATATTTACCCATTACTCCATTATGCAACAAAAGTTTAATTCACAGATGTAATTATTAGGTTTATTTATATTTTTTGTAAGAATAACATATCTATTTATTATGCCATACGATTTACACTTTGTATATGTTGATGTAAATGTGTTTATATAAATACATTTTTATCTAGATATATTTTGATGTATGTACATGTGTCTATAGATGTATGTATGGTCCTGCTTTTGTTGTCTTGACTGTAAATAGGGCTGCTGTAATGAAATAAATTTACTTTAAGGATGAATAAAGTTTCTGTTCTATTCTATGCATAGGATCAGATGAAATATATCTAATATTTTCTTAACCGATTTTCTTAAATGTGTAAATACAAATGAAAATGTCCAGAGGCAAATGTGTAGGAAATACAGTTCTCATTGAAACTGAAACTCTAAGCTGTAATGTGTAAGGGCCAACTATAATAATTGTCATTATTTCTTTAGTTATTGTCGAACAATGCTCCGTGCTGGGGTGCATCTGTTTTCATTGGGTGCCTGGTTGCTAGTGGCACAATGGGCAGAAACGATAGCAGCTCATGTACCGGGTTGCAGAAACATGATACCTTCAATACTCCCTGCACTTTTTCTGTTTCCCATCCTCCTGTTTCCAGTGCTCAGCAGAAGTGCTGTAAATATCTGATCACACATATGCAGGCATGTGCATCCATACACAAACATGCTAACACATACGATGCACAAACACCTTCGCGCATGCATGTGTGCACACAGGGGAGAAAACAAATCCACAAACACAACGACGGTTTATTGCAGCCTTAGTGGTGGGTGGCTACAGAAACCTGACCGGTGTGATCCTGTCTCCCTCAGCACCTCGGAGACAGGGCCAATGGGGTGCCAGAGACCTCACTGCAGCATCATGGGCCTAAAGTGTACGGCATAGTGCAGAGGACGGGCTCGGACAGACAGCAGGAAGTGATGGCGAGGGAGTGGACAGTCAGTCACCTTCAGGATGAGATGAAATACATCAAAGAGGTGAGTAGAACAAACACATCCAGACTGAACACAAACAACCTGTCAAGTACACACACATTGTTTAGGCAGCGAATCATCAATACATGTTTATTATGGATAAAATCTGGCTTTTCCTCCAGGTGAGAGATTCTTTGGAGAAGGTGAGGGAGCGGATGTATGGCCAGTTTGGAGGAATGCAGCAGTCAATGCAGAAGCTCACACAAGAAATCAGGGTAAAGACTGACACAACACCATGTGATAGATCTCCAAGCTGTGGAGCTGTGAATAAATCTGTGTACCATGTGTTGCAGACTGCCAACTCACATCGCAGGAGTCTGGAGTCAGAGGTGAGGATCCGGACGTCAGCAATGGAGAGCTTTGATCAGATGAACAGCTCTCTTATATCTGCAAACCTCAGCCTGCAGGTAACAAATCAATGGAACCAAGCCTATGACAGACAGCTGCATACTGTCACGCTGTTAGCCTGAACAGTAAAAGAAGTGTCCTCTGCAGAAATCACTGCTAGAGAACTGTCAGAACAGAGTGGATATAAGAGATGAGGTGAAAAGTCTGCGGAGCACCTGTGAAAAAACACAAGAGAAGCTTAAGGAGAGGGAGAAGGAGCTCGCAGCAGCACAGGCTGAAAACCAAACTCTGAGGCTTCAGGTAATCACACATCAACACAAACTCTCATATATCTACTAAACAAAACACTGCTGTAGAAGGACCTGCTGCTGGTTAATAAAAGCTCCAGTGAAACACAAAACCAGAAAACTTATTTTGACCATCTAGTCCCATCTAGTCCAGTTACTCTTAAAGGCAAGACCACAGGAGATAGTATTTTGTTTGCCAGATAAAAAATATTTCAGTAAGGTGTATTTTAATGACACTGAAAACTCATATTGTTCTAATAACTGTACTTATAACATTGAGTTTAGTATGAAAGAATAGTGTACATTCTGTTCAACTGATGAGGAACTTGGCCTATTTTATAGTAAAGTATTCATAATTAGTAATGTGAATGTTAGCGGGGCAGCTCAGTGTTGCAAAGACATGTACCTTATTGGTTAGCTGGTCAGTCTAAATCCCCCATAGGTGTGAATGTGACAGTGAAAGGTCATTTGTCTGTTTATATCAGCTCTGTGATGAACTGACAACATGTCCAGGCCCCTCATCCCCCCAACCATCTTAAGTCATAAAGATCCAGTGCTGCTTTTGTGGCAGCTCCCAAATTATTATTTTCTCTGTATTTAACCTTTCATAAGTGATTTATCACCATTTATTGATATATTATCTTCTTTAGTTTGCATTTTGTCAGTGGAAATCAGGTAATTTACCATATTTAATTCACTGATCATGTAGACGTTCATAAAACCTTGGATTAAGGTTTATTAATTAAGGTCATTATATCAGAAACAGAGAAAACTGAAGAAAAAGAGTTTTTCAGCAAAGATATCAACAACATAAAACAAGCATCTGCATTCAGTGTCATTTATCAAACTCCATGGGTTTTACTGGTGAATCAGTGTTGTAGAGGATGATGGTGTTTCCACGTTCACTACAGAGCCTCTGAACGTCCAAATGGGTCATATCTGATGAACATGAAAAGATGAATAACTGTATTTTATGCTAATTATTTGCATGTATTGAAAGGATTAGTCATTCAGAAGTTATTAAACATCATCAGTAGATCGCTCTGGTCGACGGTGGATGTTTGGGACTTTATGGGTTAAGGATGAAGTGGGTTAGAAAATGACTGAATGAGTGAATATTACTCAATATAGTTTACTGTATGTTTTAGTAACATGCATGAGGTTGTGATTTACCGTCTTGCCAATGTTTGAGTGAAGATGTGATATAAACATGATGAGGAATCTTGATTTGTGCACTTTTTTTTTGAAGGCTATTGGGTAATGGATCATGATTTTATGTCACTTTTAAAATGAAAAGAAAAAGGTTTAAGAAACATCATCAGCTGTTCTTTCTTTATGCAGAGAAAGTTTTTACCATAAGTGTTAGTGAAAACAGATACAAGTAATTTTAGAGCTCACTCTATCTACGAAATCATAGGATTCTCACCTTCCAATGCAGACAAAAAAGACGTAATTTATTTAATATGGAATATGAAAAGCATCATGGATGAGCTGAATAAAGTGTCTCTCTGCGGTGCAGTAATGCATCAGCTGCATCTCATGTACCGGTGTCAATATGGACTAATCATCCTCTGGCTCAGTCGTCATTTCTGCTGTGCTGTGAATCGTCCAGGTGGAGTCTTCACGGGAAGCCAACAGTCAGGCGCTGCAGGAGATCTCAGCAAAACTACAGAGAGAGTATGAGGAAAAGCTGCAGGAGGAACAACAGAAGCACAGGGAGGAAATTGAAAACCTACAGGTCTGCATATTTTACTCCTTATTCATTAACTGTAGTTCTTGTAACCACATACCATGAGCATTATCTGTAGCCAACAGAAACTAAAAGATATGTCAGGGAATCAAGTGACACACAATGTGGAGTGATTGTATGGGCTCATCGAAAGTGATATTATTTCCACTTGTGCTTTTTTTTCCCAACTTGTTTGGTTATTTAATCCTTATTTGATGGAATGATTTGAAAGCTGTTCATCTTACTTAACCTGTTTTTCTGTAAACTCAGGCTCAGATCGACGAGTACATCAGGCGACTTGAAGAAGCAGAAAAAAACATCAGGACAGCAGAAGCCAAAATCGCTGAGAGAGACCAGAGGATCAGCGAGGTGGAACGACTCCTGGACTGTATGGGCAAGGTACAACGTCATTCCAAAAACTACCATTCTATCCATACTACATGCAGATATTAAACACCTCATGATTTCATTACTATAGGAGAAGAGTCACCTCCAAAAGAAACTCCATGAATGTGAACAGCGCCTCCGGCTCATGGAGCTGACAGACACGACTGATGCAACCGTCACTAAAAGGTACAATTCATAAAGATCGAATAAACAATACAAACCAAAGTAATATGTTTTGGTTGGACACAAGTGTAGTGAATTTCTGTGAATATTTTGGTCTAACTCTATGTTTTTAGGTCCAAACAGCTGGAAGGTGAAGCTGTGGATCTCAGAGAAAGAATCAAACACCTCAACGACATGGTGTTCTGTCAGCAAAGGAAAGTGAAAGGGATGATCGAGGAGGTGAGGACTTTATTTTATTTTATTGTATTGTTGTGTTTATTTGTACAAGATAAGATGCATAGATTATTTTGTACAGCCCAAAGCAAAGATCATATGCAATATCTGTTTCTAACTGATTTTTTTTAAGTATATAAAACTCAACTAGATGAATAAAATCAGACTGTAAAAAATACAAACTCAGTCACAGCAACTTATACAGAAATGTTGCATATAAACAGGAAATGCATAATGTCTGCAGAACATGTTCTTTCTAATGACATACAGTAGTTTATCACTTTTTTTATAGTTTTTTTCTCCCCCTGTTCTTCCTCTTGAGCTCTTATTCTCTAATTTATTTACTCCAAATCCCTTTCTCCATTTACATTTTTTATTTTGTGTTGCTGCTGCCTTCTGTTATCTCTTTGAAATGTCATTTTTTTAATGAATAATCTATCTTTTATTAACGCTGTATCTTCTGTCAAATCATGGAGATACAGTCCAAAGCATTATTAATACTGTATGTCAGAGCCCAGATGTTTACTAATAACCATAAGAATATTTCCCCATACATGAACAATCCTACAACTACGTACATGAGAATGACCTCTGTTTAGCCCTGCATCATTGCCCCAATGCTCTTAACGTAATGAATCCATTAAAAATTCTTCCATAGTGGTCTGTCCAAGTATGTGAAGACACTGTAAAGCCTTCTGCAAATATGTGACTGATCCTCCTCTGAAATGTTCACACCCATTTTCCCCATTTCAACCATACATTTAATGATGAGAAGGGTGTTTGTTTGTCTGTACAGTCACATGCATTAAGGTTTTCAGTCTCCACTCGTGTTTTTATAACGGGTGGAGAAGAGATACACATGTCAGAAACAGTAGTGGAGTATTTGCTCTTCAGAGTCTGGATGAACACAATGCAAATGAGGTATGAAGCTTAATGTGACCCAGAGTAAATAAAGGGTGGAGCATCTCTCCGGTTTTGTGGTTAGGACACATACTGTGATCTAACCACAGCATTCCCAGTTTAAGACCAGTCCTTTATTGGGTTTCACATCCTTTTAGGTCATATTATTTCCTGTAGTGGTGGAGGAAGTATTCAGATACTTGTGTAAAAGCTCAAAACCCTTCACTATAAGTACAAGTTCAGGAAGATCCAAAACCTAAATAAAACATGTAAATATTATATCAATTATGCATCAACATGAAGAAGTTTAAGGACCATTTTGGAGGCTGTTGGTTATTTTAAACTACAGCAAACTTATTCTTTAAGATCAGTGTATGTTTGCATTGATGATACCCTGTAAGCATAGCTCCAAAAATTCTAAAAAGTGTATCAACAACATTGATTCAACACATTTATAGACATGTGGTTTCACTGAACAAGAAGGGTATGAAAATAGTAAACTGAAAAGGAACTAAATCTATCAGACAAATGAAGATGAATGAGTGAAAAGAGCAATAGTTCATAATGTGGTCTGGTAGAAATATAAAGTTTCAGAAAATGTAAATATTTTTGCAGAGTAAGTACTATTGTGAACATCAGCACAGTACTTGAGTATAAATACTCAGTTCCATTGCATCATTAATCTGTTGCTTGTCTGTTCTGTGACATGTTTAATAAAAGCTAAAAATGATCCAGACACTGAAAGATTTAGTGATTAAACAACATTACACATCATAGATTTATGATGTTTAACTGGACTCTTTAGGTTTAGAGTGAAAATTAGACTTAAGTATTAATTAAATCTCTCTCTTTTTAAAAATAATTTAGTCCTTATGTCAGTTTAACAGCTCGTACAAGGAAGGCAGACCTGTGCGGACACATTTCAACATGTACATTTTGCACTTGCAGTCAGTATTTTACAATGTCCCATCAGTAGTTGTTGGCAGACCCATGTAAAATGTTGAGCACAGAGATAGACAGTAGGAACGATATGGGGCTCAAACATCACAGTCACAGTCAGGGAAGCAGAGGATTTTAAACAGTCCATGTACAGAAAGATAGTGTGTTGTTCTGCAGAGTTTATGACAAAATATGATTCATTGCATTAATCCATAAAGACCCAGTGTGACTTCTGTGGCAGTTCGCAAGTTTTCTCTATATTTAACCTTTCCTAAGTAATTTATCACCATTTATTATAATAGTATCCTCTTTGTTTTGTGTTTTTTCAGTGAAAATCATGTTTTTTTCTATATTTAATTTACTGATCATGTAGATGTTCCAAATAAGCTCAGAGTAAATTCAACACTTATTGTGTCAAAAACAGAGAACTGAAGAAAAACTGACTTTTTCAGCAAAATCTCTCATGAACTGAACATAAACCCAGTGTCTCCATCCACTGTCATTGATCCAACTCCATGTATTTTACTGGTGAATCAATGTTGTAGAAGATGATGGTGTTTCCACAGTAACTACAGAGCCTCTGAACGTCTAAATGGGTCATATCCGATGTCCATAAAAAGATGACAAACTGTATTTACACCAATTATTTACATGTATTGATACGATTAATGGATCAACAGGCATTATACAGTTTAGATCAGTAGACTGTTTTGGTCAAAGGTGGATGTTTGGGTCTTTATGGGTCAATAAATGTCTTCTCTAATAAGAATTATGTTTTTGAAATGACTTAGGTTGAATCACTTCGAGCTCAGGTTGCTCAGAAGGATATG
The DNA here is from genome assembly GCA_037367295.1 of Apogon hyalosoma. Lineage (NCBI taxonomy): Eukaryota > Metazoa > Chordata > Actinopteri > Kurtiformes > Apogonidae > Apogon > Apogon hyalosoma. The sequence continues at coordinate 39,411,139 of JAPQRP010000019.1, read as the reverse complement.
TTCATCTCGGAGCTTCTGGACAGAATAGCGATCGTGGAGTGCGAGGTAAGTCGGGTGTTTTTGTTTGGGTGTGTGGTGTTCATCTTCTGCATTGCTACAGCCTGGGCTGCTGTGCTCTGTCAGTTCTGTGTCACTGCACTTGACTTTTCACCATGTGACTTCAGCCCTTTGCATGACTGCTGTTTCCTGTTTTCCTTTTCCTAGAATAATGAGTTAGAAGACAAGCTCAAGTATTTTATGTCCACACAGAATAGGCCACGGGAGGTTTTGGAAACCAGGGAGATTGGAGTAGGCTGTGATCTGCTCCCCAGGTAAGAATGAACGTTGATGATTGGTATTTATGAGCTGGGCTGAGCAATGTGGATGAAAATCAGTCGGTAAAATCATCATGATAACTGTCAGACTATTATTTCTTTCAAGTTTAAAGGAAGTTGAAAGTTGAAGAAACTGTGGTTTTATACTGTTCTTTATGTTAGAACATGACAGTTATTTAAGAGCATTTTACAAATCTAGAGGAAGAAACAAGTCAAATACTGTTAGATAATGAAATGTTTTCTATGTATTTTAGCTGAAAATGAAACCCTGAAGACAAACGAGAAACAAGAAAAGAGTAATACATTTATTTTGCTATAATTATCGTGTTGCTCAGTCATGTGTAGCAGCGTCCGGTATATTTGTTGTGTCATTCTGTTGGAGTCTCACACTGACATTCACTGTACATTCACAGAGGTGAAGTAAAAGGGCTTGATGTTGAACCTTCTGTTCAGTCTGAACCACATCCTCTTCATCTCCAACAACCTCCATCTCTCGCTAAACCCTCATCACCCACTCAGCCTTCCTCCCCCATCCAGCCTTCTTCATCCTCCACACAGCCTCCATCACTCACACCCCCCCTCCAGCACCCATCCCTCTACCTGACATCACCAGCCAAACCACGGACGTTCAGCTCTAACAACCCTCCACCCAGTAGGTTGGAGTCCAGTTTACTGAGATACACTCCTGTTCAGTACAGCCGCATCCTGCAGTCCAGCCTCCCGGGTGAGATACTGCCACGAACACGTCCGACTGAGTCCGAACCCCCGCTGAGTCCGGTGCGGTCCAGCAGAGACGAGGTCGATGCACAAACAAACACGAGTCGAGACGCGGCAACCTCACCTTCATCATCCTCCCCGACAAGATCACCTCGAGTTTATACTCCATTTATGAAGCTGATGGAGATAACAGCGAAGATGAACATAGAGTGATGTGTTCTTAAAACGTTTTCTGCAGGTTCTGAGTGTTTGTCTGCACATGGCACTATTAATGATAACACAGTGTTGCAAACTGTAGGATGTAAATAATCCAATAATCTTGTAAATAATGTCAGAAGGATTTGTTTTGTTTACAGTGTATGTGAGCACTCAATGAAGGTTTATAAGGTTTAAGTGTGTATTTTTCCTATAGTTTTATATCGCCTCTGTACAAATTAAATGAATATTATTTTGTTATTGTCATTTTATTTGTAAAATATTTATTAACATGCTTTGTGCCTTTGTGAACAGCTATCAACTCTGGTGCTGGTGGTGGGGATAAATCTCTTAAATTGGCAATAGGGTAAGTTATGAAGTAAATTTCTATGTTAATGATAAACCTTCTGAAATTACTGAGGTGACTGCCATTCCTGAGCCACAGGCATGAGTATTATTATCCACTTTGAGCCTGCACTGCCAGAACTGTGTTTGTAACAGAAACAGCCTGATGATGTGCCTTCTCCTAAACATTACATATCACACTGTAACTAATGACATAAGGCCAGCCTATTTTTGCAAAATAAAGAATATACTGTGCAAAAAAAAAACAAAAACAAAACTACATCGAGCGGGTCAGTTTACAGCAGTGCTCCCGTACAACCAGGAATTTACCAAACCCTGAAGCCTATGCATGAGTGTGTCATTGTTCATTTATGAAACAGTGGATTACTGTGTTTGAGCTTCTAGTAGCCGATAAGAAACAATCACTGGTTTGTATTCCTTCTATTTCATATCAATTTCATAGTTTTGCTTAAACTCCAGATAACTCTAAATACATATGTAAAAGGTCATGCCAGTGAGTATATTCTAGCAAACTGTTTTCTGTATCCTGTGCAGATATTTTTAGAATCGTTATTTTTTTTTGTTAAAATTCATGAAGAAGATCCTTCAGATGGTTGGACTTTGTAGTGCACAATGGAAAACAGATGTTATATCAGAGAAAGATACGAGTTTCAGACTAGTTCATTGTGATTTGATCAGAGGAAGTGACGAAAGAACAAGTGGAAAAAAAGCTAAATAAAGGAAAGCCATGAATGCCTCAGTGTCTTTCATGTTCTGTTTTACCCACAAAATACAATACATGCATTATACACTGAAGCCGATACAATGATGTTATTATTGACCAAAGATGAAAAAACAGAAATCTTGGAAAGTTTTATTTCTCATTATAACAAACGGATAGACAGATCTAAACTCTGAGAGGTGATGGAGGGGACACACAGCTGTAACCGCCTGATGTGTTGGGTCATATTTGAGCTGAGTGATAAATGGAACTGGCAGGAAAACATCCAGATGGAAAATCAGCTGTTTGAGGTACATTTACTTCCCTTTTGTGCTACTTCATACCTTTATTCCAGTGTATCTCGGTGGCAAATATTGTTCTCTATACTCCACTATGTTTATCTGAAAGCTTTAGTTATTTTCCAGATTACAGTTTTCCATTCCATTTGGTTGTGTTTGATACTATGTACAGTATCTCCAAATGTGTTGATTCTAAATGTTCTCCTGATGATCATGTAGAATATGATGCACTGCTGTAGGTTAAACTACCAACTTTCAATATACAGAGCAAAAGTCTGCCATAAGGTTTGTTGTTTTTGCTGGTTGTGATGAGCACCTTTGCTTATAAATGTCATAATTAAGACACAAGAAAATGCTAGATATATGTACACAAACTAAAATGCTATAAAATAAAATGGCTTGTACACATAAAATACATTGCATTTAATACATCTTAAAGTATTTTGTGTTGACTATTTAGACATTTTTCTAAACTTGCATATTACACTAAAATTCATGCAGTATGAGTTTTTATTACACTTGGATCTTTTATTCCCTCTGTCGCACAGGCTGTAGAAGAACTTCAGGCTGCATTTCAAGTTTTGCAAACAGCTCTGAAGGGTATAAAATTAGTTTTAAATGCGCAGAAAACAAAGTTCATGATTTTATCAAACGCTTGCTTGCAAAATTTTGACAATCTAAGAATGTTTACATCTGATGGCACATTGATTGAAAGGGTGTCTTCCTATAAGTATTTGGGAATATGGATTGATGAACAGTTCTCTTTTAAAGTTTCTATTTCTAATCTAGTTGAGAAACTCAAATTGAAGATCAGCTTTTATTTTAGAATTAATCTTGTTTCACATTTTCTGCAAAGAAGAAACTTGTGGAAGCTACCTTTCTGCCTGTGATTGATTATGGTGACGTACTGTACAGACATGCAGCTACCTCCACTCTAAGGAGCCTGGATCCAGTGTGTCATGCTTATTTACGTTTTATTTCTCATGTAAAATGTCTCACTCACCACTGCACTCTCTATGATCTAGTGGGCTGGACATCATTAACCATCCATAGACAAAAACACTGGTTTACATTCATCTATCTATAAAGCTCTGCTGGGCAAACTCCCAAAATACCTCCGTAATCTTCTTTCTGTTTGCTCTAGTAGTTTCCATCTACATTCCTCTGAATGGTTGCTTTTGACTGTTCCCCGAGTTCTGACAGATTTTGGAAGAACAGCATTTTCCCATCATGCACCATGGTCATGGAATAATCTTCAAAAAACTGTTAAGCTACAAACATTCATTTCTGTTTGTGATTTTAAAAGTATCATGGAGAATGCAGTGAAGGAGGAATGTCACTGTTTTTCTTGATGCCATTATGGTTGAATAGTTGTTATTGTGTTTTATTGTTTCATTGTGCATCGTATGTATTTTATATTATTTGGACTTTGTATAGACTCTGTATGGTTGCCACCTTGGCCAGGTCTGCCTTGCAAAAGAGATTTCTGATCTCAATGGGACTCCCTGGTTAAATAAAAGTAAAATAAAAAAAAAAAAATAATAATAATAAAAAATAAAAAACAATGTCTTCAATTCTATTCTCTTTTTGTATGTATATATTTTTTCCTTTATTTTTAAATTTTTAATACTGGTTTACATTTTTCCTGAATATTCTAATTGTACAGTGCCTATCAAAAGTTTGGAAACACCTGGTCTTCTCCTATTTTTAAGACACACATTATTTTGTATGAAACAAATCATAAGAAGATTTATTTTGTCCAAATATATGAATGTGCAGCTATTGGGAAAAAAGTTGAATAGTTTTATCCCAAAAATCCTCCCTCAGCAGTAGTTTTACACACTCCAACTAGAATCTGGAGAGTTGAAATACTTTGCAATACCTCATGTAAAACTTGCCAAACATGATCTTGACTAGTTGAATATTTTTTCTGACTTTGTGATCCAGTTCATCCCAGAGCAACTCAACAGGATTTGTGTCACGTGACCAGATAGATTGGATGTTTCTTTCTGGTCATTGTCTTGTTTTGCTGGTGAAGTCAGTTTTGAAGTATGGAACGGTAGCGAGGCCTTCTACACTGACCTGTATCACTGCTGAACCATCAAATTGTTTTTCATGCATCAATGCACTCAATCATGGCCTACAGGGCATTCAATCTACATGTATATAATAATCAGTAGCATCTTCTAAAAACCTCTTGTCAACAGTTTTGGAACATGACATAAATAGCTTTTATGTCATTGATGGATTTTTCAGATATTTGTTTTCTTTGGTTCACAATTTCTTGCATTTCAGTGAAACTTCTGTTGACGTTTTACCACAGACTAAAAACAAATAATCTCGTGGAATAACTCAGTTAAGCTTTTCACACAAATGAGTCAAGTTTTTTGTGTAAAACCATCAGTAGTGAAATTGAATAAAGTACTTAACTCAACTATCATCCATAACTAACTGTACCATATTCTATTGTCAAGTTGTCTTGTTTAACTTGTGCTGTTTTCCCAACTTGAATAAAGGGAACAAATGTCTGCTGGAGGTTTGGGTAACTGAATTTCACTCAAAAGACTTCCCAGGATGACTTTTTCCAGTTTTTTTCTCTTTTTATTAAACTTCAGAGGCACAGGTCCACAGTCATTTGGATCATACACATACAGTAGTAGTAGTAGTAGTAGTAACACAGTCTGTAGTCTTTATTCTTCAGTCTTTAGGTGGAAAACCATCCATCCATTTTCTGAGCCCGCTTTATCCTCACTAGGGTCACGGGGGTCGCCGGAGCCTATCCCAGCCATTTAAGGGCGAAGGCGGGGTACACCCTGGACATGTCGCCAGTTCATCGCAGGGCTGACATACAGTATAGAGACAAACAAACACACTCACATTCACACCTATGGTCAATTTAAATTAACCAATTATTAACCAATTAAATAATTAACCCATCAGTGCACGTCTTTGGGTGGTGGGAGGAAGCCGGAGTACCCGGAGAGAACCCACGCAGACACGGGGAGAACATGCAAACTCCACA
>JAPQRP010000019.1:39383534-39405426 GCA_037367295.1 Apogon hyalosoma | reverse complement strand
CTGGTGTGGGAAGCGAACCCAGGACCTTCTTGCTGTGAGGCACGAGTGCTACCCACTGCACCACCGTGCCGCCCTAGGTGGAAAGCCTTTAAAGAAAATAAACAGCAAAGAAACAAACAGCAATTATTAATTTACCTACAAATGAGCAAGTCATGCAATAATCTTAATGTTCAAAAATGCCATAAATATACAATCATCATCACATAGGAAAATAGATATTGAAATATATAGAGATAAAATACAGTATAAAATAACTTTGATTTAAATTGATTGATAGAAAAATAAATATTGAACACATCTGAATAAATAGTCCAATGGACTGAATAAATATAAGCAGGCAAAAAAATCCAAATAATTGCACTTAATTAACAGTACTTAAACCCAACTGAAACTCACTACTACAACCACAATTAGCAGATATAATTTAATCATTTCTTTTAGAGTTATTTGAGTATTTCCATTGTATAGTACTTCACTCTGTTACTCTACTACTTGTGGGAGTACAATTTTTCATCCTGCTGTTTCTGTCTAACAAAGCTCCACATGAACTGAACCTTAATAACATATTCCAACCTGTGGGGGCTTATTCATCAGAACATCTTACAACAGTATCATGTAAGGACACAATTTTTGTTAAATGTTGGAAGAGGTTTTACAACTATTACAGTAGTATTAACTATTTCCTTGGTCACCAGTTTACACTTAAAGACTAAATGTATAGTTTCTAAATCTACAGTTTGTAGTGGACGCCTTGAGAAATGCTTTAAGTCTGGTCTTTTTTTTTTTTTTTGTAATATAATAATAGGTCTGGTCTTCAACCCTCCAGGGTGATCGAAGTAATAGAATAAAAAAGGTTTTGTTTGACATTAATCGACCATGTAAACCTGAAGATATGACTGATAGATAAATAGACACCTTTAAATGTTAATATACAAACCTGCTTTACTCTTTTGACTTCCAAAACAGATCATTGATCATGATTGTGGATTTCAATGCAATAAATAGTATATTTTTTCAAACTGCATTCTATTATTTTTGGGTCCAGTATGTTAAAACAAATTGTAAAAGAATTATCATATCATATAGGTGAAATATTCATTCATCATTCATTTTCTGAACCTGCTTTATCCTCACTAGGGTCACGGGGTCACTGGTTCCTTAACCCAGCTACTTATGGGTGAAGGTGGGGTACACCCTGGACATGTCACCAGTTCATCGCAGGGCTGACATAGGTGAAATAGTACAAAAATATAAATAAATATAAGAAAATAAAAATGTTAACCATACCCATGTTTGTTATATTCATTAGTAGTATTTCACCCTAAAAAGTATAACAAACATGGGTATGGTTAACAATTTTATGTGCATATGTAAAGGCAAACTCAGAATTATTGACAGACCCCTAAGGGTTAAACACTGTCTTCCACTATGAACCACCACGTAAGTGAGATACAATCCACTCATGAAATGACATGTTTTATAAAACCAATGGACTTTATGCACAGCCCCAATACTTTCTGAACTTCAGGTGGCTCCTTTATTTCCTCTCTTTCATTATTGGACACACTGATTAGTCCAGGTGTGTCTGCTACTTCTTATTGTGACTACTGATTAATTAGGTACACCAGCATTTCCTTGTCCTGCTGCTGAAAACAAAAAGAACAAGACAGTTGAAGTTTAAAACATTGCATCATATTATTTCATTAATAATATATTAATAACAGCAAATATTAAATCCAACTGAACACATGACCTGGACCTGTGTGGGTCCTCCTCCCTATCATCATGTTCTGACTGGACATGACACCTGTGGCTGGTCTGCATCAGGACTGGTCCTGTTCCTGAGGTCTGTCTGGTCTGCAACAAAAATTATGAACAGAATAAACAAATCACTCAAAAAAATAGGGAAAATTATCAACAAAAATACACAACAATGACCAAGATACTCCATAAAATGAACAGAAATTTTCAAATCAATCAATTAAACGTCTTACCTCTCTGACTACTGGTGTTGCATTTCCTCATTCTGTTGCTGAAAACAAAAAGAAAGTTGAAGATTAAAACATTGCACTATATCATTATATTATTATCATATTTTTTAAATAATATTACATATTATATCCAACTGAACACATGACCTGGGCCCATATGGGTCCTCGTCTCATCAGGTCCTCATCTGTGGCTGGTCTGCATCAGGACCTCTCTGTTCTGGTACAAAAATCATAAACAGAATGAACAAATGACCCAAAAAATAGATTAAAAAATAATCAACAAAAATTACCAAAATATCACCAGTAATTTCCAAATGAATCAATTACATGTGTCACCTGTTTGACCACTGGTGTTGCACAGCTTTCACCTGGTCTGGCCTGGGTCAGCTGGTAGTCTGTCCTGGGTTGGCTGGGTACAGGGGCTAAGGGGGTTGCCTCTCCAGACAGTCGAGCCAGCTGGGAGGGCGGATCGCCAAAGACGGAGGGTAGTGAGCTGCCACAGTGCAGCCAGTAGGGTCGGACTGCAGGAGACGGATGGCAGGGGACTGCCACTCCCCTCCAGACAGTCAGAGGCAGAAGGCAGGGGGCTGCCACTCTGGACAGTCGGGGAGGCCACCTTCTCTCCACCTCTGGCTGTCCAACTACTCTGACTGTCCAAGAATGGTAGTCCCTGTACCCCATGTCTGATTGCCCAGAACAGAGTGGCAACTCCCTGCCTTCCACCTTTGACTGTCCGGAGTGGAGTGGCAGCCCCCTGCCATCTGTCTCCGACTGTCAGATCCTCCCTGCTGCCCTGACTGTCCAGAGTGACAGCCCCCTACCTTCCACCTCTAATCATCCGGACATCTCAAAATGTCCAGAGGGGAGTGGTAGCCCCCTGCCCTCCGCCTCTGGCAATCTGACCCTCTTGGCTGCCCCGACAGTCTGGAGTGGCTACTCCCTGCCTTCTGTCTCTGCCTGTCTGGAGGCCTCTGACTGTGCAGAGGGGAGTGGCAGACCCCCGGCCTCCATCTCTGGTGGACTGACCCTCCCAGCTGCCCCGACTGTCAGAAGTGGCAGCCCCCAGCCCTCCAACTTTCTTACATTTTTTCATATGTATATATACATATATATATATATATGAAAAAATGTTGCATCCTGCTTTTTCCAATCAAGGTAATTATTTAATGTAAAAAAAAACCAGAACTTTTACTTTGCTGGGTCTCAGGAGGATATGATAACAACACATCTGGATGTAGAAGGACACCCTGGTATTCTGAATGGATTGCATTTGACAAAATGTTTCTATCATAGTAAACAGTATTGCTTTATGTAGGGATGTGCAGTATTGGAAAAAACTGACATTGCAATTTTTTTTAACCCTATATATATTGTGATTTGAAAAAATACTCTGGAGGATATAATAGCGGTGTGGTGCCAACGTAAATGGTCAAACAAATTAGCTGTGGTACATGTTGTTGTGGCAACAGGTGCAAAGCACTGTCGACACAGAAGAAGTGTTTCAGTTTCATCCTTCTTGTAGCTGAAATAATACCAGATAACTGACGTTGCTTTTCTTTTTGGCACCGAGACTTTGTTTTCTGTGATTTTCTTTTGTTTGTTGCTCATTTTTCAATGTTGTTGCAGGCAGTGTGTGTCAGGTACCTAGGCTGAAATTAGATGTGAACATATTGAGTTAATTTGCCTCCTACATCGCAGGACCTGCATTGTGACTATTGCGCACACATACATTGCAATTACGATGGTCAAACGATATACTGTGCAGCACTAGCTTTAAGGGTATTCATTAGTGCATCCACTCTACTGTTTACATCATTCAATTTAACAAAGCAAGAAAAAAACAAGTAATTTACAATAAATGTCTCAATTTTTATTTCACTCCGGTGTTTAGAAAAACTTTGTGAATAAATGCACAGTAATCAGCCAACAGCTGGAAGTCAGAGTGACAAACTACATATCCTGTTGGCCTACAATAAATAATATGTTATACAGTCAAAGTGCAACACATCCATAACACAACTTAGGTGTGTCATACGTAAAAAAAAAAAAAAAAAAAGTCTAAAGCAGATGCTTCTAGTTTTCATTTGTTTCAATTACCTCACCACAGTGGACTTCATATATATGCTACAAGTGTGTTATTCCAGATTGTAAGCACTCCACACACACACCCCACAACACACATGTATGGATTCACTGCATTAAATGCATCCATTATTCAGGAGACTGGCCCATTGGTCAACATTAAAGAAACAAATGGACCTGACTGAATGTCATGAGCTCTAAACTATTCCTGAGTTAGTGTAATCACTGATTAATAAAATATACATTATAGCATGACCATGAATGAGGGCTGTGTATCATATGAAAGGTTTTGCTGTATGCATCAAATCAGTATTTGAGAATTTAATCAATTCCATCATGTTGAGTTAGCATATATTATCAGAAAACATAAACCGTTCATGAAATGCATGTAGCTTTTATAGCTACATGCATTTCATTCAAAATCTACTGCTGATAAATTGTAAGTATTTTTTCCTTACCAATTCATGTAAATGTAAAGCCTATATATGTTTGACCAAAATAAACAATCATACTGTTAAATTACCTAGTTTGATGCATGTAAGCAAACGAACATGGAAATGTCTCTCAAAATGAAAGACCAAATTTTGACAAGCTCTGAACATGTATTAATACAGAGACTGAGAAATGCATATGTACATTTGTAATAATGTATAAAATGATAAAACTAGACCAGTCTTTAAAATCTGCAACATTAAAACGCAGTAATCAGATAAACACAGAAGTAATATTTATTCAACTACATGAAATCTGATAATGTTTACTGCATAATTTACATGGTTTTACATAATTTCACAGATACATGTACTTGTAATGGAGGATCTGTAGTGTATTTGTGCTTAGTAAAGGATCTGCTTCCACCACTGTAACCCAGCTTTAACGAAATGATAAACACTGCTCATGACAGTGTTTGACCCACAGAGGGCAGTGATGAGCCTTGACTGTACTTTGCAGCACAGGTGCACTTCACCACCCTGAACACTAGGGGGCGGCAGAGTTACACCTCACATGAACGCCTTCCGCTGGAGAAGAAGATGATGTAGCTCACTTTGAAATGTTGTTTTCTCGTGGTGAAGACACTAACCTGACACTTCAAAAGTTTTCTAAAGCTTTCCGACGTTAACAGTTTCATTTGTCTGTTGTATTTACAGTGGGCCGAGGTGGGATAAAGAGGTGTCTGGTTCAATGTCGAGTCGGTTCATTGTGTTTGTGGATGGTTGAGCTAGCTGTTTTTAGCTAACAGTGATGTCCGCGTCGTGGACTGAGCGCCAGGGACAGGTGGGAGACCTGAGACACCAGAGTAGAGAGGAGCTGAAGGAGCTGCTCCTCAGACAGGAGAAGATACTCAACAACAAGTGAGTCAACACCGGTTTGTATTTAGTGATCAGTCACAATATTAGAGGAAGATGTCCAAGCACACAGGGGGCAGTTTACAGAACACACACATTGTCTCTGCTGGGAAGTGTCCATGCTGTAGCAGTTCAACAACAGAGACATGATACGAAAAATGTTTTTATTTATTCTTTATAATGAGGCCTGAGGTCAGTACATGTGAGGATTTCTGTTTTAGTTTTTACGATATACAGTCAGTAACGCTCTTGAGTGCTATAAGTGTAAAGCTGATTCACTGTTGTGCAACTTCTGATATGTTTTCTACTTCTGTTGGTGTTTCTACATTAATGCACCTAACCTTGTCAGTCATTTTTTTTCTCAGTTAATATGGAGTCAGTTGTTGTTCAGATAATAAATAATTTCTGATTTGTTGTAATTTCATGATATAAGTGTCATCATGAATACACATTGTAAATGAATCATACACTTTCTGGATGCCCCCCTCCCCCATATTTCAACTACATCCAGTGAATAATGAAAAGGTGTTAAGTTTACAAAACACAAATTAATAATACAATACAATACAAAAATACAGCGTGAAGGCTGAAACCTATATGCCCCAAAATTAGACTCTCAATACACATCATTCACTTTGTAATCGTAACGAAATGGGTGATCGTTCCAGTGTTTGTCCAGCCTGGCTTTGAAGGTATTGAGTGTCCTTGCCATCAGTACATCTGCAGGCAGGTTGTTCCAGGCATTAATGATGGCCTTTTGACTCAACTTTAATAAAAGAAATCAGTAATATAATATATGAAGTACAGTTTTATGACTTTGCAAGATCAGAGGAATTTAGTATTTTCACTTGAATTCTTCCAAAAAACAAGCAAAAAAAAACCCTTAAACATTATTACATTTACCATTACATTACACTGACTTGAAATGTGAAAAGAAATTACTGAGTTTTGTTATTGTTTTAATCTGTAAAATCTGCAAATTAATGTCAGCTTAAAGAGTATCTTATCATTGACCCATAAGCAGTGTCTGATATTTCAAACATGCTATTCTTGGCAAATGTTATTGAACTAATATGGATACATTGTACTTTGGTCAAAAATTTCAATCAGTTAGATCTTTTGAGATGCTGAGAGTTACAGAGCTTGCACATGTTACTCAATGTGCTGATTTAACCCATAAAGACCCAAGCATCCACTTGTGACCAAAATCATCTACTCATCTAAAATGTCTAATACCTGTTGATCCACTAATCTAAATACAGTTTGTCATTTTTTTCATGGTAATCAGATATGACCTATTTGGATATTCAGAGGATCTGTAGTTTCTGGGGAAACACTGTCATCTTCTGCAACATTGATTCACCAGTAAAACCCATGGATTTGGATCAGTGACAGCGGTTGGAGACACTTGGGTTATGTTCAGTTATTGATATCTTTGCTGAAAAAGTCAGTTTTCCTTCAGTTTTCTCTGTTTTGATGTAATAACCTTTGAATTTACTCTGAGCTTTCATGAACATCTACATGATCAGATTATTAAATATACGGAAAAATACATGATTTACACTGAAAAATGCAAAATACAGAGGATAATATTACAATAAATGGTGATGAATCACTTAAGAAAGGTTAAATGGAGAGAAAAATTAATTTATGAAGAGCCAGAGAAGTAGCACTAGGCCTGTATGAGTTAATGTTGAAATTGTTCACGCATATGTATTATAAGGTTGTTTTGAGAATTCAATTTGTAGTTTATAATGATTATTCTGTGTTTTTTACAGGAGGTTGTTACAGACTCTTCCTGACAAAGGAAAAAAAATAAGAGAATTTGCAGAGAAAGTGCACCTTGCTATTGAACAGCTTGATGAAGAAGAGAGAAAGCAAAGCTTGGTGTCTGCAGCCAGGACTGAGTTACAGTCCAGGTATCAGCAGGCTTTCACCAGGCAACAACGTGCTACAGGTGACATGATACAGGAGAACAATGTCTCACCTGTTGCAGCTCACGCACAGAAACACAACACTTTGGACGAGCAACAGGAGCAGCATATCTCCAGAACAGCTGCTGAAGACACCATGGAGATGGGTGCCGGGGCCTCCCTGAACTCTGACAAGACAAAAGAGGGTGACCTTGTGGAGGCCATGGAAAGGGTCAGACTTTCTGAGACTGCAAGTACTGGTTCCAGTAGTGTGACCAAAGACCCATTAAAAAGCACACCAAAAGACAATTACTTTCTCAGAAAGCAGATACCAGATAAGCCTCATTATTTAACTGTCCTGGAGAAAACAAAGACACTTTCAGCCTCAATGAAGCAAAAATTCAAACCAAATCAGTAAGTACACTGATGTAACCTATTACTGTAAAATGCTTTATGTCAGTAACATTTTGACGTTATTAGGGGTTTGTTTCCATGCTGTATTTCTCTATTCTCAGGCTGCCCAACAGAAGTGACGTTTCTCCGTCAGGATCTTTGTCACCCGGCCCATCTTCTGAAGGCATCTCCCCGCTATCAGCTCAAGCCCGGAAAGAACGGGACAAAAAACACCTGGATGACATCACTGCTGCCAAACTGCCGCCTCTCCATCACAAACCAGCCCAACTTCTTTCTCTAGACCAGTCAGTCATCCTCCTGAAGGACCAGACAAAGAAACAGCAGGTTAGTAGAAGACATAAAGCTGTTGAGAGGCCTCTGCTACATACAAACACTGAAATCTGTCTTTTAAATGGTGGCTGATGTGTTAGTAGTACTTGACAACGCGACCAATCATTTGTATTAACCTTATTTTCAAGACTGTGGCAGATACACAGTACATCACTGTATCTTTGTGTATGGGATTCAGTGTAGGTTTGTAGCTTGTCCTATTGTGTGGAGCACATACAGTTAAGCTTAATTTCAGTAGCAGAAATGGAACAAAAAAATAAGATGTTTATCATTTATTTATTTATTTAATATATTTATAAGATATTCTGACAACTTTATTAATCCTCACCCCCTCATAGTTTGTAGTACAACCGTGTCTTTAAATATGTGTATTGTTACTGTATTTGCAAAGAGAGTACATTGTAGTTAATTAATTGTTGTGTTATTGCAGGGAACACATAATTAATAGGGGTCCCCTCCCAATAAATTCTGCATGGCACTCATGGAAAACACTAATACATTTTGCAACTTAAAGCATTAGCTGTGACGACACATGAATGAATAATTCATTAAGGGAATTGAAACATTTTACCAGTTCATCGGGAACATTACCAAACACTGTGTGGATGAGTGTTATGGTCACAATCTGAAGAGCATGAAAATGCCCCTAACGCTTTCATGCAGGTATCTGTGGCGAATTACAAACAATTTTAAAAAAGTTGAAAATTCTTCATATCAGAAGTTATTAGTGTATGTGCCTGTCAAAAAAAAAAAATTTGTGTCTTTGAAACATCAAAACTACAACAACAAAAATATTTGACATATTTGATATGTGAGAATATGTTTCCTCCTTTTTTCTGTACTTCATTTAACCAGGGAAAAGACATATTGATATCAAAAGGCCAAGAGGACAGCACAAAACATTATTCCAGCATCAAATACAAACTCCAAACAACAAATGCAACTTTCACTCATGACAAACAAGTGAATACAACACTCAGTTAATGCACTGAAATGTACTATATACACTATATTACATCTGGATGCAGCATTTTAAATCAAATTGACTTTATCCGTCATTGTATTGTCTTATTTTCTCTCCTCTCATAAATACAAACTGAGTGAATAATGAGCCCACTCAGTGTGAACTGTGTTGTAAACTCATATCATTCCTTCAACAGCTGCAGAGGGGAGCATTTAGTTGGTGAAGTCATAGTATCACCTCACATCCAAAGTAATGAATTTAATGAGTAATGAGCCAAACGTTTAACAGTGTGTCGTTGTCAACTTGCAAAGGCCTGTGAAGCTCGTTACCAGTCTGACATTGTCGAGGGTTTAGTAGCTATGGCTCAGCTTCTTTTTAATAATGTGCTTGTTTTCTGTTTACAAGCCTATTCATGTCAACTTTTTCTCTGTTTTGTGCTTAATTTCAGGAGTTGCAGGCCAAGCTGGCAGCCCAGAAACTGTCTGAGGGATTGAAGATCTCTATGGGGAGCTACACTCCTGACGGTGGCCCCATGGCTGCCTACAGAGAGGTTCACGATGAGGGAGCCCAGCTCTCCTCAGACGAAGACTGATCCTGAAGGCCAGAGCTGGGGAAACCGGGGTGACCTTGGCCCTGAGAGAAACAGGCTTTGGACCTCGCAATCAGGATCCATCAAGCAGGATTTCCATTCCAAGGACAAGAATTCTCCTAGAGGAAAAGGGTCTTTGCCTGGTGTGACGGCAGCTCAGGAGACTGAATGGCAGGTTAAAAAACTAGCTTAGTTAAGTGTCTTTCAGTTGAGTTCGGGCTCTGTTGTTCATCTGTCCTGCAGGAATAATGACACCTGCTGCTGACCAAGAGGCTTACATTTGAATAATTATCTCCAGTCTGAATAATGAGGGGGATTTTTCTCATCATTATACTTGAATATCAGAGATCTTGTTCACTATCAATGGTGTTTTGAGCCTCAGTGAAGTTTTGCATGTTCAAAACCATATTTGATTTGTTAATAATTTTACACACTGTGAGGCTGTTTGCAATTTGACAAGGGAAAGACAGTTTTTCAGCAGTTACTGAGATTTTTATACCTTTTACTCTCTGGTGTAAGTGTGAATGATGTCAGTTTTACTTCAGGTAAAATTTACCTGAATATCCAACAGTAGATTCATCAATATCAATATTAAGGTTCATACACTGTGATAAATTATATAATGCAGGTGGAGCTGACTGTTTGTCTGTTTACAGATTTCACTGTAAAATAGACTTTCAATGAGCAAGGAGTTGTTTCAAATTTAGATACAGTTTGTAAAAGAACCAAATAAATTCATTTGATTAAAAAAAGCAATGTTGGTTTTTTATATATATAAAACCAGGTGACAGACATTATTAAATCAAGACAACTCAGTATCTGTTTTGGTGAAGATTTTTTTCAGTTTTCTTTTCTACATCGGCATGAAACCATTTACTCAAAGTTAGGCTTTAATTTACCTGATCTAGTTTTTTCTTGCACAAAATCTCATACAAGAATTACCCTTTTTGTTTGTTAATTAAAAAACAACAGTATGAGAAACATTTTCAGAGGGTGAATACATTTCTCACATTATCACAGAATAGGCTGCTTCGTTTAAAAAACAAAAAAACCCAGAAGGAATAATAATGCACTATTGATAAATAGTGCAGGACAAGACAGACCTTGTGTATACACGTCAGAACGCCGAGTTGGTGTCCACAGTGTGCCGACAGGACTCGAGCTGTAGCAAAGGAGAGTTTGTGGGTAAACAGAAATAAACCAAGTAATTGGTTTTTGCCAAATGTTGAATATTCAGCATCAATAACCATCACAGGCTTCTCAAGTACAACTACTGTCCCAGAGGGAAAATAAAAATTCCATGTGGAATCATCTAAATTGTTGATTAAGTTAAAGATTTATTTATTCATTCTATTTTTCAAAATAAAGTTGCATGCACAGTTTTTTTTAATAAAGTTACACAATAAATTTGTGACAGTGTTAGATTGATTTTGGGGGTTGGTAATATTGGCACATTAATAGATGATCAGCTTTTTCCTGTTCAGACTATCCCTAAATCTAATAACTATACCAGCATTTAAAAATCAATTTACTTCAAGCAAGCAACTCTAAAATTGAACTTTAATTTTGATTTTATATGGGAAAAAATAAGAAAAGATTCAGAAAAATACACAAATGAAAGTTTAAATTTATTTTTTTATATTTTTATAAAGATGTGGTATAAGAAAAAAAATCTGATTACATTGAAATTAATTAAGAGGCAGTGTCATTTAATGCGATTAACACACCTACTACAGTTCAAGGAGAAAAACCTCAAAACTATTTCCCCAAAACATTGTTTAAATATAGCATTAAAGTAAATATTCTACATGCATTCTTCTGCATCTAGAGAAGTAAATGTCTAGTAGTCCAGTAGAAACAGAGCTGTGCTGTCTCTATTCTTTACCTTCCTCAATGAAATGATCTGACTTCCAGTTTTATTTAATAGGTGCTACATTTTAGCGCTTTCAGAAGAAGTCTGCATGTTGAAAGCTGTGTCAGTTTCTCATGAGTGATGGTCAGCTGAGTGAGGCATTTCTTTAAAAAAAAGACTGAGATGTTATCGAGGAGGGATCTGTGACACACTTGATAAGATTAATGCAGAGGTAGTGAAATATTGAAGCGTGATGGCTGAGACATCTGGACCGCATTTGGATCATGTTGTTGCTGGGAACGGCAGGCGATGATGGGACTGCAGTCGGCTAATGCAACATGGCAAATACCATTTCTCAACTCTGCTAATACGTGGTAGATAAGGAGTGCCAGCTTTGTTCAGCATCTTTCCCATCATCTCCCTTCCAGCAGAGGGCTGTGGGCCACGTAATCTAAAAAGTCTGATTCAGGGGATTTAATAAGGAAGAAAGGAGGCACTGAGGTACATTTTGGGGGAAATGAGGGTGGGTTCACATGGGTCAGAGTCTGGTGGTAGATGCTCCTTGATAACCTTTAGTAATTGCTGCTGAGGCGCTGGTGGGAGATGTTTTAAGAAGAAAACATCTGATTGCTGTGTATTTAGACACTGTATCTGATGGGCTCCAGAGAGGTCCTGTGATGACGTCCAATAACAAATACACGAGCATGCTCCGCAGAGGATCCTCATTGTGCTGGGATTAATTACAGCCTACCTTGCTTACATAAATTCAGAGACTGTTACCAATTATGGGGCACATTTTTGCTGAAGCTTTTCTCCATGGTATCTGGCGTCAAAGCTGACTCAAGTATGTTGATGTTGTTGAGGTGGAACCAAGCACCCACTTTCTAGAGCCGGAGCTTTTTCATTGGTCACTGATGAGGTTGTTTATACATCAGCTTGAATCCCAGACCCCTCGTCTCAGATTAATAAGCTCCTCGTGAAGTAGTCTGCAAGTGATTTGCTCCAACTCTGAGTCCGAAATCACACGTCTCGCGGGAGTAGAAATAATTTGCTGTTTTGGGAGGCGAAAAAGGAATGTGATTTCAAAACTGCCTCTTCAAAGACCAGTCAGCTCAGTCTTAAATTAGATATACAGTATGATGTATAGACTGGCGTTAAACACAAGTTAGGCCCTCAACAGAATGATTGGATTATATCTGTCAGGTTCCAAAGTCTGAGCTCATGCTTTTTCCATTCTCTGATGTTTTTGTCATATTTTTTCAGGGCACAAGAGGAGATGAAATAATGCAGCACACAGCAGCTTTCCACAGATAAGGTTACAGCCTATCTCCTCATCCCAATTAGAACCAGCTCTCCTTCTTCATACACCACAGAGACAAGTGGAACTGCCTCACTCACTCTGACAGATTCTATACAATTTATCACCAATGTTTTATCAAGTTTCAGTCTGAGATGCAAAGAATTTTAACATGTGGAAGAGAAAACCAACAGCAGGTGGGACAGTGACAGTGCCACTCATTTCATCCAGTGTTGAAGTTTAACAAATGTTTCATATGCAAATGCCACGAGCTGTGAATGAGAAGCAAAGAACTGAGTAGCTGTGTGTGTTTTTGATGAGGCGAAGAGGAGAGTAAATACTTTCCTGACAGGACTGAGCCGAGGTCTCCGGTTATCTCGCCATTAAACGTGTCTGTGAGAGGAAGCTAGCACATACTTTATGTCATGGGTGCCTGAAGAAGCATGAAATGTGGCTGCAACACTTATGAGAGCCATGCAGCTGTCTCACCCTGGATGTAGGTAGGGGGAAAAATCCACAACTGGTAAGTGAATCTATTGAGTAAAAAAAAACAAACAAAAGAAAAGACAGAGGTGTCTGGAGCTGAGTGCTGGTTGTAAAACATGGTCGTGGGAATGATTTACTGCATTTTTACATTCTTAAGATTGTTTTCTTTTACATATATATATATATATATATATATTTTTTTTTTTTTTTTTTTTTTTTTTTTTTTAACAACTTTGATTTATCTTAGTTTTCACAGCCTGAATAAAGGTATTGACAAATTGTTTCTCTAAAATGGATGTCATACTGCACTGGGCGTCACAGTGTAGCGGCTAGCTATTCTCTGTCTGTGCAGTACATGAAAAAACAGGTATATACTGTTTCAGGCCTGATTCTGTTGAACCACAATTCAAAAGCAATGTCTGATTTTCATTGGTTAATTTTCATGGAATTTTTTATTTATTATTACTTTTGTCAGATTCATGTTATTTCTGTGACCATTGTGGGTTTTTCTTTCATTAACAGAGGGGTACCAACGATTTGAACCACGTGTGTATAGGTTCATTCTCCGGTCGGTGCTGCTGACCATAGTGCTGGTGAAGATCTAGATTTGGACCCTGAGCCCTTTCACTGGCAGCTCACTGCACCTAATGTGTGCTATATGCTAATGCTAATGCTATATACTGTGTGTGTATCAGGAGGGGTAAAATGACTTTAAAACCTTTCTGCACAACAACAATAATGGACCTGATGTTTTGCAGCCACAGCATTTATTGATATATAGGGTAGTGAGAAGTTTGTGTAACATGAAAATCATATGTTTCAGTTTCCGTTTGCAGCATGTGTGTCTTTTTACTTGGACAGTGGACTCATACTGAGGAACAGAGGATGCTGGATCAGACACACAGGTTGCAGATGAGGCTGCTGGTGAGGTTGAATTCATTACTATTTTTTATCAAATCACCTCATATAAATATATTCAGTTCTTTTATTGAACAAACATTGCAGCTGTTGAAAACCTGCATTGCTGTGTGAATAGTTTTGAAGCAAAATATACATGGTCCTATAATTTGCATTTTCCTGTCAGATGTATGAAGGCTTTCACTGTCAAACTTGCAGCAATCTGTGCAATATGTAGTAGCAGTTTCACCCATGTGACGGTGAGAGGAAAGTGATATAGCTTAAAAAAAAAACCCAAAAAAAACAAAAACAAAAAACTGTTTTTACATCTTGGCTGACTGGACAAGTGGATTTCCTGATTTAGCTGACTAAGATAACATCTTGGCTCAATATCAATTCACCCTTTAGCCCTCCCCCTTCAGTATGTGCATTCCCGTGAAGGGGTAGGGGTGTCCCGATTCTCGATGAGTTGGAGGGGGAAGGGCTAAGGGAGAGGACTGTTTGGCCCTTGAAATGGAGATTTTCCAGGACCACACTACAAACGGAAGGGTAGGAGAAATCTCCCATAATTCTGTTTGAATCATCAACGAGATGGAGGTAAAACACAGCAAAAAAAAAAAAAAAAAAAAAGTGCAGCAGTGTGATGAAAGAAACACACAAATGTACGTATTTTCTTTGTAAACAACTTAATAATTTCATCGACCGTTTAATGGAGTTTCAGTGTGTTATAGATCGCATTTTCTGCAGTTTGAGGTTGATAGCTGTAAAAAGATGACCAAAGCCCATGGAACAGAGATGGTTACGGCTGCTGACGACATGGCGAATTCTTTCGGAAACAAAATTCTCACATCTGTTTATAGCGGCATTGATGACTGCTGATGACGTAACAGGTCTCGAAGGGTCGTCTCATTTCATTTCAACTCAAGGGGTAGTGCCAAGTGCAAGGGCCAAGGGGTAGGGGGAGGGCCAAATGGTGAATTGGGATTGCGCCCTTAATTACCCTAGAGCCTTGTTAAATCCATATTTAGGTTGTCCTTTCTGGGCTTTTTAGTGAAGAGGGTGATAATTCACTCAAACATAGTATGCAAGCAGTAAAACAAAAAAAAAAAGTAGACAATGTAGGTGCATATGACAGTAATGCACCTTAATGCTGGAAGCTATTAAAGGAAAAATAGATGCTGTAAAGTCATTGTAGAAGCATGAAGGACTCCATAGAGCCAGCCTGCTCCCTGTATAGATATGAACAGATCATTAAAAAATGCAAACATAGTTATTTCTGCATGGCTAATGATGCTTAATTATGAATATTACATTTATTTCTGCATTAGATTCCCCATTAATCTTATGCACTGGACTTAGAGTTTAAATAGTTGTTCCCCGTTTTTAGAGTTCAAGAGTCTCTAACGCCGTATGTCATTTTCAGTACCCTTTGCTTTGCATATATTACGCCGGACCTTTACTTTATGCAAATGTGATGCAGCTAGTGTGAAGTGCACCCTGCCACACTCCAGCCACAACGCATATATTACATAGAAAATTAATGGAAACGAGCAAATGGCAGCCCCCTATGGAACAGGTCAAAATGTACAAGTAGGATCCAGTCGAAAAGTCCGGACAGAATAAGATCATGTAGATTAGCAGAGAGGATTTAGGGAACAAAATGGTTTAAACATTTACTGCAGGACATTCCCCAGTTTCTAACCCTGCATACATTCCAGGGTAGAAAGCAGGTTCAGCTGATTAGGTTGAGTTCTGTCTTTTTATACCAGTATAATCCTTGCTTACTGACACATTCTCTAAACGTTCTGTAAAATAATATAAACTGAACCCAATTGGATTTCCCCATCTGAAAAAAAACCCACTGCAGATATAACAGACCTGTAGTTTTTCACAGCAGGACACCGCTGCACTGAACAACAGATGTTGCACACTTAACAGACTTGTACAGCTCTGAAAACGCTTCAAACACTGACTGAGTCTGCACTTCGTCACCACCTGAGTCTCTCTAGTAACTGTGAGCGACTGCAGCTGCTCCTGTTACTCTCCTTTTAAGGCAAACTTTGCGTCAAGTAGTCAGAAAACCGTTACAAATGAATCCTACTGTAAAAACTTTAACTACTAAAACAACACTTTATCCTAATGCTTTAATATTTGAATTCAAATAATATTTCAGTACTGTCAGAAAAAAAGGTACAGCATGAAAAAATATCAGTGTGAGATTAACCCATACGGACTTTTGACTTTTGTTTCCAAATGAATTTTTCTCTTTATTTAAAGGGCTCATATTTTACTCAACCCACTTTTATTAGTCTTTGGTTCATTTATTTGTGTATTTGGACCCTAATAGTTCATACAGTGTAAATTTGAACCCTCCAGGTGCTGCAAAGCTATCTTTAGATTCATTTGGGCAAAAATCAAGTGGATTTCTAAAACCTGTTTTAATTCCTGCTTAATTTGTTACATCTATAACTACTTACATCACCACATTTACACATATAAGATCCAGACTTCCCACGAACATTTTATCCGAGTACGACATAATTGTTTGTCAGCAGCAGCAGTTGTAGTCCATACTGAAAATATGTCCAAACTTAGAGCCGATTACCTAAAATGTTCAGTTGTTGGTTGAATGGGACAGAGCAGCACAGCCAACAGCCTGGAAGGGGTGGGGCATAAAGTGGTTCATTTGCATTTAAAGGGCCAGTACGCAAAATGACCTTTCTGGTGTCATTACTCAGAAATAGGGTTGAAGATGGACCTGTGGAGTTGAATGAATGAAGAATTCAGACCCAAGCAGAGCATTTACAATGTATGTAGATTACAGGGAAATATTCTAAAATGCATAATTCCATTTAAAAAAGCAAAACATCACTCCTTTGAAGTCTATGTAAAGTCAAAGGTTATTATATCAAAACAGAAAAAACTGAAGAAAAAGTGACTTTTTCTGTAAAATCTGTCATTAAATGACAGAATCAATGTTGTAGAAGATGACGGTGTTTCCATGGTAACTATGGAGCCTCTGAACATCCAAACGGGTCATATCTGATGACCATGAAAAGATGACAAACAGGTAAGAGACGATTAACTAACAGAACTTATTTTCCACGGCGCCTGGCTCTAGAGCATCTTACTATCAGTTGCTCAAACTGATCTGGCCTCTGGAGACGGCAGTGCAGTGAAGTGAAAAGCAACTCGGAGCACCAGAACAACCCCAGCCTTATTAAAATGATAAATGCTTCGACAGCCACCTAGAAGCATATCTCATTTCTCGAGCCTGCAGCCAATGCAGTCGTCCCTGAAGCAAAGCAGGTTGCAGATGAGGCAGCTGCTGCTTTCCTGACAGGATATTGTCCCGGTGTAATGACTGTGTTACAGTGCCACGCCTTCAGGTCTCATGTAGCAGACATCCCATTAGAACGGACTCTACGTTCATCTGCAGTAATCAAACTGTGATACTCCACATGCACAGACAAGCATTAAAACTATGCACGACAACACAGGTACATAGCGCCTCTCACTTGCAGAGCAGCATAAAATACAGGCAGACGCTATTTCAGGTAGTGAGTTGGTAGATAACAAATTATTCTCCATTATGGTGATGTGCTTCTTGACAATAGGCCATTAGTGTAGCACAGCATGCTGTTAAGAATTCATTGCCTGGTAGCTTTATTTGCTCTGGGGAGGTCTGAGTCATTTGTCAGAAACAGAAGAGTGTCAGTGGCAAAAGTCTAAGTCCAAGACTCCATCATGATGCCCATGGTTTTCTTCGTTTAATTCTATTAGTTGTCACAATTATCTCTTTGTCTCATTGTCTCATCATGTCTATTGTCTCATCATTAACCCATAAAGACCTAGTGTCACTTTTGTGGTAATTTGCAAATATTTTTTTTCCCTCTATTGAACTTTTCTTAAGTGATTTATTACCATTGATTATAATAGTATCCTCTGTATTTTGTATTTTTTCAAAACCCTGTATTTTCCTATATTTAATTTACTGATCATGTAGATGTTCATTAAAGCTCAGATTAAAGTTGAAGGTTATTATAGCAAAAACAGAGAAAACTGAAGAAAAGGGACTTTTTCAACAAAGATATCAATAACTGATTGTACAAACAAGTGTCTCCATTCACTGTCATTGATCCAACTCCATAGGTTTGGCTGGTGAATCA
Source organism: Apogon hyalosoma (assembly GCA_037367295.1). NCBI lineage: Eukaryota > Metazoa > Chordata > Actinopteri > Kurtiformes > Apogonidae > Apogon > Apogon hyalosoma. Next base: position 39,387,096 of record JAPQRP010000019.1, on the reverse strand, counting down.
GTGTTGTAGAACAGGGGTTTCTAAAGTTGGGTACTTGTACCCCCAGGGGCACTTGGAAGAAGCCCGGGGAGTAGTTGACATTTTTTTTGGAAAAATACATTAAATAAGTCATCATGCACCAAAAACAAAATGTATGAGAATTAATGCTGAAATATAAAACACAATAAATACATTCAGATAATAGTTTTATTGTTTAAGCTTTGGTAACATTTTAAAAACATTTCTATTTTATATTATTCAGAATGAGTTTATTTGAGTAGCTGAGTAATTATTTTTGTTGATGAAGGTTCATTTCTTAATTAATGATCAATTTATTTATTATTCTTATCAGTGAAAGAGGACACTTTTCAGTTTATATTTTGCACACAAAATTCACTTTAAAAAATGTGTTATTTTTTTTTATATATTACAGTTAAATATATGTTGTTTGTTTACAAAGTTTGGAAAATATAAAGACACCTTTGGCACAGGAACACATTTTGCCTACTTTTTTTCAATCAAAAATGCTGAAGTGACAGTTGGAGGTACTTGGCTAAAAAGTATATTTCAGGGGGTACTCCACTGTAAAAAGTTTGAGAACCAATGCTGTAGAAGATGACGGTGTTTCCACGTTCACTACAGAGCCTCTGAACGTCAGAATGGGTCATATCTGATGACCATGAAAAGATGACAAACTGTATTTTACGAATTTTTTTTTTTTTTTTTACATGTAATGATCGTGGTTCAACAGTTATTAAACATTTTAGATCAGTAGTTGCTTTTGGTCAGCCGTGGCTGTTTGGGTCTTTATGGGTTAATATTCAGCAGTGATAGTAAATTATGTCCCAGACAAAAAAAAAACAATGCTTGACAATGTGGTGTCCTGAGGGCCAGTTGGTCTGTTAGAGCAACAGCTTGTGTCTATAAAGCGCATTTACAAACAGAGCTCATGAAATGATCTGACAAAGCAAAAAGCGGATACTCAGAAAACCAAAGAATAAAGATAAACAAAAGGAGGATAGATAAAAGTTTAGCTCAGGCATGCACATGCACAAGCTAAATGCAAAAAATGACAAGCCAAATGTCAGTGCAAATACAGTGGTACCTTGACATATGAGTTTAATTTGTTCTGTAAATGAGCTTGTAACTCTGCCTGTATAACAAATTAATTTCCCCCATTGAAATTAATTGAAATGCCATTAATTCAAAATACACTGAGATAATGCGCAGCTTATCCAAAACTTTTTTTCTGTTCTATGAGTAATGTGCTTTGGACCTATGTGTAACTTATATCGAACTTATCTCCAACGCATACTGATGTATGTAGACGTCTTTGACATGTTCTGGACAACCTCTTTTCACCTCTTTCAGACATGAGGCAAAGCATTTCAGCACCTCCCCTCTGGACAGCAACAACAAGAGATAATACGTGTAATCTATATTATAAAAGCCAAATGGCTTCTGTGTGTGCGTGTGTGTGTGTGTGTGTGTGTGTGTGTGTGTGTGTGTGTGTCTGGGGATTCACATAAAATCCATAAAGAGCTGATGGCTGCAGTTTGGCATACTTATGTATTTTTGGTTAAGGAACAGACTAGTGAAAATGGCAAGTTGATAGGACCAATATTTTGGGAGACATCAGTAATTTTGGAATACAATAGCCTTACAATCACATTGCGATGGCCAGAAATCTTTGTCCGGGACTGCTGGACAAATGTGGTACAGCACACACAAATACACAACAGCATAAAAACTGCCACATCTAGAACCTGTGGATCCCTGGCTGGTACCTAATATCACCATAATCTTCAAATTTAGAATTACATTTTAAAAGCTAATTAACTAAAAGAAAATACATTTGAATGAAATACTCATTAATTTTCCAAAGCCACAGGTAGCCACAGCAGAGGGATGAAAGAGCCACATGGTGCCACACTACATGGAGGCACATGTGGGCTATGTAAAAATGCTGTTGACAGGAGGAACCCATCAGTACTCCTCAAGACGCCATGGTGAGCAGAGACATGGAGGATCCGGAACCAGAATACCTACTAGCTGTCCTCCAACATTTTTCTTTTTATTGGCTACGACAACTAGTGGTGGCGCATCTGAAGCGTGCTTGTGACTTGGATTTTGGCTCGCAACCGTAACTCATAAGTCGGTGTACTCATAAGTCAAGGTACCAGTGTAAAGGCAAATAATAGAAAAAAAAAAAGAAATGAAAAGAAAATATCAAATACTCCAAATGAAAACACTAAAAGGATCCTCATAGTGCCACCCAAACTTGTGTCGTGTGCCTTTAACTGTGGAGTCTGTGGTAGCTGGACCCAGAACATGGCCGTCAGCCAACTGGGCATTTTGATTCCATGCACTGGGACAGTAGTCTCAGACAATGATTTATTTCACTCATTACACCAAGTTTAGCCTCTTTTTATAAGATCGCTCTTCTTATTTTACAAGACTGAAGTCAGAAGGGAATGCCATTAGATTAGTGACATGTATTTATGCATGAAATCAGAGTTAATTTAATCTATACTCTGGGTTTGTTTTTGTGTACATGCACTGTAGTAGATAGTACAAACTCAGACTAATGCCTTAAAATGTCAGACAGTTTCAGGGTGCAGATCTTGGTGTCACAGAGGAAAAAAAAAAATCTATGATTATCTTTCACCTTATGGTAATTCAGGTTGTCTGACAGGAAACAATAATTTTACACCCATTCCCAGACATTTTGCTTGGTCAGTTTACAAAATGTAGACGACCCACAACGGCATACACATCCTAGGTCAACATTATATTTGATGGTTTAGTAAAGTTCTAATGACCACACATCCTTTTCTCAGTCTGCATTAAGATCCATTCTGTGTATATGTGAACAGTATACAGCACTTAAAACAAAAGTTTCAAGGAAAAAAAGCTTCTATAAACCAAAGAGGTCAAATTTAGTATGACCTCCCTTTGCACTTAACGTATCTTTAACCCTTTTATTCAAACAATATGAGATTTATTGCATTAATTATTGCATTCATTTTCTGATGTTTAAGACCAGGTTTCATTCAACGCGTGTCAAATGTTTCTGTTTGTGCTGTTTCTTAACATGGAGACAAAGGTCACTTTAAATAATGACTTTAACCTTTAAAACCCATTTACTTCAGTTTTTTGAGTCTTTTAAGACTGTACATATATTTCCTTTATTTTCTCATTGTATGTGAAGAAAAGAGAACAGGAATTTAATATGTTTGCTCATTTCTACCCTGCAAAAACAACACAGCTAAAAGTGGATTAAGGCTTTTGTCAAGTATTGTGTTTTCATGCAAATGTAAGGGTTAAAAATGTGACTGACAGCTTTAATTACAGATCAGTATTGTGGCAAATGCGACTCAGCCTCTTTACTCTTCACTGTGGTGTTTGCTGTGTGAATGGGTAAAATACAGAGACCAAACTTCCCAAGGGGATAAAAATGTAGATAACCTTTAACTGTGTGATATTTCAGATTCTGACTTTTTTAACCTAACGGTCTGTCTGTCTCTCTATATGCTGTATTTGGTCCTGGTGGATTATTTTGTCTTAAGGCAAAATAATATAT
>JAPQRP010000019.1:39367967-39383434 GCA_037367295.1 Apogon hyalosoma | reverse complement strand
ATATATATATTTTTTTTTTTTTTTTTTTTTTTTTTTTTTTTTACATTCACCAGACATGCCTGTTTTATTACATTTATGTGGTCTGAGCATAGCATTTCATCAGTATTAGTTGTGTGTTTTATGCCGTAAAGTACAGTTGAGATCACTGCTGCCTCACCTGTTTATTACTGTATGTGCAGAAGTAGAATTTTACATAATAAAGCAACTCTATCAGTCACATATATTGCTTTTCTGTGTGTCTCCCACCCATCAGACATGCAGTATACAGTTTTTTTCTCCCTATATTTTAGTTTATTCAGACTGATTCAGGTATTCCAGCATTTTCATTGTAAAAACAGTGAAAATCTGTGGCCATCATTAGTATCCATATCAATGCATGGTTTTGTTTTAACACATCATAAACTGTTAAGTGTGAAAGTTTCAGCAACCTTGTCTTATTTCACACTTTAATGTTAAAAAGCACCTTTTTCTAGCACAACAGCAGCAAAAATCCTTTCAATCTTTATCCATGATCAATAAGAAATCACAGCTTGATCAGGAACCACATTAAATTACATTGCAACTATATGTGCTAGTCTTTTCAGTTATTTACACTTTTTTTTTTAGTTCTGAGACTGCTAAAGCCTCACCTTTATAATTCACACATACATTTTCCAGTTTTTAAGCTACTCCCAGTCTTTATCTAAGCCCACTAAACCAGTAAACCATTGTTTCCGTGTGTTTCGTTTTTCTTGGAACAATGTTTACAGTTCAAAAGCCATAAAACTGACCACAAATGGAAAAGGCCTGGTATAGCTGTAATGAGTTATCCTTGTGTAGTCACTCATCTTGTAGCAGATGGACTACATGTTTATCTAAGTGTCTGTCGGTAGTGTTCATACTTTAACACTGGATGGCAGTAGCGTATCTTTGCTCTTTGTCTCTGCAGCCTGATGCTTCCCTCTCAGGTCCAGCTGTAGTGTCATATGTAGTAAAAGTCGATGTAAACAAACTATGTTTTTTTTGTATTGATGCTTTTCCTTTATGACTGTGAAACCTACCAGAAACTGACTAAAAGTTGTTATTAACGATAAATCCAGAGTCACCATCACTAAAGGAATCTGGTTGATCAACAGCTGTCAGCAGTTTTTTTTTTTTTCCCATCACAGAGCTAAAATAACAGTTTGATGGTAGATAGTGAGTCTAAGGTGGGGTACGTGTCCCAGGTGACACCACAGCTTCACACCTGGCAGCTCTGTCAGATAACGGCAGCCCTCGGCCTGGACCTCCATCTCTCAGTACGACGGGAGATTGTACAAATATGATCGAGATACATCTGTGCTTGAAAGAACTCCCACAATCTCTACTTGGAAAGCTTTGCATAACAATCCTGAGGCACTCGAAAGAAAGGGTGGAGAGAGAGAGGAGGAAGAGGAGGGGTGAAGTGGGCTGAGGCCCGTGATGCTCGGCGTGGGCCAAGAAGCTGCCAGCGTCCCAGCCGCTCTATGTCTGGCCTGGCACAGCATTAAGCGGCCTGTTTTGGGGCCTGTCAAAAGCTCATCACGCCAAGGAAGCTGTCTCTGTGGGGATGCTGCGGGGGTGCCAGGGCACGGCAGGGGGGAGAAACCAGAGACCCTGCCCGGCAGCTCGGTCATAATGAGGAGGAAAATTCTTATTCTTGTATCCCCATTAACGTTACAATAACAATGTACTTTTGTCCAACTAACTTTTTTCTGCTCCCAAGCTTTTTTATGCATAAACTGTGCCCCTCATCTTATATTCTAAAACATTTAAGGCCTGAATCACAGTTATAGAAAAATAACCTCCACTTTGTGACTGAGTTTTCACATGAATTTGTTGATCCTGAGTACAGACTTTACTTCTCTTTTCATTATCTGATTCAAAACAGTGTTCATTATCCCAGCGTATTGTGCTTGGTGATTGCTTGGTCCAGAGATCATAAAACTCTGGGTAATGTCACAATCAAGTGGCGTACCCATGTTAAGGTATAATTTTCTTGGCCGGAGTTGTTTGTGACATCAATCTAAAGCTGTCCAGAAACAAGGGTGGACCAAAACAACATCATATTCTTTTTCATTACTGCTTGGGTGAAATCATGCCCCTTGATTTGAGTACATCCCAGCTAACAAGCACCAGAAGTGTAAATTCAGCTGTTTGGATTCAGGCCAACGCTTACAAATTTCAGTTAAAGGGTCATGAAACACAACCTCTTAAATATCAAAAAGTGTTGATGCCAAATCAATTTTCACATCGCAGGTGTGAAAGAGAGTGTGGGTGTGTATGTGTGTGTCTGTTGGAAATTACTTGAAGCTGAAGGACAGTTCACTTCATTTCCTTTGCCAGTTTACACACACCTCGCAGCTTTAGTGAGTCAGTACAGTTTTCTGGTTAATTCCTATTTGTTTGTAAAATTACGTCCACGAAGCCTGTGTTGGACGGTTGCATTTGGCTCAGGGTTTTGTGTCTTACAACAATAGTAAAACTGTGCAGTAAAAAATGCAGAAATCCTCTTCAGTCCAACAATTATGGGGCCTCTATATGGAGTAGTTGGCTCGTTTATATGCTGTAATGTTGTGACCATTCCAAGCCCTGAGGCCAGGTGTTTTTGATTGCAGTATAGCACATTGGAGAGCAGACTCTGCAGCACGATCCTGGCCCCACAGGATGGTGGGATAAGAGTATGATAAAACCAGAGGAGACTGAGTGGGAGTGGGAGGCCCAGACTGTTTTCCTTATTTATTTATTAATGTTTTGTTTTCTCTGAGAGGAGCTGTCAGACAGATAGGCAGCTACACCCTCTTATTAGATGACTTCCTTCACTCTGCAAATATATTCCAGCTGAGATGTAACATGTCAGTGTGCAAAGTGTGTTGAATAAACAACTAGAGACAGGGACAACATTGGGTTTTGTAGCTCAGAGAGGCAAAACTTGAGTAGATTAGACACAGCAATGACTTCATTTTCAAATAATCAGCTAATTTCTAATGCACAGTTGTTCAGATAGTTGTCGTGCAAACCTTCACTTCTGCAGATGTCCACAATCCATCCTTTCTATTCACTGCTCCTTATGGTTGTTGTTATTTGTATGCAGGTGTCATTATTAATATTGAAGACTAAATGAACACTATCACAATAATTTTTGACATATGACAGAAAACTAAGGAAATATAGTGTCAGTAACATTGAAAGAGCTGGTAGTGTCGCCCTCTGGTGGTCACATTTCTTTCTCAACGACAGCTTGATAAATATGTGGATAAATGTACATCATGTTTCATTTAACATTCTATTTTTATAACTGTAGTTTCAGCTATCATTACCACATTGACATAAGTTACAAACACATTTATTTCATGACACTAGTAAAACAAAAATCCAGCATGGAAAGTAACATGAATAATCGGGCAATTATACGGACTGTAAACAAAACCTGGCTTTATCCTTATATATAAATGGCTGAGCTAAGTGGAATTTTTGTTCTAAAACACGTAAACATAAAGTTTATGACAAAGACATAGAGTTGGGCATATAGTGGCCATAAAGCTAAAATAATGAGCTGAAGAGGCTTAAAAAACTCTGCAGAGTAATGTAGGTTGAACATTTTCAACTTTCTCCACATTACAGGATATGTATGTTTTTAATTTACTGCGTTAACGCTCTACATTAAAGGCCATAAGTCTACGCTACTATAAGCAAACTGTAACCATTAGCAGTAACATGTGGGTTTACACTGCTGTTATTAAATTACATTTTTGAAGCAATTATGTGTACTTTGTGCATCTACTTGGTTTGTTGCTGATTGACATAGTGGGAAGTTGGGTTATGAAACTGTCAGACATCTGTACTTCAACATAGAAAAATTAAATTGAAAAAATCCTCATCACTCCAATCCAAGAGAGCAATGGATGTAAAACACTGATGTTTTTTTAGTCATGAAAAAGGCAAATCCTTTTTCTGCTACACAAACGTCTCCCTGAATTACAGAGCAGATACTGAAACTCAAAACAACAGGACCCCATGTCCATTGACTCTGACATGAGGAAAATTACATATGTGTGATACAGGGCAGAAAATGATTCATTTCTATTGAGGGTAGAGTGTCATCTACGCAGTCACTTAACTAAATTCATAAAGGCTGTTTGTCTTCCTGGTGCTCTTTCTTCTCTGTCAGCATAAAACATAACAACATTAGAAAAAGGGCCATGACCAATGAAGAATGTATCACACTCTGGCAAACATTTACAGGCTGCAGATGGTCCTGGTTCACTTGTGTATACATCGCTGTCTCAGGCCTTACAGGTGCCACAGCGCTGTGTAATAAAAAGCAGAGTGTGGAGGAGTGGTGTGTGCAGGAGGAGCTGGAGAAGAGAACAAGGCTGTGACATGTTTTACATGCTGCATGGCGTGTTTCATCACACAGGTGCTGACATCCACACTCTTCTTTCATTTGAACCTTTAACAAGCTCACACTAAAAATCTTAAATCAAGAGGAAAATCCTGCTGACTAACCTTCAACTTTAATGCTGTTTTCCAACTTGTTTTGGCTCAAACGTCAAGAAGAAAGCCTTTAGATCTTGGATGGAAAAGGAAAATGTTATTCTATTAGGAGCCAAAGATGTCATTGAAGGGGATCTTGGAGAAGTTTCGAGATGATGTTGAGTGTGTTTGACAGGAAGATGAGCAGATCTTTGAATAAATGGCTTCTCTCTTGATGTTAAATCCCGGAGGTGTTTCAATCAACCTGGTCACATCAAACTGTTTTATTTGGACTGTTACAGTGATGATATGATAAGTGGGGATGATACTTAAGGACTTTTCTCAAAGCAGGTGCTGACCTATGTAGGTCTAAACATATTGACCTTCCAGTCTTTTGCATGTCTGACACATAACATGACTCACCAGTGTAATTATCGTTTGTCATTCTGATGTGACCACTTCAAAGTTTAACCCTTATGGTTATCATTATGTGTATATCACATATAATGAGCTACTCATAAACATGTCCAGGAGTTAATTCCCTAAACTGGAGATTATTAAGTCTCTTAACATATAATAAAAGTTGTTTACTACAGTTTCCATTGCATGATCTAAACTGTAACATATACTCTTTAATAAAGCAGAGTTATTACTGCACTTTTACTTTATGTCTATTATCGATTACTTGTATTAAAAGCAAGTCATTTAATGTCTGGAAGTTGGTTCATAGTGAATGTGCCACACATTACTTAATCTCTACTGTGTAAGGGTTAAGGGCAGTAGTAGTAACTATTGGTTTGACAGGTTTTGTGTTCGTATCAGTTCAATGAAAAGTGGCAGAGTCATCATCTACAATAGTGTGGAAACACTAAAAATACACTGGGAAAACAGATCTCCCTAAAGGTCAGGAATCAGCTGCCTGGAAATGGTAACTTAAATGGGAAGTGAATGACAACCGTGAGAGTTACTCATACACTTCATGTGGCCTGAAAAACAAAATAACATTTATCAGAAAGAAAAAGTGTATTAAAGAGTTTAACAGAGAGTGAAAACTGCAAATCATTTCAGCTTTTTCTTCACAGTTGATTTAATGTGACTAGAGAAGCATAAACCATGTCATTTAATGTTTAGGGTTGTTAAATGTGAATATAGTGTCATTATTTTGGTTAGAGCTCCATGAAAGAACAAACAATTTATAGCGAATAGTAACAGATTTTCTGGGAAAAGGTTCTGCTGTTTGCAAATGCATGAATATTATATTGTAATTTAATCAACAACACGCAACACCATGTGAATTAGTTCATCAGATGAACAGTGTGAGGGTGTCTGTGCCCAGCTTTCTCAACTGGTCGTGAAAGTGGGATGTGAAGTGTGTGTTTATAAAGAACAGTTTTATTGTTTCAAATGCAATCCGATGTCAAACTTTTATTTTGACAGACATGGATCAAGATGTGCAGTAGCTGCTTAGGCAAACTTTTGATTGAAAGACGACTGACAAAGTTTATCTGAGTGACTGAGTGAAATATGGATTTTACAAACACTGAAAAGAAAAATGGAGTGAAACCGAACTTTACATCAAAACTCAACTGTCAAACCTGAATGTCATGAAGAATCAAAACACTAAGCAGTGAGTATTAAGTGAAAACACATGGTTTCCAAAGCCTTACTCACAGTGTGCAAACACTGTTTCTCTATGTGTTTATTGAAAAATGCATTTGCTTGGTTGGAATTAGATGAAGAAACTGGATGATGGTGAAAAAATATGGGTTCTAAGGTGATACCAGATGAGAACCACTGGTTAATGCCAAACACCTGCAGAAATATGAAAGTTAGCAGCTTCTCAGCTTTGAAGATAGTCGAGTTAGAAATAGCTGATCAACTATTTCAAGACCAATTTCAAGACTACTACTTCATTGAAAAAGCATTTTATTAAAGGGGCTCTATGTAGCAAATATAGTACAAGTATCATTAGAATGTTTAGAATGAAGAGTTATGACTTTATGTCGAAGTTGCCGGCATTACAGAAAAATGACCTGCATGTACCTGCAGTCATAGACCAATGTGTGACTGTGACCAGTAGAGGGAGTAGTGAGTCACACTGCTTGTCTCTAAATGTATTGAAATGTATTGAGGATGAGAGCCATTAAGAAACAACTTTCAAAGTGACAAAATGATAGAAAAAATTTAGCAAAGTTGTTGTTTTCGCCACTGAACACAGGTCTAAAGTAAAAGAATGAAGTTTGATGCTGAAACTGCGATCACTGGTGAGTTTAAAAATGAAGCTTACGAAGGTACTCAGTCACTATGTTATGTATTTACAATGTTATGTTATGTTATGTTATGTTATGTTATGTTATGTTATGTTATGTTATGTTATGTTTGACACTTTCAGACTTAACTGAGACAGTTCTGGCTTTGTTTGGATGATTACAAGCAGCTCTTTAGGTCAGCTATTGACAACATAAACCATACAGAAAACTGAGGTGATTTATGGTTTTACTGTCTGTTTTCTGTCTAAAAAGCTACGATGTAAACTATCAGCTGATGCATCATGTGAAGAAAATAATTAATTGAGCTGTTCTTATTTGAAGGAGAATTCTCGATGATTTCATAGTACAGATGCATTTAAATACTGAGCTTCACACTTTACTCAGTGTGTGACACAATGGGTAGAGACATGGTTTTAATTTATTAGTGATTTTGGTAGCTGTTGCACTGTTCCATTGATATTACTGAATTTTTTGTAAATTTTTGTCAAAAAAGTCAAATGATGTTGACCATGATTTCATTAAATTGCAATCTAAGTGGAAACATCCAAGGGGGAGAATAATACTCTCTATAGACGGTGTAAAATGTAAACAGCTGGTGCTTAACTCTTTCATATGTGACACTGACAAAAGTTATTCATACTTCAGTTAAAATACATGCTTCTCTAACCTAGTGCTGGGTGACTTTTCAAGCTTTCTCTGTATGATCATAGTGTTTACTTACATTTGTTACTGCATCATGAATCCATAATGGCAGATCGGGAAGGAAAAGCGCCTGATATCTCTAAATATCTGTAAAAATCATGTAACTACAAAAATTTCTGTCTAACTAAAGTGTAGTAAATACTGTAATCCTGTCTTTTTCTCAGTGATGGAACCTGGCCCCTATGACCAGAATATAATCACTGATTCATGATGTCCACTACGGGGTGCAGTGACATTTTGCATTCAAATGGTGTGTTTTCTTGAACCATCATGTGTCATATGTTCTGTTTCTAGATACATTTATTTACTGTTGATGTGAATTTGGGAGTTGGTCTGTAGTTGTGTTTTATGCTCAAAAGAAGAGATATTGAAAAAACTAGATTTTAAGGCAGCAGAGGTGAGACTGTAGTACTCATGGACGCTCAGCAGCTCCATATAATAGCTTCTAGTTGTTTTGGACTCAAGGTGTAAGGTAATTGTAATTACAACTTTTATGCCCATGTGTGTTAAAACTAGGGCAGGCACCCTAAACACTCATTTACGTCAAACTTGCATGTGAAGTGCGCCTGGTACGTGCTTGGAAGCGCTCTAGACTATATACAAGCAGTCCAACAACAGCTTGATCTGCACAGTTTCATTTCACTGGCATACCGACATAACCCGAATTCCCTCAACAAATCATTATATTTCCTCCCTGCTGAAGTGTCAGTAAATGTTTGAAGAAATGTTCCTTCAAGTCTCGCTGATTAAGAGTGATTATGTTCTCACTTTATTCACCGGAGATCTTATAATGTAATCAAATTTAATCATGTGCTTTGACAGGTAAATTGTGTTATAACATTAACGACTATGAATTCTGAGGTGCACACATAGTCAAATCCCTTTTAATTTCTTTCTCACAGCAGATACTCAGACTCGTCAAACATGGGGGCAGCTAATAACATTAATACTCTATTTCACTGTTATAATGTCACTGTCACTGGAACATCACGCTAGGACAGCACTATCAGGTTATTATGTGTGCTGTCTCTGCTTTGAGAAATCAAAATATGTGCTGTGAAAACTGTCTAAATATGTGCATCTGTGGTCATTTCCAGTTTGAGCTGCAAGAATTGCAACATTCTTCATCGATCCTGAATTATGCATGTTCACAAAGTACTGAATATTGGCCACAGAAGACAACAAACCCAGTCTGTCTTCAGAAGACTACAATATGGAAGCAGTTCACTGGTTCAGTAGAAAACTGAGACTGTGTATTTTTGTAATCATTCCTTGTCAGCAAAAAGAAGGTATCAACATTGTAACATCCACAGCCAATGGGATGTTAGAAACAATGAAAACACAAAAGCTGACATAACATGTTTCAGTAGAAGCATGTTTTGCAACCTTATAGGCTAAGTCACTATTCAGACCCTTAACATAGATAGAAGCAGAAATACCAGATTACGAAAGTCAAAAGTTCTCTAAATAAAAGTAAGTATTATCAGCAAAGGTACTTAAAGTATGAAAAGTAAAAGCATAAATGTGAACCCTGTCTGTTTTACCGGTATACGAGGGAGAGTCAAAACATTCAGACAAATGTGATAAAATGTTTATTTATCAAAATAAACATATTATTTTTCTACATAAGCTCCATTAGACCTGAACACTTTAGCAATCTATGTTTCCATAGGTAGAGTCTGTCTTTGTAGAATTGCTGGGGCCGTCTTTGACATAGTCTTTGACACAGTCTTAGCCTTTCTGGTTCTGCTTCGTCGAACAACATTGTAGAAAAAAGTGTTTCGATCCTTTGTGATTGAATTATCATGTATGTCAGTTTAACACAAGTATGTATGTGTTTTTGACACAAAACTAGATGTTGCTTTATTATTTATCTTCAACACAAACTGTGACTTTCTTAACTCATGAAGTTATCTATGAGATTTCAGCTCTCTATTATGTTTTTGATTAATTCAAACATACAGCAATTCCCTATACGCTTTAAGACCATTCGATTGTAGTCTTGCCGTTTTGGAGAGTCTGTATCTCTAACATGTCATGAATTCAGGAAAGCAAGCTAGTTATCAGCTTTGTAACAATGCATTTTTCAAAGAATCTGAAAGAGTATAAAGAGTATATTTATCATAAGAGAGAGGAGAATTGTACACTCAACCCATGAAGGGCCACTTAATGCTTCATTTTATGTCAAATATCCAAAATCAACACATTTTGAGGTGTGTGGCTTTCACTGGACAGGAAACAGATGAAAACGTTTGGTGTAAAAAGTAAAACTGTCAGACAAATATAGTGGAGTAAGACGTAGAAAACTAAAAAGGTCTTCATGAAATTTATACTATTAGTATTTGAGTCAAAGTGCTTACAGTTACCACCAGTGTGTATTTAAAAGCAAATTTGTGTATTTTAAAATACAGATTTAACATACATATGACAAGTTACTTATTGTATTGAAACATTTATTGTTTAGACAATTACTGTCATACGCTATGACCTAATAGAAGTGTAAAGGAACTAAACAAATGTCATACTGAATGTCTTTGCTGGGATTATGATACTTGGGCGATACATTAAGCATCCAGAGTTCTCATGTAAGTATCCTGTGTTTTGTGTAAGATAATTTGTGGACAAACCTGGTGTTTATTTGATTATAAGCTTAAAGGACTGTACATGTTGTTATGGTAAAGCTCCATTCAGTGCTCGTCATCTGTTGTAAGCTTGGTCTTTCCTGTAACCCAGCACTGGTACAACTAAAAGACAATCACACTAACAGAAAACAAATAGCATTCAAGGACCTGGCAAAAGGAGAGAAGCAGCTGTGACTGCGTCTGTGGCCCAAAGTCATTTGAGAGTATTCTTTAATCCTGACACCTGCAAGCCATTTCATCATGATTTACAGTGGGGAAAATGCAGGCTGGGGGCAGGGAGGCCACCAGAGGAACTGTTTTCACAACAAATGATGGAGAACACACTGTTGTTTCTCGAGGGCTGGGCATTTGTAGTTTGTTGTTCACTAACATATGGATGGCTTAATTTGACAATGAAAGCACTGACGTAAAATGGGCTTCTCGAGAGACTGTGACTGCATGTTGGACTAATGTATGTGCTTATTGTCTAATGTTTGAGAGAGAGAAAACCAGCAGAGTACTGGGTATAATGTGAATGTGTATGTGTGACAGAGAGAGAAAGAGAAAGAGCGTCTAAAGATAAATAGGCTGGAGGTTTTGGGACAGGATGTGGAGTTCACATGAATGATCATTAGCAGGATCTCTGCAGACTAGAGCAACACCATTTAGTGGGTCAAATCACCAGCTGCTCACCCATAATGTCTCGATATTATACTCTGATTTACTTTATACTTCGCCACATGTTGAAATACTTGATTCAGACAAACTTGTGTCAGATTGCAGCTTTTATATATTTCTGTGACATCATAGATATGTATAATCTCAGTTATTCAGACCTAAAAATACCTTTCATATCATAAAGGTATCATTTCCTATCATAATTGCTCATCCTGCTTTTACATGTGGAATAAGCCTATAATAACCACTCTGTCTCTGAGAAATGCCACCATTATTAAACAATATGTGGATAGCTTTAAGTGCTCACAGTGCATGAATAGGTTCAGGGCTTGGTTTAATTCAGAAAATGTCACTCAAACATGATTTGCAATGTGTTTCTGAACTGAAATGAATCCTAAGAGCTGATAGAAGTCACATTATATGCTCTAGTCTCCAGTGGGAAAGTCCTGTATTTGAGTCCACATTGGTGTCATAGTATTCCAGATTGGTCTTGGTCTTGAGACTGATTTCAGGACCACTTTTTTTCTTTATAGAGATCTTGGTTTTGCCTCAATCTCAAGTGCATTTGTATACAATCTTGTCTCGTTCTTGGACGAACAAGAATCAGGATTTTATTTCGAGACCAGTCAAAACCGCAGTAGCAGGGCTATCAGCACATTTCTGGTGCTTTTCTCATTTATTTGTTAACATCATTGCTGTGAACTTTTCGCCCCTTCTTAATTTGATTCAACACAGGCAGCCTCATTCTGCTAAACACACATTTGACCCCTCATACCATATCAAGCTGCAATATCTGAAAAAACTTGGTTTATTTTAATGCGCAAGTCTTGTCTTGGGCTCGACCCCTGGAAGCTCTTAATACACCAGGATTGGTCATGACCTGGGTGTGGTTTAGGTGGTTTTGACTGCAGTGCTATCCATCTCAACCCCCTGCTTGAGTCCTTTCTTCAATTTTGCCTTTGTCCAACCTTCACTAAATATTTCAGTCAGATTAAACATATCTCTAATTTGCATATATGTACAATGACAACATTCTATTGTGGTGAATTTGTTGCATATTCTGTTATAATTGTCTATGATAAACTGTTCATATGTAGAACAATAATTCAGCTGAGGTGTATATGTATCATCATCTTAGTCACTGAAGTCATTTGTGAAGCTGAGCTGAAGGCATTAATACCAGCAGCAGCATAATTGAATTTTCCACTCCTTAATATGAATAATATTCTGAAAATTTCCATTATGTATTACAGTATATAGTACTATGTGACTTCATAGTTAAAGCTGAAATATCTTTGTACAATCATGTGCTGCACTGGTCTGGCTCTGTATTACTTCTCAGGAGTCATCTTTTCTGCCTGTTACAGCTGAAAACTATTAACACAAAGACAAACAAAAGCACACATAAAGGCAGAATGAAGAGCTTTACTCTCTCAGCAGAATTTCATTTAACATCCTCAACTGCTGTATTGACTCCTTCAAGTCTGCCCAAAAAAATAAACCTTTCTTTTTTTTTACCACCTCTTCATTTGATCTAGGGAGATGAAGAAGACAGTATGAGCTAAAGTAAGATCCTCGAGTTCCAGCCGCATCACCACCTGTTGAGTGTAATGATTGTACATGGCTCAGAGTCTGCAATCAGGTCTCAGCATGTGCTGCACCAGGCTGGCTCCTTCCAAATGATTTCCCCTGAAAACCAACACATCTACTGTTTCCAAAATACAGTATCATATTCAGTTCAGAACATTAAAGTTTCTTGATCCTGTAAATTAAATCCGTTAGTGCCTTTAAGGATATGTTCTTAGGAGTAGAGTGTTGAAAAAAACAAAAAAAAAGGAAAAATCCAGAAATGTATAATATAAGCAAAGTTTTTAAAAAAATACAATAGAAAAATACATACTATTATATAAACACTTAGTTAAATTTAGCTCTGTCTGGTAAATGTGTGTGTGGTTTTTATCGTGTTGAACTTCTCTTTCAGTCTGTCAATGAAAAGTATGTGAAAATATATGTTTAATAGTAGAACTGTCATCAGATCATTTTGACCTCTCTCATGTATTAAAATGCATGAAACTCTGTTTTAATTAAAAAAAAAAAACCTATGTCTACCAGTCGATGACTTTTCTTAAAAGTGTGTCATACATCATCTTATGCATTTTGGTGATTCTGGAATCAAAGACAGAGAAAAAAAGATTGGTTTTACCTAGAACCGCTGCAAGGTCATTTTGATCTCTTAATGCAAAAATATATATATTCATATGTTTTGAAAATACTCCATAAGAGCCACCACCTGCAGATGGCCAGTTGCCATCTTCTATAACATGTTGGAGCTGGCTGACATCAGTGCATGCAATTCTTACTGGAGCTGCACAAAAGCAAAAACTGCTAAGCATGACTTTCTTCTGCAGTTGCGTTAGGAATTGCCCAACAACCTCATGCAAATGGAAGAGCAGCTGAGACTGTGCTGCTGCCCCTTCCAACAGAGACAGAACAGCCTCAGGACAAGTGAGTCCAGAATGCAGTCAAAATGCACTGCAATAAAAACAAAACAGTCAAATTATGCATTAAGTGCTGTTGACCTGTGTACATGGTCAGTGGTTGTGAGTAAGCTATGCGGCAGAATTTGGAGCAAAATAGTCCTGTGGTTCCCAAACGTATTTTGGCCAAGACTCTGTCTTTGTAAATAATTCCAATTCCACGTTCATCTTTCATGTAATCATTTCTCATGTCCCTTGTAATCTTCATTGTGTATGAGCAGTGTTTAATTTATCTGTTTGGCAGCTTTCTTGACCAAATACGCCGGTAACAGATTTCTAATTTGCAAATATAAAGCCTGCAATGGGTGGAGGTCAAAATGACTTCATGTCACATTTTTTAGTTAAAAGCTTAAAATGAAAAGCTTATAAATCTCATATGGTACAATGAAAATGCCACCTTTTAATCACATTGAAAAATAAGGTAAAAAGTACTTATTTTTCCTTATCAAACAATGCAGTGTCTCATTTGAAGGTTTTTGGGACTAGTCAGTAAATGTTAGATATGTGCAATGTATTGGTTTATACCAGTGGTGTCCAACTCCTGTCCTGGAAGGCCGGTATCCTACATGTTTTAAATGTTTCCCTCTTCCAGCAGACCTGGAAGCCATTACATCATTATCAGGCTTCTGCAGAGCTGGATGATCAGCTGATCATTAATTGAACCAGGTGTGCTGTAAGAGGGAAATATCTAAAACATGCAGGATACCGGCCCTCGAGGATGAAGTTTGGACACCCTCGTCTATACAATAGGCTATATCATTCTATGCTGACGATACCCCTCTGTTTGCACATGATGCAGCCTGAATTCTGTCCACCAGGTTTGATTGTAAACACACCTTAAAATGAGCACATAACCTACACTCTTGATATCAGCCTACAGCTGATTTCTATCTTGAGGGTGCTCACTCCTGAGCTCTTCAGTGCCTCTCTTCATTCTTCAGCTCCTCTACATCGATAAGTACAGTTAGCACAGAAGTGATATCTCTTAACATCAACAAATGACTATAAAACATAAAACAGACACCTAGAACACAAGTTCATGTCTAAGCAGAGATGTTACACATTGCACTTTTATCCACTGTTGTACTGTAGTTTATTTATTAGCTCACCCTTTGTGAAACTGTGCCATGAAGAATAATAAAGACTAGACCATCCAGGTGAGTTGTGAATTGATTTCAACAATTAGAATGGTATGTTACACATAATTTTACACACAAATTTAGAAGAGAGAAATCCATATGGCACCAACAAAAGCTGCCTTTCCTGTGGTGAACAGAAAGTGACAAATTCCAAATCTTTTAGACTGAGCAGCAAACAAACCATCATCTAATAACCATTACACCAAGAGGCGGTCAAAGTGCTGGTAATAGTTATAGGTTTAGACTCTGTGGGCTTACAGTACCTCATGCACTAAGAGAAAACCTTTCAACTCAAAATTGGAGCTCAGATGTAGAGTTGGAACATCAACATACCCTGCAGATCATTTGTTTCCACCACTCTTATCTTTCCATGCCATAATGTAGTGTTGCGTAAATCAGAGAAGTGGGCTGGTATCAATCAGCCCCGAAAACGGTTTCTCTAACACGAAACATGTCCAGGACATTATATCTATCGTCTGGCCTGGAAATCTTTATCTTGCAAATCATGAATAAAGCTGATGGCAGTAAAGGTTATTTAATATCCGTCAACCAATAAGTAGATCTGATAAACAGATCTAAACTAAACAACTAAATCAACCAGAGAGAATGACAAAGTACATTAAGTGCACTGGAATTGCTACAAAAAACACTATAAAGCAAATGCAAATAGCAAAAATGTGTGGCGGCACCACACAGTTTTGCCAAAGCACACAGTACTGTAGTCACTGACTTCTACTGTTTATCATGTTATTATTTGACAAAAATGTGGTGTTTTTTCAAAAACTCTCAGCTTTCCCTTCACCTACAAAAACAATTAGTAACATTACACATAATTCTGTTTTTTAATAATTGCAATAGTCATACTTTTCTTTTGTTTTTTGTTCAAATGCTCACTGTAACATTATACTGAATCTTTTTTTTTAAATAACTGTCTACATATCATTGTCTTGAAAATAAGTCTCATAAGAAATGGTGGCACGGTGGTGCAGTGGGTAGCACTCGTGCCTCACAGCAAGAAGGTCCTGGGTTCGATTCCAACACCAGTCG
>JAPQRP010000019.1:39357299-39367867 GCA_037367295.1 Apogon hyalosoma | reverse complement strand
TAGGCTCCAGCGACCCCCGTGACCCTAGTGAGGATAAAGCGGGCTCAGAAAATGGATGGATGGATGGATGGATGGAAGAAAAAATAATAGCAAAGGTGATAGGTCTGAACAAAACCTTCCATTAATAAAACAGAATAAAAGTAACATAGATCAAATGATTGTGTACTAAAACTTGTAATATACTTGAATTACATTTAACTCTTAAAAAGTGTATTATGGCACCACTTTGTCTAGATTATCCTTCAGGTTTTGCTTCAAACACTTTTTCTTATCTGGTTCATTTTTTTCAGTCTCCTCTTTCCTCCCAGAGATGACACTGTCATATTTTGAAACATCTTTCTTTCAGTTGGCATGGCTGTGCTTCCCTCTGTCTCTCTGCTTCTCTTTTGTTAAGGACCACACAGAGGGATGACATGTTGGAGGCACATCCAGGCTGGGTGGCCCGGCTGCAGGAAAGATGTGGGTGACAGGATCAGCCTTCAACAGACTATGGGAGTAATGCGTGTAGACAGTGTAAAACCAGTCTTTTGGAGACCTGTAGAAAGAGCAACGCTGGCAATTCTGAATAAATGCACTTGGGAAAAAAAGAAGAAAAAAGTTCTTTGGGAGCCTTGTTTTAGCTGCGGAATAATGCATTGGACTCCCATGCACTACTAATGTCTTTAAGCATCCCAGGCAAAAGGAGTAACCCTAATCGTACTAACTTTCATTCCCACAGGTTTATTAGTGGAAGAAGTTCTGTGAAATTCAGCTCCAATGGATTAAACATTAGAGGAGATTTCTGCTTTTGGATTATTAAAACTTAATGCAAAGATTTATCTCTGCTGCTGTTAGATCACTATAAAAATGGTAGCATTTGACCTTGTTAATTTGTTATTTTAATGACATAATATACATTTGTGAAATTGTCTTTCTACCACCATTACCACTGTCTTCTTTAATAGCTTTTTTTGCTAAAATGCTACACAGTTTTGTAATACTGTAATAACTTATATTGTATAATACTGTATTGTAATAAATTACAATTAAACAAACTGTTCAACATTAAAGCTTTATGCAAAAAATGTGCCTAATGCAGCTGTTAGAGTTAGTGCCAAACTATTTCCCTCTTAATAAATTTAGGCTTTACAATGTTTATTGCAATAAACACAAAACTGTGGAACATTAAACCAGTGTAAATGATGATAGTTAATATTCATACTTCATATTCATTATATATCTTCAATGTGGCAGGCATTTATTTCTCAGAAATTCCAAAAAAGAGTAACAGAATAGAGCTTAGTGGCTTTTTGGTAGTTTTTGTCAGTGAGAAAACACTAAAAAGATAAAATGCTGAGAGCTGGATGATCATGTCCCACATATCATTTGTTTCTACCTCTCTTATCTTTTCATGTTATAATGTAGTGTTGTGTAAATCACAGACATGTCTTACCAATGCAGTAAATTCAAAGAAATGTTACTCTTTAAATAAAGAAGCTTTTACACTTATATTTAAAACAATACCTTGCAGTGTTTCCACACATGTACATCCCCTCTCCTCATTCTCTTATTTATTGTATTTTTATTTCTATCTTTGCAAATATGTGACATGTTGCCGTTGGTGCTCAGTAGTCGGCTCATCAACACTAAACCACTTGTGTGAAGTTCAAGGAGGTCTGGGAACCTTTCACATTGTTTCCTGCAGAAAATGGAGATCACCCCTTTCCTGATAATCACCTTGTAGCATTTAACACGTACTTAACAAAACAAATGGCCTGTGTGTGTGTCTGATAGTGTGACAGAAACCCGCTGTTGCTGGACTTTGTCAAGGTTGAGATGCTGCAGAAAAATAGATGAGAAGTGTCATCACTAACAGGCCTCTCGATCCCAGCGGTCTGACAGCTTCTACATTCTTTCTCTGGATGAAGAATGGTGCAACTGGTGGTTGTTTATTTAGTTTCTCTATCTTGTCTTGGCAACCCGTTTTTTAATGAGAGTCTCCAGTTGCTTCCTCTCTTGGTTTAAAGCTATGAGAGAAAGATAAACATAGGAAATATGGTTTGTTAAAACACTAAATTAAGCTCCACAATTCTCTCCAAAGGTCTCAAACATGCACTTTAATTTAAATCTGTTTTTGTGTTTCTCTCAACTAGAGATAAGGTGAGTCATGGATATCCCAAGTGTAACCAAATCAACATGAAACTCCTACACCCACAGGCCCAGGATCTGACATTTAATATGAACAGACAAATCATTACAGACTCTAATAACATTTCAGATGAGATGGATGGAAATATGAGGGTGGATACTTTTACAATTGATGATAGAGGGAGGGTAGATGGAGGAAGCCACTGTAATGTTTAAAAGCAGAAGGAAATGTCTATATTAGATGAATGGTAAAAGCACACACATTATTTACTCAAGTAATAACTGATTCAACTTCTTTGCTCTGAAAAGTGAAGAAGCACAGGCTCTGAAATGTATAAAAGTAGGAAATAGATCAGTGAAGGAATTTTTAACCAGCTGTTTCTGGGCAAAACTACTACACAGTGCATTCCAACTTAAAATGAAATTAAATAAACACATATAATAAAAATAATTAACAGTAACTTTGCTACTATATATAATTCATTTTTCAATGCCAGTACCAGAGTTCAAAACATTATGATTTTTTTTTTCTCCATGATTTGGTCTCCCTTTTGTCTGTTTTTTTTCTTGTTATGTCTTTACTTCATTTCCATCAATATGTACTGCTGAATACAGCAAGATGTCATCTTTTATGTGTTATTGCCCCATTCATTTAGGTTGAAAGCAGATGAATAAGTCAAAAATTCAAAATCATACAGAATAAAAATAACCAGTAATTCCACCAGATGCAGTAAAACTACATTTTTTAGCGTAGTTTTAAAATGTAAAGTGCTAGAAGTAAAGATACTTGTGTCAAAATGTGGGGAGTAAAAGTAGTCATCAGAACTCAAGTACACACACCTGAAAACTCCAACTCAGTACAGCGATGACTTTTTTTTCTACTTCATTATTTCTGGCTGGTGTCCTCTGAGCAGTTAGTGTGGACATGTAACAGCCTATTACACTTCAGTGTATGTGGTTTGGAATGTCAGAACAGAATAAAGCATGTTAACTCACTCTATAGGAGGGGGAGGGGAAATAAAGCTTATTCAACTGAATCTGCTGTCAGCGGACAGATAAAGACACAATCAGCAGTGTGTGTGTGAGTGTGTGTTTGTTCGCTGGGCACCAGTAGGCGGTCAGGTGGTCCTCCGCACTTTCCAATCAAGCGCCTCACCACCCTGCTAACCACCCTGATGCCATTGTGAGATGTAGAAGCTGCATGACTGATGCAACAAAAGAGGAGACATTGATCTTCCAAGACAAGCTCAGCTCACAGTGCACTGTGTTGTGTGCTAAAGGAAATGAGCTGATTCTCTCGAACAGACCGAAACTAAGCTTTGCCTTTTTTAAAAAAACGTAGTAGCGCTTAATCCACAGCTCCAGGAGCAGGGAAAACTCGGGAACAAAATAAATTTGTGTAGCAGGCCTTGTAAGATCCAAGACAAGTGTTCTAATAGTGTTTAATTGATACTAATAAAGAAATCACAAACTAAAGTTGAAAACTGAAACATAAATCTCAAAATTGAATGTTTAGTCAGAATATTTGCTTGATGTGAAAAAAAAGTTTGTAAAATGTGACCAAAGCATCCAGCAGAGCACTGACAGATGTGGCATTTCTAGTGCACCCTTGAGCATGGTACTTCAGCTCACTTATCACAGCTTAATTCAATTGCGCCAATAAAACAATCCAGCTGCATAAACATGTTACAGAATGTGTGAAATCTAAAACAGAGAGCATCTTTAATGCTCCCTGGATAACACGGCCTGCAACAAGGGCCAATAAATCATTTCAGTCAGTGATTTAGTGATTTAAGAGCTCACTATGTGTCACATTGTCAAGTGGCACCAAGCTGGGCCAAGGTGTTGCTTTCTTATGTGTCCATTACTGTGAAAGTCCACTCTCCCAAATGGCAGAAGGGGAGGCCCATTTGGGGCGGTGAGCTGTGACAGTGTGATTCTGTGCTAAAGGCCGGTTCTTTTACACCTGTGTGTGACACAGGGGAGGTTCAGCAGCGAGTGGGTGAGCCGGCCAGCTGTGCTCTCTTGTGGTAGCTCCGGGGATAGCCTGGAAAATGTCAGGCCTGAAATCCCTTTTCTGAGCCACAAAAGTCACTCTATCTCTTCATAATTCTCCAAACTGATATAAAAAACACTTTACAACTTTTGAAAAACACATGTTGCTTGCTTGGTTCAACAGTCCTGATTTAGCTGCGTTTGTTTTTTATGTTGCTGCAGATGTAGGATCATTTTTGAATGCTTGCACTTAGCATGTAAAACTTTTCTTTTTGAGATGAGGTCACAAAATGAACCCTCCAGCCAGTATTTTGGGGTGTGTGTGTGTGTGTGTGTGTGTGTGTGTGTGTGTGAGGGGGTGTGGGGTTCATTGCTTCCTCAGTGCTGTGAGATGTAATTGCTCACTAAACAACCATCTCTCATGGGTGGCCACGCTGCCATTCAGTGCGGGTCTGCACAGTGTCCTCTCCCGCTCTGAGGCCGGTCCAACACGTACAGTGGCTTTCCTCTGTCTCCCAGGACAGCTCCACAAGCGCTTCATCAAGGCTGATTGCTGGAGACAATCAATCCCCAGTGATACATCCACCTGACGTGAAGCAGAAATATGTCCTGAACACTCACTGAGACGGGAAACCAGGGGGGATGGCCTGCTATGGAAACTGGTGAGTCCAATTTGGCGAAATACCACAGTGAAGGAGTTTGACAAACAAGACTTCTGGCAGTGATAAACTCAATATGATAAACACAGCCGTACAGGCACAAACACACAGAGGATACACTGAAACTCTGCCACTCAAGTCATTCCAGCCTCAGCTTTGTCAGTGTGAAGTGGGTGACACTTCGAGAAGACACAACAGCTAAAGACATGACCCAGAGAACAGCCTTTACTTTGTCTTCCTGTTTACAAAACACTTAATGGTGCTAGTGTTAGTGTTATTTATACAGAAATCATTTCATCACAAAAAAATCTTTATTTATGACCCCGACAATGACACAAGAATAGGTTCAAGCCCTCTTCCATCTGTTTGCAATCCCAGCGTAATGCTATCATCACCTGTTTCCATGGTCCCGGTCACATCTGGATTGCATTACCCCCCCCCAAAAAAAAAAAAAAAAAGAAAAGAAAAAAAAATCACACAAGGTGCATTTTTTCTGCCCTCTTTGTGTGTGCTTTACTTTAGTATTTGGCTCATATTTCTGAAATAGGCTACAACAACAAATTAAGATCTGAGACATGGAGAAAAAGCATTTCATATCGAGCAGCAATTTGCTTTAAGATTTCAGAACCAGACTCCCTGGGGGTCTCAGTATATTAAACCCAGGAGTTTAAGCACTCAAGAAGGTTTATTACAATGTAAAGTGAGTTTACTGAGATAACAGAGGGTTCATTTCTCAAAGCTGGCAGTGAATGGCTTCAATTTGTTTGTAGTTAAATCCATTAACTTGTAAATGAAGCGGAAGTCCTTCATTGGGTGTCTAATTTGTAGGTAGAGCTGTTCTAGACCTAACATATTGATATATATTTAGAGAAGGAGTTTAGACCTCTGTTCTAAGTTAAGTCGCCACATACTGTATATTCAGTCCCAGCATGCACATGTTTGAAGGTGTCATGTACTGTAGTTGCAAATTTAGCAGTAGAAGGGGGTAACATTTGTTATATGACACCATGAGGATACACACCACACAGTAATGTATAGTGAGAGAAATTTTGCCCAGCAGAATGTATTTCCCTGCCTCATAACAGTCTGGAATTTGTGTATCCGTTCTGTCTCTCCCATAGACACCAGCTGTGCAGCTGGTGCTCGCTGGAAACTGTAGTTAGTCTGTAGTCGTGAGGGATTTTTAACACAATTCTCCCATGTGCATTCAAGGAAGCAGTAATGTCATGCAATCGGGGCTATGTTATCATTGTGTGGATCCTGGAGAGTGATGTCAGAGGAAAAAGGAAACTAGCTAACTCCCAAACCAAGAGAGCAAAGGTTAGAGGCAGGTTGGCAGAGACCCAGATTGGCTTAAAGACCTTCCTTATTCTTGTTCCCGTTTTCTTTTCTTAAAAGCATAGTTTCTCTGTCCGAATGGCTTATGTGGACAGGATGCTGTGTTCTTTGGCATATCTGGTTATGAGCCGTGATTTATCATAATGGGGCAATACTTGTCATTTTGGGGTTAAAGATAACAGCGTTTTTAAATGGAATGGCCCTTCATTGATGAAATATACTGTTGTAAAAGGATGAGACAAATGGATGGACGGACAAACTAATTCGTCCCCTACATTAACTCGAGCTTTTCATCATCTGTAATGAAAAATCAACACAGTCCAATCTATTATGTAAAAGATCGTTTATGTCACTCCTCCTTTAAAAAAATCAAATGTTAGACTTCAGAAGGGAGTGTGAGGAGCTTTAACACTTATGATGGAATCTGCTAAAGCATGTCAAATGTCACTGTAAAAAAATCTGACACGGGCTACTGTGAAACGCTCTCACAGCACACTTTACAACAACAGCTCTTTGGTCAAGTCAGGCCTAAGATCAGATCTTCTGTTTTTCCATTTTGCTTATACAATGACTCAGCCTCACTTTAAGGAATAGCTCGTTTCATTTATATAAATTCAGCACCTAGAATAGCAATATTACATCCCATTTTTATGACAAGCAATGTTTTAGCAATACCAGAAGTGTGAGTTAGTGCTTCTAGGATGGTGTTGCTAACTTTATCCCTGAAATTTAGTGCTGACACCCAAAAATGGGTCACAGGGCTATTTTTTATCAAGTCATCATTGGAGGATTAAGATTTAGATTAGACTTAGAAGGAATTTACTTTCATAATTAATATAAAGAGTGCTATAAATGTTGATCTCATCAAAATCATGTAACATGCAGAGGAGAGGCCTCGACAGAACAAGATGTTACAAGGCAACAATTTTGTAAAAGACACAAGATGAAAATTACTTTCAGACATGTTTTTTTTTTTTTTTTTTTACATAGGTCAATCAGTCATGTTTGCTTTAGTATTTACTGTACATTCTTGTGTGTTGTTGGTGTTGATGTGTTGCTGCTGTACTGACATTATACACTAATGTTGTGTTTATACACTATCCATGTTCAAAGTTCTGATAAGTCAGTAAAGTTTATTTAATTCAACCTTGTTTTGATGGTGGAATAGTCAGTAGACAATATGACACTTTATAACACTGAAACCACTGTATTATCAAATTCACTTAAACGGTGGTAACACCAGTTCTGTATAAGAATATACCCTCTGCCTTTTCCATTTTACATAGAGGTTTAAAGTGTACACTGCACTCAGGTGGATTATACTCCAGATGGCTCCAGTTTTAGTTTGGTTAATTTGATTAAATACAAATTTATTTGGAAAATGCACAATTGGCTGAGGAGATTGTAGCCTTCCAGCAGTAATATTCTGTAAGAAGGCTAATGTTTGGTTCCTGGCAACCTGCAGGCACACAATAATTTGTCCTTATCTGAGTCTTGCCCCATAAAAGGCCTCAGATGTTATGTAAATGCCCAGCGTACAGAGTCAGTGTTGTAGCAGCAGTGGTGTCTGTTTACACAATAAATGAAACAATAGAGTCAAATAAAATTCAAAGTCTTGGTGCATATTCACTTCCTGCCTCATGTTCCCAATTCAGTCATTTGTCCACAGTTGTTATCCACTAAGCCACAAATTCAATTTCAGTATGAAAGATGAATTCTTCCATTGATATACTGTGAAAGTTTTTCCAGAGTCACGATCAGAGCAGATTTAAAGATCTTAACCATCATTTAAGCTCAAACTACATATGTATGTTCGAATTAAACTTTGACATAACATGTTGTCTGTGATTCAAAAAAATCTCTGCTATGTAACAGCATGTTTACTGATGGTGAGGCTTTGAATAGTCAGGTATAACAAAGACAGATTTAAGGAAAATGAGATCCATCATCACTGTTCTCACCTTATTTAGTCACTATTTCAAATCTTGTAAATCCTGGTTGTTTATATATGTTTGTTCTAACCTGCACAGCACTGTTTATTGTTAGTCTTTCCTACTTTTAGTTTCTGTGTGTTTATTAAAAGCTTAACCAAGGACATGCTCTGCAACTTAGTGATAGCTTCATATTTTATGTAAGTGTAACAGTGCCCACATGTCTTGTCCCTGTCAATTGAATAGATAAATAAATCCTCCCTATCTGTGGTTGTCATCACAAACAAATCATGGACTCAATTAACGTCTGCTTTTTGCCAAAGTGTAAAATGTAATCCTGCTCTAGAGTAGAACTGGGTTTTCTAACTGTGTTGTAAGAGCTGCAAGATGGTGAGTGTTTTTGCATATTTTCTTTAATTTTCCACATGTCCATGGTGGCTGTCAAAGTGATTCTTACTTTGGCTTCAGCTTCTTACATTCCTTAGGCTTGTTGTGGTTAAAGTCAAGATTAGGGTAAATTCATTTAGTCAACGCAGTGTCCCCAAAGTGATGGAAACATGACTGTGTGAAACCGTGAAAGAGAAAAGATGAGCATCTTACATCACACTCCGAAACATACGTCCCTCTTTGACTCATACTATGGACAGATGGAAACTATTTCGACATCATTAGTGACTGTGAGCGTTAGAATCATTACACTGACATCATTCTGGACACAGCTTTGTGGTTATTTTTGGACATCCTATGTGAACAATTCAACACCCTTCTAGATCTCTAAAATAGCCAAAAGTTATGATGAAAACAGAATATGATGCCTTTAAGAACTCACTTTCACATTTGCTCGTGAACGACTTTGTTTTATATGCACCGTTAACAGCTCTGCAGTCATGCATAGTTGTGACATAACAGATGATGTTGGATTTAATTTCCTTATACTATAACTATACAGGGCCGATCAAGTGAAAGTGAACATCGACAAGAAAAAGTACATTTGCACACATCATTTATCAAGGGGGCTCATTTTTTTAGCTAAAGATCTCTATTTTATGGAACTGTTATCCTTTCTAAAATATCACTTGTAGAAAAAAGTCACAGTTTATCGATTGTACTTTTTACACCATCGCCATGCCTCAGACATGAAAATACAGCTCAAATTTGACGCCAAAAATTATATCCAAAAAATCTGAAAATGTTTTCAATCTGTCACATTTAAAAAGACTATCTGTGAACTGTTACTGAGAAATTATTCTTTATTTGTAATTTACCTGTATCAGTATGGACCACCACAAGTTGTAAATAACACTATGTTTGTGTTAAATGCATTAAATAAATCATTGTGATTATATCTGGCTTGTTGTTTTTAAAAATAAGTCAACATTTTGATGATGAACATTTTGGTGATGCATACAATGGTAAAGAGTCATCCACGTGTTACCACATTCTCATGTCGATAAAACCGAGACTTTTCAATATTTTACTCCAAAATGTATTTTCAGCATAGTTGAACATAATATCTAAAAGGTTTTGTCCTACTTGATATCAATTTCTGTCGAGAACTGCATGCTTTGAATGTTTGTGTAAAGCTTTAAAAATATGTCAGTTTCAAGTCAACGTGTTATTGAGCAGTAATTTGACATTTTTCGCCTAAAAATTTTATCTCCCCAAATTTTGTTATACATAATATCAAAGTGCTTATAAATACCTACTCAGATATTATAACACATGCATATAAGTTACTCTGCTTACATGACAGAGACTGTTGAACATGAAATGTGTCCACTTGTTACCACTTGATCGGACCCATATGCATTTTTCATATAATGTCATATCAGCTGTGACACTTCAACAGGGAGCAAATGAAATAATACTTTTCACAACAGAGAGTTATGCAGAGTGTGTTTAGATGGAACACAATAATAAGTTACCCACAATTTGCCCTTTAATTACATTACAAATATAGTAACAGTCTATTTATACCAGGACACATTCAGAGTAATGATTAAAACACTGGATTCAAGATTATATACACCTATTATAAATATTTACTGTTGTCTACAATCTATGAATTTTACTGTAATGCATTTTACACAATAAAAAGCATTTCAAGGCAGCGTCAAAGCAATGGTGATGTGCTGACATATCTGTTCATTTTTTGAAGTTTCACAGTAGAAACTGTTTACATTCTGCAACACATATTTCTTCATCATTTTGCTTGGCCCTATATTAATCAAATCATAAGTACATAATTAACATAAATATTTTTAAATTCTGTCATGGCAATAGAATAAGCTACGAACCTATTCACAGGGGGGAAAAAATAGAGAGAATAATTACTGCCATATACCATGTGTCAAATTCCCCAGTAGAAAATCCAGGGGATGATGGTGACGATAATTATGTTAACCTGAGAGTAAAAGAAGAAATGGAAGTAGAGGTAAGTAATCCATCCATTTTCTGAGCCCGCTTTATCCTCACTAGGGTCACGGGGGTCGCTGGAGCCTATCCCAGCCGCTTAAGG
>JAPQRP010000019.1:39307776-39326653 GCA_037367295.1 Apogon hyalosoma | reverse complement strand
AATTGGAGTAATAACTATTGTCTATCCACGTAACAACTTTAATGTCGTAATTCTGAAAACACACAATATGCTATTTGAACTCATCGCGCCCAGTAAAAATGTTATTTTACAGCATGTTTTACAGTCTCAACCCATGTGCAAAAACTATTTACCAGCATATTTCCATCTCACTGATCTGGTCTTCTATAAAACGGTTTTGTGAGGTCTGTACAATGACGCACTGACGTAAAATAACAAATTTAAGTCCAAAGTAATAAATGCAAGGCCAAATATTTATCAGTTAATAAAGTTTTTCCAACATTATTCCCACGAAAAAACATGTTTTTAATTAAATATGATTTATGGACACTTATGAGGGTCTGTTTTTATAATTAGTTTTTTAAAAACATTTTATTTTAATGGATTATGCTATGGTTATATTTCTGCTGATCTGAGGCTGAGCTACACTGATGCACGTGGAAGCAGGAAAAAAAAACAAACTTCATGACATAAAAAAGTTGCAATCGTCAGCTTTTTAGATCTGGCAAAAGTTTAGTTCGGGGAAGCAAAAGTTGATCGCCGCCGGTTCAGCTCTAGCTCCACGGTTTTGTAGTGAAGCCACAGCTGCTGACACACTCATGTGTAGTCGACTGAGTTCTTTCTAAGTTTGGAGAAGTAAAGCCAGGCTGAGCTACACAAAACACTGACGCGTAAAAAGCGGAGTTTGCGCGCACTGGGCTGCGGTGCGTGGAGTGGAACAGACCTTGGTGTACTTGATCTCCGGGTTGGGCACCGGTGATGGCATCAGCTGGAGGGATGCCATGAGAGCAGCGGGGTCGCTCTTCACCTCTCCTGGGATCTCGATCTTGCTGGAAGTCATCACGGCCGTGGCTCCGCTGGTCCGCTGCGCTCCTGGGCTTTTTTGAGCAGATTTCTGATTAGGACTTTGGGTTCCTTCCTGGGTTTATAGCCAGGTGTCAGCCGCGGTTCATTTTCATTGGGCAAAGAAAAGGGCTGTCCTTTAGAAAATTAAATTCACGCATTTACATAAACGACATCGGCCATGCCTGTTAAGGAGGAGAAACACATCCACCCCACCCACCTCACTCCCGGTACACTCACTTTCCACTGCTTTCACTCATCTACAGCTGACGTTTTTCCACTGTAATTCAGAGTTTTCCACTGACAAACACACTCATACGTCTAAGTACATTGTCTAAGCCTGTGTCACCAAATGCATTTGGCAGATGATGATTTTCTGACTCTGGAATAAAAATAACTTTTTCACCCTGTCACTCATACGTATCCTATGGTATACAGTTGTTTATTTATTCAGATTACTTTACATACAATCCTTTCTGAAAACCTCACACACTCTGATCCATCATTTTGCAGCCTAACCTCACATTCCATGAAGGCGTGAAAACAGTTTTCCTCAGCTCACCTCTGCTCTGTTTGCCTCCCCCTGCTTTAAGATGTTATGTAAATGTGAGTAGGGGGATTGCTGCTACTTGCTGGGGTGTTGTTGGTAGAGATTTGTCCCGCAGGTGATAATTCCTTCCAGCGCCTCCTTTAAACTTCCCAATAAACATCCACCAATTAGCTGTGAGGAATTAAAGCAAACCCACGCATGTATTAACACATCCACACACTGCATATCCTCCTCACACATTCATGAGCTCTGTTAGGTGAGGGCCAGCCAGCATTAGTGACAAACTCAGAAGTGTGTATTATTCTGTGGATTCCACTTTAAGACACATAAAAGAAAATAAAGGAGATTAAATGAGAGAAAAGCCAGTTCTCTGTGGTCAGTGGGGTCAATATTAGTTTTAATGCAGGCTCAGACCTATTGATATCCTTAGGAATAATCTTGTCAAGCATCACCCAGCGGAACGGCCTTCAGAATGTTAGTTTTCATAATCGGAGGCTCTTGACAGGACAAAGGAGTGTGGAGACAGATGTAGGCCCATAATTTGCAAATCCCTGGAGGATGCTTTTTCTCCATCAGCACATCAGGCTTTTTTCACAGCATGGGCGACACTCTGAAAGTGTCTGTTTCACATCAAAGAGGACGGGCCTGAAACGGTGACATTGATTAATGCATTGCAAACATCCCATCCTCAGCCTGTCGCCTCACCTTTTCACAAAGCCCAGTGAACGGAAGATAAGACGGACATACCGGGAGACGCACAAACAAGCCTCTGCCGCCGCCTCAAATGTATTCATGGAGCTCCCTCTGTTGGATGAACCGCTCCACGGATGATCCACTGTCACGCTCGCCCTCTGACATCTCAGGACACTACACCAAAAATGGAAAAGAAGCAGTAAAATAAATAAATAAATAAAAATAATTAAAAAACTTACCAAGAACAACCAGCAGCAGGAGATTAGAAAAGGTTTGTCCAACTTAAAGTTAAGAACTGTGTGTTTTTATCATTTTCAAGAGTACACTTGGCCACATTAAACAGTTATTTCCTCGTTACTTCACATTAATAAACATTAAAAGCTCTACATAATGATGCAGTAAGCTTTAGTAAGTGAAGGATAATATATTTTCATATGCTCTGAAATATTTCCTCAGTGAATATGATATTTACCCTCAAAGACCAAGACCATCAACTGACTTCAAATGTTGAATAAGTTTTCAGTCTAATCATATTAATATGTTGAACTGATTAATTAAAAAGACACTTTCTCAGCTATTCATCATCATCAGCTATGACCCATTTGGACATTTGGTCATCTGCAACATTGATTGATCAATAAAATCTTTGTAGTTTGACATATGACAATTGCAGACACTTGTTTTTAAGTTCAGTCATATATTTTGTTGGAAAAGTCACTTTTTCTTCATTGCATCTGTTTTGATATATCAACCTTTAAATTTAATCTGATCATTTTGGAATATCTACATGATCAGTAAATCAAATATAGGAAAATACCTGATTTTCACTGAAAAATGCAAAATGCCAGGAAGTTGACACAAAAATATTTCTTGGTCTAGATCATATAGCCTTTGTTGACTTGATAAATGCATTTGGCAAAGTAAGTTTTTAAATCCCCAGTTTTATCATTATTATTAAATCATCAATACAGTATTGTATAGTGTTGTATTGTAAGTATTGGATTATAAAAGTGTAATCTATGACTTTGTATAGTTTCAGTCTTGAATTATTTAGTGATAGTTTGAGGCAAAGTAATATTAAAATGTGACATAGAAAATGCAGCAGTACAAGCTGATAAAATAATGTCTATCAAGATTCAAGAGGGTTTTTTTCTCCATTTGTGCACAAACAAACAGTCCAGTTACAAAGGGATTCTTGTGCAGGGCTCTCACGGAGACAAGTTAAAAAAAAAAAAAAAAAAAGTCAAAAGCCGAAGGGAAGGGGAAAAAATACCCAAAAGTGCTCAAACATGGTACAAGAATAATACTTTTTGAAAAATGTAAAAATATAATAAATAAATAATGAATGTATCCAATAGCCTAACCTGAAAGTCAGTGATGATAATGTGAGTTTTTAAAGAGCATTAATATGTTGGTCTGTACAAGCATCAAAAACAACTCTTGAAGGGTTTTGTTTTTGTTTTGTTTTGTTTTGATTTTAGCAGAAATAGTCAGCAAATACAAACTATTCTGCGGGATATTGAGTGACATGCTGTTAATTTAGTCTAACTTTGCTTTTAAGAATAACTTCTTTTTTCTTTTTTTTTTTTTTTACATTCAGTGCAGTTTTGTTTTGTTTATCTCCTGTTCTTACCATGCATTGTGCGTATGCCTACTAAATATTTGTCAAATTTGCAGCCCAATTTGTGGTGTTTCTGTAGCCTATTATGTAAGAATTTCCAAATATACAAGCAATGTTTTGAGCCTCTGTGAGGTCTGGCTGGCGGTGTGATGATGTGAAACCCACGGTGCCATTGTGATCCAAGTGGACCCCTTGTGGCTGTGGAGGGAACATGTGCAGCAGAGGCTTAACGTGCCGTGGGCTGTGGGAGGCGGCAACCTGCATCGACAATTACAGACACTCACTCAGAGTTGTTAGCTGTTTGTTCTGCTCGGAGGAAGACATCAAGCACCCAGAGAAAAAATGGAAAGTGAGAGCAAGAGAAAAATGAAGGAGAAATTTGGCCTGAGGCGGGACATCTTTAAGGAGTTCCTGGCGGAGTTTCTGGGGATATTTGTCCTAATAGTGAGTACCTCCCTCTGCACCTGTCATCCAGCTTAAACAGCCGCTTTAGAGCTTTGGACCAGTATGCTAATAAGGTGTCAGACTGAGTCTCCAGGGACTCTGACTGCTGTCCCTTACATGTCTCATAGACGTCTCTATTAACAGATATGATGCTCTGACTTCCTCTGTGATGTGCTCATCTATAGTTTGTTCCTGACAGACTGACTATAGACATCATAACAAGATGTGAATGAAGCCTGACTGTTGTGTTTACTCCAAATGCATCTGAAATTTCTAATCATTATGACAACAAGTCTAGTCTAGAACAAGTTAATTGAAACACACCAGAGTGTTTGTTCGTTTTCACTGCACAGATGAGTGGCGTTTAAAGTGTTTTCTTGTGATTTCTTGAAAAAGTTGCGTCCTTTTCATGTGCTTCTGTACTCACCTCCACCTGTCAACCTCCAGCTCCACCTGCCACCTCTCCGAGTCCAGTTTAATGACGGCAATGTCACATCAGAGGAGGGATGCAGCTTCCACCAAAGCCCTCTTTAGTTTTGGATGACTGCTCTCAAAACTTGTGTTTGAATTACTTCTGCCTTTTACCTAATAAGTAGGGGATTAATTATTTTCCCATCCACGAGTTGGACAAATTGTCTGTGGCAGTCGGAGGCTGTTGTTGGACAAGAGGGCTAGTGTTAATGGTGGGTATAATTGGAATAATTAAAAACAATGAGCCTTTCTACCTCCACCCTTTGTGTTTTTTGTTCTTGTCTGTGTCCCAGCTCTTTGGATGTGGTTCAGTGGCCCAGACAGTGCTGAGTAAAGGGGCTCTCGGGGAGCCCTTGACCATCCACATTGGTTTCACTCTGGGAGTCATGATGGCTGTCTACATGGCAGGGGGAGTGTCAGGTAAAAATAGTTCACACTTCAGCTGCATCCTCCTCACAATTCAGTTCCATCCTGCACGAATGTTTACACAAATGCTGCCCATTAAGACTTTTTCATTGCTCTCTGTGGTTTTTAATATAAAAAAAGGAAATGAATCAAACAAAAATAGAATGAAAGACACGGACAACAAAGGTCATCCACCACTGTTTGAGATGTGGTTCACACACTGAAAAGCAGAACTACATCAGGTTACTCAGTGTTATGTACATCTGCAAAGCATCAAACGTAAATATTTCTACTGAGGAAACTGTCGTGCTGCCATCATCCTGGTCCACTGAGTTTACTGGGCTGAATTTTATTTGCACTGACACACAAACCAGTTTGATACTTACAGTGTTACATAATGGAGAACATCAACTGGAAGTCAGGCAATAAATACGGATCCCACAGCAGAAACTGAAGCGTAAAATAAGTGCTATTCTGTGATGCGTTTTGCATAAAAATGGGGTGTTTTAGTAGCAATGGAGGTGTTGTGTCCTCATTTCCAAATGGGTTTTCATCAGGTGCATTCCTTAAGGATTAGCAGAAGAGGAGCCCACTGTGCTTTGCCGGTAACGACAGGGATAAGAAGGAAACGTGAAAATGTCACAGTACTTTACATGAGCTAAAATGGTGAGTGTCCATTAATCAGTAATCAAAAGATTCATTATGTCAAGGTCTGTCTATGTGCAGGCTTCATGAGCTGACTTCCATCACTTGTGGGAACAGAAAAATCACCCCTAAAAATCAAGAGGTTGTATTAATATAGTAGCATGTGATGGTAGATAATTAGATTTAATGAGCTAATAGTCTAAATAAAAGCCCACTCAAAGTAGACTTTGCATTTATAACTAACTAGTGTTGGGTTTAGGGTTGAATATACACTGTTGCCCATAAAGTTGGAATAACATTTTTTTTTTTTACCTTTTCTTATGAAATGATTGTGACACTAATTTATTCTTGATAGATAAAATGTAACTGGAACTCAGTATGTAATCACTGAACCTGGTCAAATGTGATTACTGATGAGTATGCATAGAAATAAAAAGAGGAATGTGTCTGAAAACAAAATTATTCCAATTTTATGGGCAACAGTGTATTTGACTATAGCATTATTGCAAACATTATGGTATCTATTTTCAAAAATATTGCATCAATTTTCATCATTACTGTTTTGAATGTAAAAAAAAAATTGTGTCAGTCAGGTCATTTTGTGTTTAAATCCTGGCTGATACATAAATGCAAAAGCAGGTCCCACTTTTTAGTACATACAAAATGCCCTTTTTAAATCACAATTAATTATAACCCTTGAATTCACAGATTCTTTGCAAAGTACTTTACTGCTTTAACACATAAAATTGATTTGCAGAACCAGAATGTGTTTCTGAAATGCATACACCTATTCCATTGAAAATCTAAGACTAGAAAGTGGGAAGCCAGCTTTTTCCTCACCACAGTATCTTGTTGGGGATGGCTGTTCTCATTCGGACTCATTTACAGGGCTGCTTGTGTTACATGTTTAATGACCGGGGAAGTGTTGTAAAGCTTCAGAGGAATAGTAGGGAAGCCTGAGGACAGGGAGGTTAATATATGGAGAACTTTTGCTGCATGAATGGGCCATTGAGCCCCAGGGTCCACAGCGCAGTGGGAAGCTTCTGTCCAACGACATCTCTGAAGATGATCATAGGTATTGGACTAATGAGCTTTACTGGGGCATGGGTCTCCAGAGAGGAGGGGGTCAGGTGTGACAAGCCTGGCTTTCTAGGCTTCCCTTCCAGAGCGGCCCCATAAGAGATGAAAACACAATTGTTTTCACTTTGTTGTTTCAGATTTCAGATGACAGTGTACCGTAAGTGTGACACATCATGGTCACTCTAATGACCTGCAGTTTACATGTGCCTTAAGCAGATTCAGGCAGATTATGTCAGATGCAATTCAGACAGGCAGGTCTGGCTGGCTGTCGTGGTCAGTGTTTGTGAACAGGATGGGGAGATTAACAATGGGCGCATGGCTGATACCCCCAGTGGTGTTACCACAGTGAGGTCAAAGCCAAGATCCCAGAGTGTTAAATAAATGACCCCACACTCCAGTAACATTTGGCTGGAATGTGTTTAAACATGCCTCTTTGGGACAATGTAGGGTATGGGAAAACAGGCCGTCTCTGAAGGCACACAATCCCACTGCCCTGTGTCTGTAAAATACCTCCTAAAGTTTGAGTAAACATTTGTAATAATCTGTCATTAATTCTAACTCAACCTTATCCTGTTAAAGGTGGTACAAGGGACATTCAGTGAGATAGAGGCTTTATCTCCTCAATTTATGCTTATTTTCTTTCTTTTTTTCTGACTAAGATAAAAAAAACAACTAAATAATGATATTATGATGGGTTTTTGGGAATTTGATGACCCTATAAAAGCAATGTGACAGGCAAAACTAATCATTATGTTTTTAGTTAGTTTATTACTTTTTAAAATAATTTCTATGCTACTTTAGTGCATTTCATCCAAATATTTTTCAGCTCATGTAGTCTGTGCATTGATGCAGGAGGCCATGTGAACCCTGCAGTCTCTCTTGCAATGGTGATCCTGGGAAAACTCCCTCTGAAGAAGTTCCCGGTGTATGTGGCAGCTCAGTTCCTTGGGGCTTTTGCTGGATCGTGTGCTGTCTACGGGTTGTATTATGGTGGGTACAAATGCAGTGACATGTTTTAAAAAGAAGACTACAGAAAATCAGAACTTTTTTTATCTTTAATTTTTGTTTCTTTTTCCCTGACACAGATGCTTTAATGGATTTCACCAACGGAGAACTTGTTGTTACTGGTGCAAATGCCACAGCCAACATATTTGCATCGTATCCCGCCAAACATCTGTCAGTCCTCAATGGATTTGTTGACCAGGTAGAGATAAAATGTGACCTCAATCAACCATGTGAAAAAAAATGAGGCCTTATGAGTAATTTCCACTGAATATAAGATAAACACTATCCAGTGAGTCTCAGTAGATGAAGTGAGTTGAGCACAAGATCACGTGAACATTTAATGCAGTTACAGCATAAATATGAAGCATAAATAGACATGTGAGTTGCTTATTGAAGTATGAACATTTGTGCTCTGAGGCTAAGAATAACTGCCATCTGCTCTGGATGTATATGATGTAACATATGTCAGTTTGTGTTTTTATCCGGATGTTAAAGCCCAGAACACAGCGTATTCACATTAGTTATAGAGGAGACTGCATTCCATGTCATTAAAACATACAAATTTGTGTTTGTCAGTTAACACACATGACATCAAACACATTAATACAGGACTTTTGTTATTTCCTACCTTCAATTTAGAGGATTTGATCAGTGCCTTTAAAGGAGCAAATTAGGTTATTGAACAATTAAAGAAAGAATTTCCTCCAAATTATTTTTTTTCTAAAAATGTAAAAAAAAAAAAAAAAAAAAAGAACAACTGGAGGGCAATTAATTGCACCCTGGTAAGGTTTCTTAATGTGCGGCCATTTGTTATAGTTTAAAGCTACACTATAACGCTAGGAGAAACCAGGGGAAAGTTGAAGCCCCCATAATAAGCTTAAATAAAATGGCATAGGTCAAAGGTCACCCACAGCCAACGACACAAACAAAAACATCCTCTAAAAAACAACAACAAACCTCAGTTTGTCACTGAATTATCCCCATCCCTTTAATTATTTACCCCTTTAGTTTTATTGTCTTTTGCAGCTCAATGATCAGAACATCATACTCAAGATTTGTATCATTTTCAACCATTTTTATGATGTTTTTGTTTTCAAGGTAATTGCAACTGGCATGTTGGTCCTTTGCATCCTGGCCATCACAGACAGGAAGAATATCGGTGCTCCAAAAGGCATGGAGCCTCTGTGTGTCGGTCTCGCCATCTTGGCCATTGGAGTGTCCATGGGTCTGAACTGCGGTTATCCCATCAATCCTGCAAGAGACCTCGGCCCTCGGTTCTTCACCGCTGTAGCTGGTTGGGGAATGGAAGTATTCAGGTAAATCCATCAGACAGAGCACATATCTGGAGCTGTACTTGGTTTTATATTGGAAAGATTCATGAAAAAGTAAAAGGGGTTTTTCTGAGTGCCTGAGAGCTCCATTATCTGGTTCTTCTCTCACACTCACCACTGTCTGAGATGGAGTTGATGTGTGAAGTGGGTTTAACCATGCGGCTGCTCTTTCTCAGCCCACATGCAGAGCAGTGTTTGTAGCTCTATCTCTGCTCTCTTCACAATCTGAATTAATATTTCAAAGACGTGGATGTCGTTTCCTGCCTTTACGAAAAAGGCCAGTGGAAATGAAGTAAACGGTGAGACATTCTATGCACATAAATATGAAATATTCAGTGCTTCATTACAAGAATGGTACAATTGTTCCTCAGTCTTCTGTCCTTATTATCCTCCAGTCATCACTGCAGTTTGTTTTAGTGTATGTGCAGTAATACACCTCTAACAGTAAGATGTCACAGGCTATTTACTGCTAAAATACATCACTTGCTCAGTAAATTATTATTATATATTATATTATTATTAATATATATTATTCTGATTCTAACATTCAGGTAGCTAATGCTAATGGTGGATGTTGGGGCTGGTCAATATGGCAAAAAGGATAAAAGTTTTCATATATACCAACATATCAGTAATTATCACAATATATACCATGTCATTATTTCATTCAAGTGTGAGTTTTGGTCTGAAGTGAAAGATGAAGCAAGTAAATGATTTAAAAGTATGTGTATATTGCAACTAAACCAATGATAACATCATAAAAGACATAAAATGACAAAAAAGAAAGACAAAACAAGATGAAAACAGATCGAGATGATAAAAAATGCATCAAGACACATCTGTAGTCTCTGATTTTATGATTCAGTATTCATTTTCTATTTATCTATTTGTATCAAATCAAGAACAATTTAAATATGACAAAGTCTTCTTGAAAACCATAATAAAATGTCAAAAGTTTAGAAGAAGAACCTTCAAAACAATTATATTGATAAAATATTTGTGCATCATGAAAGTATATGAGTAACATTAAGTAAAACTGAAGTTAAGAAGTTAAAGACCCCCTTTGAAGTCAGTCATGCAAATGCTACATTTTCACTCCCTTTAGTTTCTGTGCTTCACAAGTCGATTTTCCATTAGACATACGCACAAAACTTTACCAATATTTACTAAATGTCGAAAAAGCAGAAGTGCATAATGTCAGATTTTCCATTAAGTCACAAATGCTATGATTTGTTTATTTATTATGGTGAGATGTCAGAAGTCATTCCATAAACATGGCCACGAACATAAATATCTGTTGTTTTGAATCTAGAATGCTCTTTACCCCTCTATTCCGTACTAAATTCAAAAATGATTGGGTTTCTTCGTGTGTCCACACATACAACATGTTTGTTTTAAAACTCTTCTTCTTCGTTTGTTGTAACACCCATCAACATTCATATTTTTTAGTTCACATGACTCTAGTTGTGCAAAAAGGTCTTCCATTGCAGTTTTGTGCAATATATCAATGTCACTATGCCCAAAAAACCACCTCTGGCAAGTGCAAAAACTTTTCAGCAAAAAACAAGAGCTTTGGTGAAAGTGTCGTTTTTCTATTAGCAAATTTTCATGCACAAGTTATATTTGCGCAATTTCAGGGTCAATGGAAAAGCGACTACAGATTAAAACTACAAATGTCTCCACTCTTGAGTGTAAATGTTTTGTCAGTCATTTTCCATGTATTTATTCAATTTAAAGTGTAGTCATATAAGCAACGTACACATATTACATTCAGCTCTGTCTTTGGTAGCGTGCTAACATCAGTATTTATTTCCAAATCATATTTCTTTATTAAGAACCATTTATTCATGAGGGTTAAAGCTATAGAAACACCCACACATGCCCAAATTCCACATCCTTGCCATCCTGATATCACCTGAGTAAATACTGTCTCTTACAAACAGAATAGGGAACAAGGTACATCCTTGTTTCACTTCACTTTGGACTTTGTCAAGAGTAAATAAAGTGTCTTACTGATATACATGAAATAAATGACAATAGCTGTATTTATGTGCCAGGAGTTTAGTGGACATGTAGTCACTTTGATCCTCCATAAAATATTATTACTTAACATTTAATTCACAGTAAAGTGGTCGAATCCTCCTTTTCCCACTCTAACTGATGTGTTGTTTAGTTTGTGACTCATTCCTTCTTCTTGTGCCAGTTCAGAGGTTTTTTCGCCCCTGAAAAGACAAACATATGTCACAAGTTGTGCCCTACAGTATTCAAAGTGGTGAGCATTTCTCACTCAGCGCTGGCACATTTCCACTGAGGAGCTTTGTAGTTAAGCAGACATTTCTGCCAGAGTAGGTTTCCAGCTCCCAGAGTTTTCCAGGTCATGTTTTTCAATGTAACAGGGCAGAGTTTCTGATTCTGTTTGTGCTTTTATTCTTGGTTTGTCATCAACCACACTTTGGCCTTTTCTTTGTAACCCCTGACCCTGGACGTGGATGTCAATGCTAATTCCACCGAAAGAATCAAATGAAGAAAAAACATCAGTCAGACAAATGTGAGGCTTTGATGAAAGCAGCACAAAAACAGACATGAGTGTTATTTAATCTTATGTTATGTCAGAAACCATCATATAAAGTGTTTGGATACTTTTTGTCTCCATAAACAGCTGTAACTTTCAGAAGATGGTTCATCAGTTTATGTATTTAGAAAGATGGCTTTAATGCACATATAAGCCCTTGGTACTACCAGCTTTAGATCATGCATAAATTCTGTGCTAAATCTCACATAAGCTTTAACATATGTGACGTGAACAGCTACCAACGCCGTGCAGTCCATTAAAGAGTTGATCTAGTGTGAAGGCTGGTACTTGGCTCCATGCACTGTTCACGTCAATGTGACCCTCTGTGTGTCTGTCTTCTGCCTGATCATCTTAACTGTGGCCATAGATTAACGTCTGTAATCCAGCTACTACATTCTCTGATCTACTTCCTGAATGCTAACAGGAGAGAAAGATGACAGTCAGACACTTGTTTACGTTCAAGATTGTGGATTGGCTCGGTTACGTGAAGACCTTTCACCTAAAGACTGAGCAGTAGGATGCTCATTTCCCTCTGGATCAGTAAAGTCTGTCTGAGGTCAGGCAGAGTGAGAATGAGGACACATGTAGGTGTGACACACAGAGCTACTTAAGACTCAGCTGTAATCTGGGATAACTGCATATAACTTTACTCAGGTAGGAAACTGGTAACATAAACATACACACTGGACAGGCAGTATACTGTTGTTTTGTTTTTCTCCCCATTTCTTTAAAATTATTTCATCCCATAAATCTGGAACATTGTAAAATATGAGATAAATATATACAATGGTCCCACTATTTACATTGTGAGTGCCCCCTATCTAATACACACTGTTGCCCATAAAGTTGGAATAAAACATTTTTACCTCTTCTCATGACATGATTGTGACAATGTGATTTATTCTTGATAGAGAAAGTGTATCTGGAGCTCAGTATGTAATCACTGCACCAGGTCTAAGGTGATTACTGATGAGTATAAACAGGAAAAAATAGGAATGTTTCTGAAAACAAGCTTATTCCAACTCTATAAGCAACAGCATATATCGCCAAATGATCATTTCAGCTACGACTATGAATCATGCATTTCTTTAAAAGCATCAAGCGATTTGACCTTGTCTTTAATATTGTAGAATTTGAACGACAGTTAAATAAAGCTAGATAATTTAATATTGTTTTGCCGATGCTTATTTATCTGGAGCTATCACACTGCTGACTTAAAGGAGACAGAGAGTAAAAAGTTTTAATTTGTTTTTAGATGTATCCACCACAAATCTATAACAGATTTTCGCCATCCACATTATGTTTGAGGTACAATATCTCAGGAATGACAGAATGGCTGAAGGATGAACTTTTTTGCCCACATGTGACCTGTAGCTGATCTGTTACAGACAGTTTGAACAGCACTAATTCAATCTTTTCAAATCTGACCCAAGCCACTTTCATATGTGGTCCTAAATCCAATACATATCTGATATTTCAGTCTAAATGACCATGTTGCATTTATCCAACCTTAACGTCATTGAAATGCCACAAACGTCACAATTCTACCACCTCCCCTTTCAATACCTGCAATGTCTCAGGAACATGGTGAGTGTATTACTTAAAATATGACACAAATATTCACTTGGACTCAACAGTCAAAAGTGCCAGTCCATAAAAGATAAACTAAATAAGACAAAAACTAAAGAAGTTAGTAAAAGAAGTTGTTGAATGTGTCTGATTGAACGAAGGGTTTATGTTGCATTATAGAACAGGTGCAGGGGCTTTAAAGATAATGTTAAATTTCAAAAAACACTCATGGCAAATGCACACAGCCTTTTCAGATAGCCTGAAATACACCATTTAGAAAGCTGTATCTTTGTGATTACACAAGTAAAAGTCACCTCCCTCAGGCTATACACACACTAATATAATCTCTGTCCACATGAATGCTTTATCAACATTCAGAAATAATCTCTGAACATTGTACCACTTCTGAAACACATGACTAGGAGGCTCATAGTACCAATGGGTGTGAGAATTGTCTTAAACTGCTTAAATAACAGGTTTCCCACGGTGAATGTAATCAGTAATAAGATGATAACGTGGAGAGTAGAACTGCAGAACAGCTGCTGGCAGATGCAGCCAGGATAGTATCGGCTGTAATCCAGTACTCATGGTAGATTAACAATGGATGGTCAAGTGCCAGGATGTGTACATGGTGGTGTCCATGGCATTGACAGGAAAAGTGAACCAACAGACACTGACGTGGCTGAGATGAAGACAGCAAAGTATTTTGAGCTGATATGAGAGTACATATTCAAGGGATGTGTGGGATGTACAATAACATGTTAACCCATAAAGACCCAAACATCCACCGATGACCAAAAGCATCTGCTGATTTAAAATGTTTAATATCTGTTGATCCACTAATCCTATCAATCCCTGTAAATAATTGGTGTAAAATGCAGTTTGTCATCTTTTCATGGTCATCAGATATGACCCATTTGGACGTTCAGAGGCTCCTTAGTGAACTTTGAAACACCGTCATCTTCTACAACATTGATTCACCAGTAAAACCCACGGAGTTTGATCAATGACAGTGGATGGAGACACTTGTTTATGTGTTCAGTTATTAATATTTTTCTGAAA
The DNA here is from genome assembly GCA_037367295.1 of Apogon hyalosoma. Taxonomy (NCBI): domain Eukaryota; kingdom Metazoa; phylum Chordata; class Actinopteri; order Kurtiformes; family Apogonidae; genus Apogon; species Apogon hyalosoma. Next base: position 39,312,344 of record JAPQRP010000019.1, on the reverse strand, counting down.
GAATCACTTTTTCTTCAGTTTTCTCTGTTTCTGATATAATAACCCTTGAGCTTTTGCAAACATCTAAATGATCAGTGAATTAGATATAGGAAAATAACAGATTGTCACCCAAAAAAATGCAAAACAAAAAGGAGAATATTACAATAAATGATGATAAATTACTTCAGAAAGGTTAAATACAGAGAAAAAATCATATGGGAAGTGCTACAAAAGTAACACTGGGTCTTTATGGGTTAAATAGACCAATTCAATCAGTTGTTTTTTGCCACCTGCACTATCAAACTTCTCCTTTAGGGTTATTTGTGGTTCTGTGTAAACTGAAATTAATATTCATTTATTTATTTATTTCCCGAACCGTTTAATCCTCAAGAGGGTCGTGGAGGGTCTGAAGTCTATCCCAGCTACTAGTGCATTGCAGGACTGACATATACAAACAAACAACCATTCACCTTCACATTTACACCTACTCGCACGTCAGGAGGAAATAGAAAAGTACATCTAAACTCCACACAGAAAAGACCCCCCACTGCACCCCCATGCCGCCCCTGAAATCAGTAATTCAGAGTAAATATACAAGTCAAATGTGAAATCCAAATTCTGTCTTATTTGCCTGCAGTTCATATGTGGTCTGTTTCTCCATAGTAACAGAAGACCCTCCCTTTAAGTTGAAGTAATTACAGTCAGCCAGTAGTTTACATTTTAAGACATGATGCTTTATTGTTGTTACCACAGAGCTGGTGGCTGCTGGTGGTGGATCCCCGTGGCAGGACCGATGGTGGGCGGAGCAGTTGGAGCCGGCGTTTACTTTCTCCTCATTGACTTGCACCATCCTGAGCCTGAAAAGCAGGAGGAGAACAATATTCAGGACAAATACGAAATGGTGACTATGAGCTAAAATATAGAACAAGAAAAACAAAGCAGAGCAACAAATCTGTGGCTGTTTGAAAGCAGAAGTCTTTGTAACACTAAAATAACAATTTACAGTAAGGAGTCTGTTTTAAACACTTGGGGTTTATGTTGTAATAACAGGCATGAATCTGAATATGCAACGCCACTGTTATTTATAAAATATGCATGAATGTTTTATGAAGCCTTTGACACAATTTTTATAGAAGGTTAAATCGATCTATTGCTTACTACTGCTTACAAATTACATTTTCATCCATTCATCATAACCCTATATTCTGTTTTAACTCATAACCCTACGTCTATATTATTTCATGTGTTACTGATTATAAGTGTGATAATCTCATGTCATTAGAACAATTATTTGCCAAGTTCCTGTAAAGCTTTTTTTTTTTTTTTTTTTTTTACTGTTTCTTCCTGCACTAATTGATCATCTTATACAGGATGTTTGCTTTTCTTTCCATTTCGTCTTTCAGTATTAGCTTCTTTAGCTTAGTTTAGCATAGCTTAGCTCAGCCTAGCTCTGCGCAAGTATGTTTACTATCATCTTCTTTGTTGTGTAAAAGTGCTACAATTCTTAATTTAGACTGATTGACAGATAAACAGAGCTCACAAAGGAAACTACTGGGCCTATACTGCTTATTTTCTCTTGATTTCTTCCTGTAGTAGTGGCATTAGCTTTCTTAGCTTAGGTTAGCATAGCTTAGCTCAGCCTAGCACTGTGTAAGTATGTTTGCCATCATCTTCATCATGTAAAAGTTCTATAATTCTTTATTTAGCTAGAGACTGACGGACAGACAAACACAGCTGATAAATGAAAATTCAAGGCCTATACTGTTTATTTTCTCTTTATTTCTTCCCATAGCAATGATATTAGCTTTTTTTTTTTTTTTTTTAGCTTAGGTTAGCATAACTTAGCCCAGCTCTGTGCAAGTCCTGTATGTTTAGTAAAGTTCTTTATTTTCTTTATTTAAATAGAGACAAGCTGACAGATAAACAGAGCTGATAAAGGGAAAAATAAGGCATACACTGCTTATGTTTTCTCTATTTCTTCTTGTAGTAATGGTAATAGCTTCCTTAGCTTAGCTTAGTTTAGCATAGCTTAACTTGGCCCAGCTCTGTTAACCATAATTTTCTCCATCATGTAAAAGTTCTATAATTATTTAGAAACAGACTGATCAACACATGAACAGAACTATTAAAGAAAAAAACTAGGCTTAAATATATTGTTTATTTTCTCTTTATTTCTTCCTGCTTAGCTTAGTTTAGCATACCTTAGCTTAGCCTAGCTCTGTACATTTACCCTCATCTTCTTTATCACATACACGTGATAGAATTCATAAATTTACTAGACTGATCAATAGATAGACAGACAGGGCACTTTTATTAAATTTATGCTATTGCAAAATAAAAAAAAACAAAAAAAAGTCATCTAATTAGCTTTTGTGAAATTCGGATCCTGCATTAGATCACATTTTTGCAGAAAAAGAAAATTCTAAACATTCACAAGCACCACTTACAGACTTGTGTGCAAAAGCTGAGATCAAATAATGAACACTAGTAGTGGCTGAGGTCTTCAATGGTGCTTTTGTCCTAAAATAAGCGCTGGACCAACAGTGAAGCTCTCCTGGAGCCGGCTGACTCCAGTTTACCCTTCTCATTTTGCCCACAGTGTGTCAGTGTGAACTCCCAGCCATATATCTCAAACTAGCGTCACCACGTCACATTCTTGCACATGTACCGTGAACTGATGCGAAGAGTTTGCATCCAGGACTCACAGCTTCAGAGCCTGATTTTTTATTTTTTTTGCTTTACATATTCCAGGGATTCCGATCATCAGAATCAGAATCAGCTTTACTGGCCAAGTACGTGCACACATACAAGGAATTGGACTTCAGTAAGCTTTGCTTTGCCCTCAATGTACAGATGTTATGTGTTAAGATAAATATTAATAAGACAAAAGAAGGGATTAAGAATTTAAGCTTAAAAAATAATACAAAAATATCAAATCTAAGTTAGAATAAAAAGACAAGACTTTCCCTTACACTATTATATACAAGCATTATTTACACAATTTACAAGGAATATGCAAATCTAAATGTATGATAGTGCAATTTCATGGAGTGTATAATCATGTATGCACACTCAGTTCCCTATACCTCTTTCTCTGCGTACCAAAAGTCAAGCCTAGTTTCCTGAGTATAAGTGGGGTGTATCATCCATTTCCTGCATCTTTAAGTTAGAGTTCGTCCAGATGTTTCGCCCCCGGGTCTATACAGTGATCTAAAATTGCTGAACCATCCAATACTTTAGAACGGGACATAGTATGCCAGGATATGTAGACATTAGAACAGGGGTGAATGCAAACACGGCTCATGTTTAACCTGCACAGACTCCTGCCACAGCTGGCCTGATATCTGATAATCTCCCAGCCACGAAAACCACACTGAGCACCAACAAAAGAATACTGCTATTTGTTCAGCTTTGCTATGGAAGTGGTGTATGACGAAGATGTATTATTTTTCATTTTAACACCAGCTGCATGCTTAAAGTATGCGGAAAGTTGAACGCTCTTGCCTTTCGTATTTTCACCTTTTGACCTGCAGGAAAGACAGAAAAAAACATTTATTTTTTTTTAGTAATGCCTTTTGGTCTATTCAGGTGAGGCCAGCAGAGGGCAGTGTTGGATCACGAAGGCGCAAACTTGATGTGGACAAAAAATAGTAGAAATTAGAGAAATGTAGGGTCAGTGTTCACCTCACAGGAAGGCTATTTATAGTTTGCGTGCAGCCTAGAAGGAGAATGACTGCAACTAAATATTAGGAATCGAGCACAACTGGAGGCTGTTTTCAAGGAAGAATTTAACCCATAAAGACCCAAAGCGTGTACTGATCTAAACTGTTTCATACCTGTTGATCCACTAATCCTATCAATACATGGAAATAATTGGTGTAAAATGCAGTTTATCATCTTTTATCATGACCCATGTGGACGTCCAGAGGCTCCGTAGTGACATCATCTACAACACTGACTGACCAGTAAAACCCATGGAGTTTAATCAATGACAGTGGATGGAGATGCTTTAGTTTATGCTCAGTTACGTCTTTGCTGAAAAAGTTACATTTTCTTTAGTTTTCTCTGTTTCTCATATAACAACCTATGAATTTACTCTGAGCTTTAATGAACATCTATATGATTAGTGAATAAAATATAGGAAAATACATGATTTAAACTGAAAGAATGTGAAATCCTGAGGATAATATTACAATACATGGTGACAAACCACTTAAGAAAGGTTAAATACACAGAAAAATTCATTTGGGAGGTGACGGAAAAGTAGCACTGGGTCTTTATGGGTTAAGAAAAACTTTGGAGTTCTTTTGAGTTTTTTGGCCGACTCTGACCCTTGACCCCCGACCCCTGAATCCCTTCTTCTAGAGTGCATTACCGCTGATAATAATGCAATGTTATGTGCATATGTGTGTGTAACATCATGTCTGTTCACATGCATGTGTTTGGAAAGACGCTAAAGCTCCAAACAGTTCACATACAGTCACGGAAAACATTATTAGACCATCAAAAGTCATCAAAAACAATGGTTATGCAATCCAGTCCTAACTCCTGTGTGGATCATGGGACTAAAACAGACAGAAAAGAAAACA
>JAPQRP010000019.1:39281324-39307676 GCA_037367295.1 Apogon hyalosoma | reverse complement strand
TAGAACAATTATTTGCCAAGTTGCTGTAAAGCTTTTTTTTTTTTTTTTTTTTTTTACTGTTAACCTACAACTTTATATTTATTTAGCACTTCATTTTGTCAAAATGTCTAAAAACATACTCATTACTAATATTTTAAATCAGTGTGTTACGGTATGGTATGAAATAATGTGCTTTGTGGAGTGACTTCCTTATTTTATTTCACTTCATCCTTTGCATGGAAATACACTCATGTCACTGATTGTTTTACCTTGTTTTGTTATGTACATTTCTTTAAATATACAATCTCAAAGGATATAATAATTTTAAATTTTTCACTCTTCCCCATAAATTGTCTGCCACATTAACTGAAAAGCCATAACTGATCCGAAAATATGATAAAACACGTATCTTAAGGGAAGATTTCTATTTTCAAAAGATAAATACTGCTTACACTGGTATTTCAAAAAACGGCTTGAAACTGTGAAGTGGGAGTGTATGACACTGGCATTTTTTTTTATATAGTTTGTCATTGGCATAGAGATACATGTATTTGTTTTAGAATAATATGCATGACAGAATGGATGCATATCATGTGATGTTGATACATGTATGTGTTTCTTAATACTTGTGATATTATTGCAGTACACTGAATGTCGTTTTACATGAGCACAGAAGTTAAGCAGGCTCATACACAGGGCATTTGGCGAAGTGACAATCACATTTTTATGTGAGGGAAGTTTTCTGGTTTTGCTCTGCTTTGGGGAGCATCGTCTGCTCTCGTTTTTGTGTTGATGGATGTTTATACACGGCTAATTTGCAGTGAAGTGGTTTATACTTATTTTTCTTATTGTCCTACACTTTGGTGTCTTTTGTTCTTGTTGCTTATTTTGAGCTGATTTTATTCCTAACATTATTCTCTGAAGCTTTCTGTTTCTACTTTCTGTTTGGTTTTCTTTTACACCCTTGAGTGTGTCCTATTGTAATATGGAATAAAATTTGCTGAAGTGATTTTTATTTACACTTGTTGTGGCACTTTCTTTAACCCTTAGTTGTGTGCATTTTACTGTGTTCATGCATATGAATTTTGGCAAGTTTGTGTATTTTTACTTTATCTTGTTATTTCCAGCTCAGCTCCTATAGGATGTCTAAAATACACAGTGTAGAAACAAAGGTTACACTCATGCTGTTAAGCTACCTTATGAAGAGCACATTTTTATACCAGTAAAGTATAAGTGTGAGTATTTGACCCAGCATAAAAAATAATAATGCATAAAAATCATTGTTGCTATCAAAATTAATGCATTAATGTGGATTAATCCATCATCATGATTAATCTGATTAAACTTTTAATCAATGTATTTTTTTATTCATTTTTATCTGAAAACATGGTGGCATCATGACAAAAACCTGGCCTTTAAAGCGTTAAAATATTTTAAAATGAATTAACATTTGAAATCAATAATCGGGTCAGATGTAAGTGAAAAAATTAACACAATGAAGGCAGACTATAATATTAATGTATAATATGTTTTGTAGCTTGGCTTTAATTATGATCATCATGACCCAGTCATATTTTGCAAGGCTTACAAATCATAATTATAATGCTGTCAAACACATTTGATCTCATTTACAAGAACAAATTCAGTTAAATGACAGCTTTCATTAGTGCAGACTGTGCTGCCGTCTGATATACTAGATCCGATGACTTTTACAAAACAGCATATTCCTGTCCCACACTAAAAAATAAAGAAAATTGCTTAAAACAGCTGAGGACAAATTTTAGCCTTACTACTAGAGCTACAATCATTCAGAGCATTCATTCATCCAAACATAATTCCAATGCACCATACGCAAAACCATCAATAATCAAGTAGCATCTACAGTGAATATAGAGTAAATTCTAAAAGAAGACACGTGGAAAAGCTTACATAACCTCATGGAGAATGGATGAACAGTTTTTTTCAGTCCAGTGGTTTCCAGTCTCAGTGCATCCTCTGTAATAATTGTTAATATAATAGGCCACATACTAGATACATTTTGGTCATAATAAACCTGTGAGACAGTTTCATTTCTCCACTGTTCATTTTGATGTATATATATTTGTTCAGTCACTGGCAGGTTGCCTATCAACCTGACCAGACACAAAACACACAAAGGAAAACATGCAGTATTTGGAAAAGCAAAGGTTTGTGTTTTGTGTGAACCTGCAGATTTGACATCAAGCATTAAACAAACTGTAACTTTAACTGTTTTACTGCTGATCTGAAGTAAAGCTATGAGGAACAGGCTCATGTCTGACGTGTTACACATATTAGATAGAGGATGCATTCACTGGAGCGTGTGGTATAGAATCTATATTTGTGCATGTGAGTGTCTACACCCCCAAGTACGCCTGATAGATGAAACGTTTCAGATTTAGGTTTTCCTTAACCCATAAAGACCAAGTGTTACTTTTGTGGTAGTTCCCAAATAAACTTTTCTCTCTATTTCACCTTTCTCAAGTGATTTATCACCATTTATTGTAACATTATCCCCTGTATTTTAAATTTTTTCAGTGTAAATCATGTATTTTCCTACATTTAATTTACTGATCATGTAGATATTCAGAAAAGGTGAGTAAATTTCGGGATTATTATATCAAAAATAGAGAAAACTGAGGAAAAAGTAACTTTTTCAGCAAATCTATCATTAACTGAACATTAAAACACCCATCTGTAACCACTGTCATTGATCCAGCTCCATGGGTTTTACTGGTGAATCAATGTTGTACAAGATGATGGTGTTTCCATATTCTCTACGGAGCCTCTGAACATCCAAATGGGTCATATCTGATGACCATGAATACATGACAAACTGCATTTTACCTCAGTTTTTTACATGTATTGATAGGATTAGTGGATCAACAAGTCTCAAACAGTTTATATTAGTAGATGGTTTTGGTTGACAGTGGATGTTTGGGTCTTTATGGGTTAAATATATCTGACAATGAGAAACAATAAATATCCAATCAATCAGCTGTTAATTACACGTGGGGTAAACACCCACGACACAAGTTGGACATGTTATTTGTCATCCAGTTCAATGAAACAGCAAGAACTGACACATATAAAATTAATCCAGTATTAGAAGTCATCCTGTGTTCCCCAAGTTCTGACAGACTTTGGAAAATCAGCATTTTTCCCATCATGCACCATGGTCGTGGAATAATCTACAAAAAACTGTTAAGCTACAAACATTCATTTCTGTTAGTGAGTTTAAAAGTATCATGGAGAATGCAGTGAAGGAGGAATGTCATGGTTTTTCTTGATGTCATTATGGTTGAATAGTTGTTATTGTGTTTTATTGTTTCATTGTGTATCAGGTATGTATTTTATATTATTTGGACTTTGTATGGACTCTGTATGGCTGCTACCTTGGCCAGGTCTGCCTTGCAAAAGAGATTTCTGATCTCAGTGGGACTCCCTGGTTAAAAAAGGTAAAATAAAAATAAATAAATAAATAAAACAGGTTATTTACTTTATGGGTATTTCAAGGTGTTCGACCATTGAAAACAATAGTTTGGTTTGATTCTGATCCATATTGTCTTTATTTCATGTTTTTGTTTCTTCCTACTGTGAAATCTCAAAATAATGGATAAAAACACTCCCAAAAGTAATAATTAAACCAAAAAAAAATCTGAACAAATGATACACCATCTGTTGACTGATATGTTGGTTGTGGGCATTAAGTAGAATTTTTACCTGCATCATTTTAGGAAAAAAATTATTTGATCCTTGACACGTTGAATTAGCATTACTGACAGCAACAGAAAAAAATCAAAACAAAACAGATGAACACAAACCAGAATATACCTGACCATGAATGTTAAATGATTTTGTGCTCAAGATAAAACATTCAGTTTTGATTAAGAAAAGACAGACTGTTGAATTAATGGATGAAATAATTTAAACATTAATCTACGTCATTTCATACAGTAAAAGGGAAAGAAAAAACGGTCCACATGTGGAGTGTGAGTGCTGCAGTTGCGTCATCATTGTGTGAGGGTCTGTATGACCATAATGTGGCCGTTAACCCTGAGTGTGTACTCAGAGAAACTGAAAACAGTCCACTGAAGGGTGATAGTACATGTCAGCTGTGACAGGTTCACTTCTCTCATCTGAGCTCAGGGCAGTCCAAACAGATAAGATGATCTGTCCTCGACTTGCACTGATCGATAATCTCCTGAAACAGCAACTGCACTATCATTTAATTATTCAATCAATAGGATAATTTTATTATATACAGATAGAAAGATAATCTCAGAACACAAACATAAAATACGAACTGTAAAAATGTTTGAGTAGATGCAGGAAATGTATTCTTTGAGGTTAATCTTTTATGTATACCCATAAACATAAAAAAAAAAAATGAAACGTTAGAGCTGTTTCCACATAAAAGTCTGTAATATTGGCAGTATTCAGTGTCTGGCTGAAGCTCTCCTCCCCATTCATACCTTTGCTCTTTCACAATACGTGTGATTTACACAGTCCAGCCCCCAGCCAATCAGAAAACGACTAAATGATCCGAATCCATAAAACCATTATTCCATGAGTCCCCTCTCGCTCTGGACAGTAAAGTAAAATGTGCTTTCTACTTTGATTTCAATCAATGTGATAGTGTAGACACTTCTGAAAACTTTCTGCGCTCACAGACCAAAGGATCTGAGCTTCATTCATTCTGATCCTGTCATCCTCACCTGTGGGAGACGTATTGGCCTGAAGGACTAACAGTGTTTGACTGTCCAAGTGTCTGACATGTCTGTGGTTAAAATCCTCTGCTGTTTGCTGTTAACGTATCACTTCAATGAGGGAAAGAAAATTAAAGGACATGGAGCAGGTGAGTGAAATGTCATGTTTAACCAACCCCCAAACTGTTTTAAATATATTTTTAATGAATGGATGTAAAAATGAATTCCAAAGGGAAATCCATCATTTATTTTACCATCCATTTTTTGGATATAGTGGTTGCATATGGTCAGAGCGGTCGTCTGAACTCCACAGTTCAAACAATAAATTATGTAATGGACTTCCAGCCCCAAAACTGGCTGATTTTCCCCAAAATGTACCACAGAACATCAAAAATCACCTTCACACATATCACATTTAAAGCTTTATGTCCTAAGTATAAGTGGGCATTATATGTGGGTAATGGCGAGCCCCTTACCCACATGGCCAAAGTGTGGTATATGCACTATTTTATGGCTATTCTTCTTGATAATTATGCTTGATTGGGGTATTTTTCTAAGTTTCCTTTCTCCTGTAAGAATATAAGTTTTGTTTGTTTAAAGAAAACACATCTGTGCAGCATGTTTGTAAATAGGAATCCTCCAGTTAATATTTTGTAGTTTATCTGAGCGATGTCACTGTGGGTGGAAACAGCTGATCCCCCATTTTAACATTTCTCTGAAGACTCACTGAACAAAACATGTGTATCCTGGATTCACAAAACATTTAACTGTTTAAAATCTACTAAACACCTTGTTTGAGCAGATTTCTTTACATCTGTTTGAGATATTTCCATGGCTCAAGCAACACTGTCACCCATTGCAAAAACTGAATATGGAAAATCTGATACTGAAAACGTTTAATGGTGTGGGGGGGTTTTTTTGTTTGTTTTTTTTTTCCCAACAAATAATTAGAAAACTGTGATCAAGAGGAAAGTATCTCCTGAAATGCTTCACAGAACCCTAAAACATATTATAATACACATACATATAAGCCTCCAGTCACAGCTCACAGAAAAAACACAGCACCAGCTTCTTTTTTTATATGCTTTTGGGACGTTTGTTTTGCAATATTGAGCATGATAAGATTTAATGGCAGGGGTCTTTTTAGTTTGTCACATTGATTTTAATTGTTTTTCATGTTCATATGGATACACAGTCATAACAGTGAAGAGACACACAAAGACGGGCTGGGATTTAAGGAGCAGAGAACAGATGGATGATGAATGATAGATGGATGATTACTGTTTCCACTGCTGAAATGTTTTCATCATGGGCTTCATATCAGGAACCAGAGTGAAGAGCATGGCAGCTATATCAAAGTGTGTTTAGGCGCCTCGGTTTCTCATGCTATTACCATCAAAACTTTAAAATAATAAATGACTGACACGAATCAAAAAGAAGCCACCAAGGAAATGTAATGATATATTTGTTTGGAGAAGGATCTGTAGTGTTTGTGATAGGAGGTTTCTGAGCTGTGGGTTTAAACATGTTAAGGAAGGAGGAGTTTGTATAAAAAATTACGAGAAGAGTCTGGCACACTTTCACTTGATGGGACTTTTAGTGAAGCCAAATAGGACTGCATGACCTGGAAGCACAGCAAAGTGCTTCTGGAAGGGGCGTTGGTCATCTTACACGGGCTCCAACATAAAAAAGATTGATTTGTTACTGTTAAATCTCAACTAATTACATCAATGCATGAATTTGAATATTTTCTCTGCTGTCAAACTAACATATACAGTGAATCTTTTTGTAATTATTCACCATAGAGTAAACATATGCAATACCTTGGCGTGTTCAGATATACAGAGTTATCATCCAGAGTAAACAGATGACTCTTGTGCTGTTTGATTTCTGAATGTAGCCGACGCAGAGCAGAGGGCTGTCCCACAGGTTAAAGAGCCGTATGTCAGCAGTTCAGTCTTCAGCCTGTTTTTACAAGGTGAGGACACCTGCACACTGGACCCTCTGCAGCTGCAAACGCTGACCTCCTGCGGCTTCAACAGCAGTAATCCCCTCATCATCATCACTCACGGGTGGTCGGTAGGTCACCTCACACTGATCTTCCACTTCACTGAGCTGAACCAGTGGATACAAAACATGGAGCTTGACCAAAATGTAGAAACAGCTGCTGGCAGAGCTTTAGGAGTAAATGGTGCGTGGCAGTTAGGCACAAAATTCTGAGATGACAACATAATGTGTGAAATAAACAAGGAGGCTTGGGCTCAGAAACAGATTTAGATCATTTAATGGCACTGACTGACTGCATAGATATCATTTACTATTAAGGAACATCTGATTATTATTTCAAACCGAATTGTAATACCATGGAGTAAATGATCAGCATCAGTGTATACAGCATTTTTATGCAGTTTATGAATGACATCATATTAACAGTCAGGTTGTGCTGAAACATGAACCAAATAGATGACACAGACAGCTGAAATTAAACCACACATTTACATTTTTATGTTATGAATCTGGTTTTATCACTGGTCTGCAAGTGAAATGCCACCAGCATAAAATTAGCAAAACTTTACCACCTTTGAGTCACTAATATAGAAAAATTAAGATTAAAAAAAATGCTGGTTGGCTGTAGTTTCCAAGATACAGTCTTTGGTCAAAATGTGAAATTGTGAGAATTAGTGAGAGAATGGATTTGACTCTAAAGGAATGTTTGTCTCAGTGCTACTAGATCTACTTCAAACTATTGTCTGCACAGTGTAATACACTCACTTTACAGGTTTTTTCTAGTATAAATCTATTGTATAAATGCATATATATATATATATATATATATATATGTGTGTGTGTGTGTGTGTGTGGGTGTGGGTGTGTAATAACACTCTATCATATAAACTGAAAACATCAGCTAACCAACACTTTGTTGTGTTTGCCAATTCATTGTATTAAAGTAGGGAACATTTAAATAAAACTAGAGATTTGTACAGTAATGATTGGAGCAATTTTGTTGATATTAAGATGTTACATTGGTATTGGAAAAGTATGGTTTAAAAACCAGTATGGAAGATTTGATATCAATATAGGTATTGGCATTAGTATTGAATATTTCTGAATGGAATGCAAGAGATCTTGAAACCTCTTTTTTTTTCACTCTGCCACTTTAGTTCTTGTTAAGTTTATTTAAAAAACACTTATTTAAGAAGAAGGTCACAAGGCCTGATGTGTCCAGATTGACCCTGCTCCAGAATGATGGACGTATCATGGTTAGAAGAGACGGAGAAGAGATGGTGGATTAACTGATTACCCATCATGCTTAGAGCCTACAGTACAGTGTTATGATCTGAGGATGCTTCAGTCCATCAAGTCTAGGTTCAGCAATGTTTTGTGTCTAAAAAAACGACAGAAATAAATGTAGTGACTTTGCTGAATTTATTACAACAATGCACCTGCAAAGGTGTACCACATTCAAAGCTAAAAGCTAAATAGGGCCAATGCTAAATATTAGAGGGTGGGAATTTTTTTTGGCCAGGTTGTGCATAATGTGCGGAGTAAATTTATTTTACCCAAGATGTTTTGAAAAAGTAGTGTTGAGGAAGCTGTAACAAAGCCAAAGCATCAATATTAGTATTGGCATCGGTATTGGTATTGGTATTGGTACTGGTATTGGCATTGGTATTGGTATTAGTGTTGGTATTGGTATTGGTACTGGTATTGGTATTGGTACTGGTATTACATTAAAGATATCTGAACACCTAACCAGTAAAGGTCTTAAAACCTTATACAAAACATGTAAATATTAGATAATATATTCAGGAATGACTTTAGACCAGAATAATTCAGGTTTATAAACCACTGTCTTGTGTGCCCCAAGGTGGATGGTATGATGGAGGGTTGGGTGCTCAGATTAGCTTCAATCCTGAAGACAAGCGTGATCAACATCAACGTGGTGATCACAGACTGGCTGACTCTGGCTCACCAACACTATCCCATCGCAGCCCAAAGCACCCGCACCGTCGGAAAAGACATTGCCCACCTGCTGCAGCTACTTAAGGTCAGATTTACCCCTTTATTTATAGAATTATTAAGTCTGGAGAAAAAAATGTCCTCAAAACTGATGAAGAAGTGTTAAACATAATCACCTTTAAAAGAACAAAAAGGGGGAAAAAAAGCATTTTCACTATTAAATAGTTAATTTACATTATTAACATAATGGTTCTTTATAAGTACAGTATAAAGCACTTATTAATTCTACCTGAGCACATTCTATAACTCCAGGGCCTATAACTGTTTTCCACCAATAACCTACAAAGGACCATTTATTTGTAAGTGACAAAGTTACTGAACATGAATGATGATCCTAATGTGCTTGTGGGTTCTGTGAGGTGGTACAACAAAAATTATCATTCTCCCTTAATAATATTTAATACATATTATCTATCAAAAACACAAAAGTACAAGTTTTAATGGCATCAAAAATGAATTCCAACTAACTTGGACTATGTCCCCCGTGCTGGAGGGAGGCTTTTGTCATAATTAATCCATTAGTAGTCTGACATTTATTAATTACTCTTGTTTCATTGTGTTTCTCCCACCTTGCAAATTTAGCAAAGCATATTAACATTATAAATCATATACAAAAACATCCCTACTCACTTTCAATAAGCAGTGATTTTTGGGTTATTGATGGTTATTTAAAGTGCATCATAATGACTAATATATAACAAATATGCAACTAATGTACAAACAACTTGTTAATGATAAACATGTGTTGCCAAGATAATTTATAATATATATATCCTATTTAAGTTACCAAATGTGTGCATGTTAAATTCCCCAACAGGAATATTACCAATTCCCACCTAAAAAGGCTCATTTGATTGGCTACAGTCTTGGTGCTCACATCTCTGGATTTGCAGGAAGTTATATGGAAAGTTCAGAGAAAATTGGTAGAATTACTGGTGAGTTTTTCTATTCTTTGACAATAACATATTTTTTGGTGTTTTAGGGGTTTGATGAAATTTTCTTTAAATGTCTGTCTGTCCAGGTCTTGATCCTGCAGGGCCCCTGTTTGAGGGCATGTCTCCCACAGATCGACTGTCACCAGATGACGCAGAATTTGTTGATGCCATTCACACCTTCACCCATGAGCGTATGGGCCTCAGTGTGGGCATCAAGCAGGCTGTGGCACATTTTGACTTTTACCCCAATGGAGGAGACTTCCAACCAGGATGTGACCTGAAAAACATCTATGAGCACATAACCCAGTACGGGCTCCTCGGTATGAAAACCAACACTAAGAAACATATCGGACAACACAAGGGAACATAAAAGGTGTATAAATATGTTAATAATGATTATGATTTATGTTGAAATAAGCACTTTAACGACATTAACTGCATGCAAGAGAGTCTTTCTGTAGGAGAACATGATACTGGGCAAGTGTAATATAATGTGTTTTACAAATAATATGATAATATAACAAGTTGCACTTTTTGCATTGCACATTACAAAATAGAAGAAACAACACTCTGCTGTATTTGTTTGTAATAGTGAAGCCAAATTTGAAAACTTTTGCAAGACTTTATGAAGTCTGTAAAGGTAAGACTTGTTTATTTGCGTAGTCCAGGGGTATCTTTAGGACCCAGTCTTCCAGAAATGCATAATGAACTGCTTTAACATCTGCATTTTTGTAATGAATTTGCTGCATAATTTAACTTTAAAATGAGATGAGGAAGTAATGTCAAAATGTCAATTATAGTTAAACTTTACAAGTAATGTTAGCAACATAGTAGGCACCAACAAAATCCAAATGTTAATGTACACAAACATGGTTTATTCACAACTGTTTTTGCAGAAGTAAAACAATTTTGACTTAAAAGAAAGAAGCTTTATTTTAAGTTTTTTTTTTTAATAGAGTTCCTCTCTGCCTGAAACACATTTAGTCATCTCTTCTGCATTTCCATGGATTTGGCGAAACCAACATTTCTAAAGTATTTTTTAAAATATCAATACAATGTGTGTCATTGAGAGCGAGGGAATCACACAAGTCCCCAACCTCATGAACTGCTAGAAATAATATTCAAATAATTTTCAGATCCAGGTTTCTAAAAATGAGCATCTGAGATCAACGGATCAGTGTAGAATAAGTAAATAACATTTGCATTGTGTTTCAATTTTAAAAAAATAACACGTTGTATAATGGTACCGGTTTGCATTTTGCATCAAAACACTGAAAACACAGCATACAACATTAAAAATGGATGATGAAAAGAACAGATAACACTGTTTTTTCCCTAGTTTCATGGGAATCAGTTCATCTTTTGCTCGTTGACAGTCCCTCAGATGAATTTAATTCTCTGGAGTCTAACTAGCACAAGTGGCCCTGGGATTTATGAGGCTTCCCGATTCAAAACACATCCGCATAATATGACAGTGTGAGCCACATTAAAGCATCTGTCATCCTCGGGAGTTAATTAGGAACATGTGCCTCCTTCCCCTGCTCTGTCCATCCCTCAGAGCTGAGGTGCCTCCAGGCTACAGACATGGACTCTTCAGAGCAGACCAGTGCAGACATAATGAGATGCTTTTAGGTGATTTGACAGAAGGACAGTCTGATAGATGTCAGACTTTAGGAATAATGAACTCAATCCAAGTTCAGACATTATGACTTAGGTATTCTCCACCTCTTAAAGCACAGGAGTTTTATAATGTTACATGGATTTGGCTCTGGTCAAGGCTGTTTTAGATGAAAGAAAAAATCAATTTGTCTCTGACCTTAGATGTGAAATGTATTTTATTTCTCCTAGGTTTTGAGCAGACAGTGAAATGTGCTCATGAGCGATCCGTCCATCTGTTCATTGACTCCATACTGAATAAAGACAAGCAGAGCATGGCCTACAGGTGCAGCGACAACAGTGTATTTGACAAAGGCGTCTGCCTCGACTGTCGAAAGAACCGCTGCAACACACTGGGCTATAACATCAAGAAGGTCCGCACCGTCACCAGCAAAAGGTTCTACCTCAAGACACGCTCCCGGATGCCTTACAAACGTATGTGTGTGCACTGATCATATAAAACAGATGCCCTTTGGATGCATGTATGGTATTAACAGTAGATGTTACTGTTTGACACACAGCAGGGGTAGCTTACTGTTTGTACAGGATGCACAAAATGGTCACACATCATCCATTAGTTAGAAAAATACATGTTATATCATCAACTTTATTTTGCCCAAATAATCAAATACACAATTTCTGGTTAAGTTTTTTTGTGTTTCCTGAAAAATCTGATACATATATACATATACGTGTGTGTGTGTGTGTGTGTGTGTGTGTGTGTGTGTATATATACACACACATTTGTCTCTGACCTTAGATGTGTATACATATATTTATATAATTTAGGCAATTATTTTAGGAGGGTGATGTTATGTTATAAGTGTAGGTACTTATAGCCGAGTATTTAAAAATATATTTTTAACTGTATATGAATGAGTATTTTCATTTTATGCATCTTTACACTTCTACTCGACTACATCTCAGAGACATACAGTTAGGCTCATAAGTTTTCATATCCTAGCAGAATTCATGATTTTTTGGCTATTTTTCAGAGAATATGAATGATGATACCACAATTTTTATTTCACTGATGGTTAATGGTTATTATTATTTAAAAAGAGAAAACACCTTTGTTTGATAATAAATGGATTCACCCAACCACTAACCATCAGTGAAATAAAAGTTTTTGTATTATCATTGATATTCTCTGAAAAATGGCCAAAAAAAATCACAAATTCTGCTAGGGTATGTAAACTTATGAGCCCAACTGTATATTATATACTCTGTAGGTTTAGTTTGTTTTCATTTTATAGTTTTTTTTTATCCTCCTCCTGTTCAGTGAGATCTATGTATCTCCAAATGTGTTCATGATTTGAATGTTTGCGATGAGCGAAAAGAGTATTTAGATATTCAACAAAGCTGAAAACAGATCTGTTTTCCTCATGAACAGTTGATTCAAGGATACATGATTCTCACAGGACAGTGTCAGCTTGTAGTTTAGAGTAAAACACAAACAGGGACCATTTTATCATAAAATTACTACTTTTATTTTTCATATATTAAGTATACAGTCATGGACAAAATTACTAGACCATCAAAAGTCATCAAAAACAATGGTTATATAATCAAGTACTAACTCCTGTGTGTATCATGTGACTAAAACAGACAGAAAAGAAAACATGGAATGCCTAAAAGCACTGTTTTTGTCAGTACAATGACATAGATATTGATGAAAGAACTGAAGTGATTTTGGTTATTATCAAGAAAACATGAAAAATGGATAGATATCAGCTCTGAAATAAAACTACTATGAGCTATTTTTGTTGTTATCATTATATTCGTCCAAACAAATGTACCTTTAGTTGGACCAGGTATTAAAATGAACAAAAAACTGAAGAAAACAAGGGGTGGTCTACTAATTTTTTTTAAGATATCTTTTCACTAATGGCAGTGACAGATATTTATCAGTCATATTATGGTTAGTTAAGTTTGTCGTAAATGTCATTTTTGTGATTCTGTGTTCATTCAAAGATAATGCAATGAAAGAGTTAGTGACTTTTTATATTCATATTGTAGATTTCTATGTTAAGGTAGGGACAGATAACAATAAAAACAATATTAGGAAATAGAAAGTAAAATTGTATTTGCATTAGCTATTGACCAAATATAAGTGTATAACACAATATTGGTGCATCCCCAGTAAAAATCACTGAATACTTGTCTCCCCTCTGTTCCTTGGGAAATTGTAATAAAAAGTGAACATAAAACAATCAGCTTTATCCTTCAAAGCCATTGTGTGTAGCATATTATACAAAGAAAAACATTATTTAATATTATAATTTTTAAAGATATATCCTACAGAATTTGAAGCTGAATGTTTTTTCCATCTTAGTCACTTGGTCTTACCCTGTTTTATTCTTTTTCCTCTGCAGTCTATCATTACCAGTTCAGGATTCAGTTTGTCAACCAAATGGAGCACATCAAACCCTCTCTCATCATTTCTCTCACTGGAACAAAAGAGGAAAGTGGAGACCTACCCATCACATTGTGAGTGCATGGCCTCATATCTGGCTTCCATTAAGTGATATTTTAATATAATATACAGCTGTGCTCTCAAGGATATGATTAAAGAAAGCAAGTTAAAGACAACAGCTGACACACAGGGCAGCATATTTGGCTTCTGCATGAAAGAAAACTATAAAAAAAAAAAATAAAAAAAAAGATGGTGGAATAAATAATTTACTCATGTGTATCATAAAGGGACAGTATTCCCTCCATGCCAACTGTATGATCCTTCATGTTCTGCATATCAGAGAGCCTCAGGGAAACCAGTCCAAGCAGAGGAACATCTCATGTGCTGCTTTATTTATAGACCACAGCACAGAATATTGGTGTTGTAATAAAGGACTGGAACTAACTATATATAAAACACAATTCTGTCACAGCACTGAGGATGTCACAGGTAACAAGACGTCCACCATTCTGATCACCCTGGACAAAGACCTGGGGAATCTGATGCTGCTCAAACTTCACTGGGAGGGACCCGCTCTGTGGAAGAACGTCTGGAACCGAGTGCAGACCATCATCCCCTGGGGCGGCCAGGGGAGAAACCCACTGCTCACTGTGGGCAAAATCAGTGTCAAAGCAGGCGAGACGCAGGACAGGTAGGTTTATCTGTTGTCAGGGGCAGGCAGCAGTGATAACAGCCATGGCCAAACACAGGGTGGAATTTATTTTAAGACAAAGTTACAGTTTTGTTTAAAAAAATAAAATAAAATCATATAGTTGTGATAGTTTAGGTCAGTAAATAGAAACAGTACTGCACCTCCAGATTTAACAAAGAGTAGATTGTGATTGTATTTATCTTCCTTTTGTTCAACCCTTAACCAAAAAAGACCCAAACAGCCAGTCACACAAAACAATCTACTGATCTAAAATGTTTAATAACTTCTGAACCACTAAACCTATTAATATGTAGAAATAGTTGTTGTAAAATACAGTTTGTCATCTTTTCATGGTCATCAGATATGACCCATTTGGACGTTCAGAGGCTCCGTAGTGAACGTGGAAACACAGTCATCTTCTACAACATTCATTCACCGGTAAAGCCCATGGAGTTTGATCAATGACAGTGGATGGAGACACTTGTTTTTATGTTCAGTTATTGATACCTTTACTGAAAAAGTAATTTTTTCATGAGATTTCTTTGTTTTCGATATAATATCCCTCAACCTTAAACTGAGCTTTAATGAACATCTACATTATCAGTAAATTTAATTTAGGAAAATACCTGATTTTCACTGAAAAAAACCCCCACAAAATACAGAGGATAATATTATAACAAATGGTGATAATTCACTTAGGAAAGGTTATTTACAGAGAAAAATCAATTTGGAAAGTGCCACAAAAGTAGCTCTGGGTCTTTATGGGTTAAAGACCTAGGACTATTTTGTGGTGAACTTTGCTCTTTATTTAACCTTTCTTAAAATGGTCTACCACCATTCATTTTAATATCATCCACTGTGTTTTGCATTTTGCAGTAAAAATCAGGTTGTCTTTAATTAACTGATCATCAGAGTGAATTCAAAGGTTATATCAAAAAGAGAAAACTGAAGAAAAAGTTACTTTTTCAGCAAAATATATCTGCTGAGTGTATGTCTGCAAACTCTGTCCTTTATCAAACTCCATGGGCTTGACTGGTGAATGAATGTTGTAGAAGATGACGGTGTTTCCACGTTCACTACGGAGCCTCTGAACATCCAAATGGGTCATATCTGGTGACCATGAAAAGATGACAAACTGCATTTTACCTGAAAAATGTACATGTATTGATACGATTATTGGTTCAAAAGACATTAAGCATTTTAGATTAGTAGATGCTTTTGGCTTCCAGTGGAATTTAGGTCTTTGAGGATGAAATGAGGAGGAATGTTCATATAAGAGGAATACTTTACAATTGAAATACTAGAGGTGAACTTGAAAAAATGTATTGAGCTATAGAGCAAATACAACGACCCTTTGCAAAGAATTTAAATCACTTTTAACTGTTATATTTGTTTAGCTTGATCAGAAAATCCAACACATTACAGTTTAATAAGTTCTTGGATAAATAAGACAGAATATCTTGTGGTGGCCCACATTTGGCAGCAGAAAACCTACAGCACAATGATATAGACTTTGAACGCCACCTAGTGGACTTCATCAACTTCTGACTTACACATTGTTTAACATGGACTCTTACAAACAACTGCACACTAAACCTCACTGTTTCTGCTCCTAGGACGTCGTTTTGTGCGATGACAGATGATGAACAGTATATTGAAATGGCTCAGGATAAAGTGTTTGTGCGCTGTAAAAACGACACACCAAAACAGCGCAGAAGAAAACTCAACTAATGAACTGAGTCCCTCCACCTGCTCGGATGGGTGGTGAAATAGTCACCTGTTCTTACCCACTTCAGCAATTTACGACTTCAATATCATATCTAAGCTTAGTGTTGCAGTTTTGCTTTCGTTATAGATGTGTCTCAGGGGTTGAAATAACTGGATTTCAAATATTAAACCACTGACATTAAGCACAAAGTCAGAAGTTCACTGACATTTTGATAACAGTAATTCCATAGGATGTAAATGTATTTTTTAAGTGCATGTATGTGTATGTTAAATTAATTGAAATGTATCTGTTAATCAATGTCAAGCCACTGCAATAAATATTCATTCTTATTTTCTATTTTATTTTGTGGTTGATTCTTTTCTTCACCTGAACGTTATAGTGGATACGGGGTTTTTTTCATGGACTGACAATTCGATTCATTCCCAGTTAAAAGTCACACACACTCAAACATACTGTAGTCTACTGAATACTAGAATACAACATTAATCTTCATGGAAACGTAGGTGAAATGTTCAATGGCTTATATAACAGTGAAAGCTCAAATAACCAACAGCTTGGGAAAGGTCCAAGTACAAAGCTGCAGAGTCAGAGGGAAGACAGCAGAATGAAATAAAAGGAAGTAACCTAATCTAGAAGCAGATTTAATCAGAGAGCCATGAGTAAAGTTCAACACTTGCTCATGTCAGTTCACATCCTGGTGGCCGTAGTTCTTTCATTACTGCTTCAACAGCTTAATCTCATAAAAATTATTTGTACAGATATTTCAAAGACAATATTATTTCACAGCCTTCTAAGCATTCTTAATTAGAAATGTATAAGCCAGGGAAATCAGATATTTGATGAATTCTGGTTTATTAATTCATTTCAAGTAGTTCAAAAGAATTTTTTATTTTTTGCACAATGCTTTTGCAAATTTAGTAAGATTCTCAAAGTAAGCAGAATGGGAAACAGAATAAAAAGTACATAAAAACAACAAAAAAGAAAACACAGTATAAAACAGACATTAAAATCAGACAGTAGTACTGAATCTAAGTCAATTTGGAGTCTTTGTTTATATCACTTACACTTCAGTGCATTTTCTCAACATCATAACATGTGAAAGAAAGAAATTTTCCCAGAGTATTAATCCTAAACACCCAGTATCGTCCACATCATGCCATATCAACTGAATAGGATGACTCAGCAAAGCGGCAACACACACACACACACACACACACACACACACACACAAGCTCTAAAATTTATCAAATGAAAAATATTTGACAAAGTAAAAGCACTACCAGTAGCACCAAAAGATAGAAACAAGGTTAAAGAAATTAGAGTTGATTTGTTTTGTTTCCTTTCAGAAATGTAACTCTTGTACATGGATCAGATTGAATATATTAAGGAAACTCAACAGAATTTTCCATGTAATTATATGAGAAAAATAATGTAGGCATTTCTCTGTGCAGAAATGTACTTGTTCACTGTTGAGCTCTGTGATACTCTGCATAGAATTTATCTGATTGATAAATAGACAGAACACAACAGTGAGCTGCAGCAGTACTCCACCTCTTCAGAAAATGAAAAAAAAAAAAAAATCAGTTTGTGACTTAAAGGGATTTGAAGAAACTATACATACTTTACTACACTTTTCCAGCAACTCGATTCTGAGTATTCTGTACTTTCACACATCGATGATGATGACCTAAATTTTATTTGGCTGGAGACAACTGAAACATCCAGCCAAATTAGAGCAGGACAATTTTAGATCATTACAAAAAGGAAATGTACAAATCTGATACCACACGTTGCCAAACTGTAGCCATGTTGTCTGCAGAACATTTCTTTCTTTTGATTTTAGTGGGTAACAGTGCTTCAGGTAACCTGCCACTGTGTGTGGTCTCGGCCTCAGTGTCAACAGTACACACCTCCAGTCACACTGCTCTAGTAGGCACATTTAAGCTGCAATTACATAAACAGGAGGGTGTAACATAAAGCAACATCACAAGAGAAGAAAGAACAGAACAGTGGTTGATGGATGACACAGTGATTGTTCACTCAGGTCAATTTCAGTTACAGCAGCAAAAAAATAGAGCTTTATCTTTTCCTCAAGCCATTAAGTTCCTCCACATATACAAATAATCTGAGTTGTGAGTAAAATCAACAAATGCAAAATCCAAAAACATTTTAACCTAGACTGGTTAAGCATCTGATGCACATTTGTAATGACATAACATACAATGAAATCAATGAGATCTAGAGGTTTCTCGCTTATTTTTTTGAGTAGTTTTTGCACAGACTTCTGAAAAAAAAAAAAAAAAAAAAAAAAAAGCAACTGCATAAATTCAATGGACTAATCAAACAGACTGAGAATGTAGAACACTCACAGTGGGACGTTTCTAAAATGACTCATTATATATGTAGGTCTGCATTGTCCATAGGGTTTAACTTTTACATTCTGTTTTGCTTTTACTCTTATCAGTTGCTCATTTTGGAAGAAAAGACACACAAATCAGAGCACAAACTTCTTTACAAAAGTGTCACAAAACTGTGCTGAAGCAAGAAATCATTAAAAAAAAAAAAAACAGCTATGAAGCAGTAAAATGTGATACAATCAGGTTGATAAAAAGCTATTCTTTCACCATTTACTTCAGCCCCAGACTACATACCTTTATGTAAACAAAGCTGCATGTAAAATACATAACCAGATCATCTACCCACCACAACCCTCCATCTTTGAACAGATGACACTGAATCTTTAAGGTCATTCGTCTACATTCATATATATAATCTGTCCTCTGCATCCCACAGCAGCCAACTTCAACCCTGCTTTACAGGCATCAGCCTGGAGGGATTTTTACCCTGAAATACGCATGCAACCATCCATCTACCCAATACGCCTGTTTGTTGTTGATTTATTAATCCTGAGAAGGTGAATTTAATCAGTAAATAATCTTTATACAGAAAATCTATGTAATTAGAAACAGAAAAAACTACTGCAAGATCTGTACAATTGCACACATGTATGTTTCAGAAATAGAAGCTTCAGTTTTGATGTTGCGTCGTTTTAATCTAATTAGATTGGCAAAAAGAGATTTCTTGTGATACAATGTCTTAACGCTGTTTTTGATTGGCAGAAAAAACACATGACTTGCAATCCTGCTATCGTGCTGATGATGGCAGCATCTCAAAGAGGAACAAAAAGGGGGAAAAAAATACAGGACAGATGGAAGACAGAGGAAGGCAAAATCTAAAACAAAGCTTCTCTCTCTCATCCATCCTCATATAAAGAAGCATCCAAGGAACAACATTAAGACCACATAACAGAGATCAGTGAAATTCTCTTCTCATCCCTCCTTGAAAAAGTTATTCGTTTCCTATAAAAGCTGTGTGAACCACTGCGAATCTGGCTCTTAGAGCAGACGTGCTGAGTTTGTTAGACTCAAAAAAACTTCAGGCTTTGTCCAGTGAAGTTCTTTGAATTTTGCAAAATGTGGTTAAGATAACTCTTTGGGGTGAAGTGCTCCCATTGTAGGCACTAGGAAGAACCAAGGCAAAGAGCAGGCCATTGTCTCAGCGTCTCATCTGTCCCATTTGATAGTTCTCTCTGTACTGACGCTGGTGACGCTGGCCCTGTAACTGCTGGTTTGCATGCTGCTGTTGTCTTCTTTTCAGCGTACCTAAAAAACACAATGAAAAATACACGATGAAGGGCAGCAACTAAGAGGTTCTAGTTGAGCTTATTGTCATTCCTAGATATCCTGTGCATTTTGATAAAACAATATGAAGAGGAACATATTTAAGAAGCAACATAAATAATCTCATCACATAACTGAGCATGTGTAACAACAAGCACCTGTCTCCATGGGGTTTCTCTATACCTGTTTTCATACTTACACAAAGTTAAAGTTGTACAATCATACAATAACCTCTATAATGTGGGTGAATTTGTACATATAATTTGCACTTGTATGGAAAAATTATCTTGTGTACCCGGCAGTGGCTTTGGTGGAGGCAGTTTGGGGTTGCTGCTGGGGGTGTGGACGCTGCAGATCTTGATGAATCCAGCCATTAGCATGATAAGAGCGATGCCCATCAACAGCACAGCCCACCAGTGAGCCTGTTCGACAAAGTATATATTAAAGGATGTCTAAATACAGGTGACAGAGCAACACTTTTTACATTGTCTGTCCATTAGGGGCATGCCATCTAAGGCACCTCATGATTCGATTCAATTATGATTCAGGGTGCTCCAATTCGATTAATCAATGATTATCATGATAATAACTATTATTACAATTTATGATGCATCTTTTTTCCCCATTCAGGATTTTTTTTCTCCCTCTGTGGCTACTTCATACTTTTAAATTAGGTATATTTGTCAGTATCTATAAATTCAAACAATCAAACAAATTTGCCTCCATTATGTTTTATTTGTGTCAAACCACTGGATGATCTAACATATTTTCCACCAGGAAACTAACAGAAAAAAGGTAGCAGTGGCATATACAGCAAAAGCTGTTCTTATTCACAAATACAGATTTCCAGTTACCTGCAAAACATTTGATATCAAAAGCAAAGCTTTTCAAAAATATATACCTATTAACAGTACAAAAAAAACTTTGGTGAAATGAAGTCCACAGTTTTTTAGGATAACAAAGTGTCTTTAGAAATAAATAAGACTTATTTCGATCAAAAGTAGTTTTCACAGATTTCTGTACAAGTCTAATAAATAAATAAATAAATACTGATTTAGTTTTTCTGGCCCCTCAAAAGCTCTCCAGGAACCCACTCAAACTCTCCGACCCTCCACACATGTTTCTGTAGAAAACTGTCAAAAAAACAGCTAATCCAATCTGAAACAACACAAGCACTAGTTTATTCAGTCATAATAAATGATATCCAAACTAAATCCTCAATGAGCAGCATAAATCCCACAACAAACGAAATATTTCGCTATCCACAGTCAAAGCATGCATCACATCGGAGTTATCCTACATGCTTACCTCAGTGATTCCGCTACTTTGGTTTCGGTCTCATTGTACAGTTCGGGAACTGCTTTCTGGGCAGAATACTTTCGGTTCGGAACTTTGTATCTGCCCTCCAGCGTCCGCATCAGAGCACAACAGCTCTGCTTCCAAACACTACCGTTTTAACCTGTTGGGTGAATCTGACGCTCTGTAACTGTAGCCAAACAGAGTTGGTTTTACTGTGTTCCCCCTGGTCCATTCTTTAAGGTGTCCGAGTGGCATGCGCCACTTTGATTTTCCTGCCGCACGCTGCGGTTGTGTTCCTGTCATTTAGTAATTATGAAAAACAATCGTTTTTAAACATTTATGAATTGTAATCGAATCATCACGTGTCGCATCGCATCGCAATGAATCTAATAATTGATGTACTGGCATACCCCTACTGTCCAATCTAGTCCTAACCTTTAAACAATTGCTGTATTTACTGTATTTTAATACTTACCACTATCCATTCTGCAATATTCTCATAGAGTTCTGCATTGAAGATAGCTTTCTTTAGCCTTGCTAAAGGCCCGTCAGCATCGACCAGACGGCACCTCATAAAGACATCACAGTATCCCTTAAAATCATTGCAGGGTGAGCCAGGCTGTAGCGTTTTGATCTTTTTGTTGAAGTAGATGCTCCATCTCTCTGAGCCTGTGCTGCTGCAGGTGTTGGGCTTCACTGAGGACAGAAAAAGAGAGAGTGTTAAACACGTTTCCCCCGAAAATGTGCACATTGTGGCCTAAATATAGGGTGCTTACACACCCAATGCATTTGGTTGTGATTTTCCAAACCAAAATTAAAGGTGTGGAACCTGTATGTTTTGAGACTGAAAATTTTCTGACGAACTACAATAAGACACCAGTTAGCACAGGCTATAATCAGTCATTAAACAAAAGAAGAAAAAGAGCCAGAAGAAGAAAAATCAGCTGCAGTAGCACATAGAAAGAGGAGAGGAAGTTTTTGACAGAACTATCGTTACATTTTGTTGATGTAAAAATGCTGAAACTTTTTGTATATTTTATAAGAGGACGAGAATGTGAAAACAGAGTAATGGTACTTGAAGATGGAGAAAACGTATTGGTGGACACCAATGCAATTCTGATACTAATAATCATACTGCTGCTACTACTACTACTACTACTACTACTACTACTACTACTACTACTACTACTAATAATAATAATAATAATAATAATAATAATAAATTGGAAATAAAATTAACCCGTTTACTCTTTTCAAAAAGATTCCAACCTAACTGACAACACAGCAACAATTAAATGTACAGTCACCTTCAAACCAGTCAATGTTGAGTAAAAGGAAACAACACATAGCTGATGATGACAGGATGTCGGTATGTCACACAAAGTTCTGTTTTTGCAAAATAGAAAGCAAAACTAAGTGGATCAAATGCATAGAATGTAACAAAGCATGAACTTTGGTCTGGACTCTCAGGGCTGAAAGACCACTGGTGTTGTGCATCAGATGATTCTTAATATAACTGCTAATGTTGCGTATATTCTCCCAATAATCTTTCAGCATGACACTCACTTTTCTCCATGCAGCAAACATGGCACAGCTCAGCTGCTTCATCCTTGCCATCTTCACTTGCGCAGGTGCAAACATCCAGACCATGCTTCTCACAAATCGAACCAGAGCAGACCTAGATCAAAAATTTTAAAAAAAAATCTTAAATATATAAAAAAGCTCATAAACTGTGCCAACCAGACATGAAGTAACAAGATGATAACCAATACATACACCATTGAGGCAGACTTGTGTTTCTGAATTGCAAGTTGTGAAGTTGGCCTTTGGTTCTGAGGAAGGACACTGGGCTGTGGCTCCATTGCACATTCCCTCTTTGGCACATTCGGACTCCTGTCTGCATCTATCAGCTGTGCCCTTGAAAGTACACTGTTGTGTGCAACATGGACCTTGGCTGGGACTGTGGAATGGAATTACAATCATCCAGTCAAAACATGAAAACATGCTATGCTAATACAAGACTGGGTAAACAAGCAAAACCTATCATGTGTTACCTGCAGAGTTTTCCAGGCTGCAATTTGCACCTCTTGCTCTCGTCTTCATTTGCACTAAAGCAGCAAGCGTCTGTACACTGATCACTGTAGCCACAGTCACACTCCTCTCCAGCTTCTACCAGTCCATTACCGCAGATAGGCTGGCCTGACACTGTACATACACGCACAACAGAATGAGGACAGAACCTAAATAAAATCACACAAGAACTGTGTGTTAATGAGAGAGCAGTTACCGACAAAACAGTCATCCCTCTTCTTTGTCAGAACAGCGCTTATATTGCGGATGCTGCAGGAAGAGAACTTGTTGTTGTTGAGCTTGTCCCCTGATGTGGCTCTGGCATACATGATGTAGTTGCCCTGTTCCTTCTTGTCTTGCAACTTGGATTCTCCAGGGGTGCATTCAATCCCAGAATCATGCTGTAAAATACATGTAAATGATGGGTAAGACATGAACACCTGAAAGAGTTGCTTGAGTTCAATAACTAGTTGAACCGGCAAAAAATTATATGTTCTAGGGATGGGTGGTTAGGACAAAAAAATCCAACTGAATATATTTTGCAAGGAAGAGCAATATATGATATATATTCCTCTAATCTTTGTAAATCGGGTAAAAGCGCTGATGTACAAGATGTGGAAAAAAAAAAAAAACACATCACAGTAATGCTTGCTGGTTAAAGTGGCAGAACTAAACACACACTAAACACTAAACAATCACTGTAAGTGGACTTAAATGCACCCAGCAGCTTAGCAAAGTGCTGCAGCTACAAACTGTAAAACACTGTGTGCACCCTGGCTGTAAAAACTGTGACAGTTAGTACTGGATTTGTGAATAATGTCATTTGTGAATTTGATTTATATGAATAATTACATTAATTGTACAATAACACAATAATATTTATTTTATTTAATAAATGAATCATAGTGAATTTCCGCCTGAGGATCAATAAAGTTCATCTGTATCTGTATTTAATACACATATATAGAACAAGATGCAATGCATCAAGCATACAGTATTCAATATATCAGGGGTTCCCAAAGTGGGGGTTGTGAGATGGTTTTCAGAAACATCTTGATGTGATCTCTGAGGTGGTTATGACTGATTAAGGACAGTATTGTTGCACCTGTGCTTTGAAGGAAGGATATTGGTATTATGAGTTTCAAAGTGCGTCGGCAGTGCTTTAACTTTGAAAGGGCAAAGGTTTCATTAATACGGCATGAACAACAGCGACAAACAGGTAAGGTATTGTTTGGCCTCCAGGTCTGACGAATGGTGTCACATTAATAAAAATAAACATAAAAAGGCCACTAAATGTGGTAAAACAGACACATTAATGTAAATAAACATTAATATATCCCCTCGAACCCCTGCACATAAAACAGAACACAATATGCCACAGGTAGGGTTAGCTACAGCGGCAAGGAACCTTGCCGCCACGCTGTACATTTAATAAAAAAAAAAATCATCACCGTCACATTAGACTTATTATACATATGTATAATATGTAATAGGCCTATGATTTTCAATAAGAAGCTGTGCACGCTTCATGCCACTGTACAATGTTTTTACCCCCTAAGAATTAAGCGCATGCTCCAAACCGTTGGGCATGCGCAACCACATTAATTTTGATGTAAACATCCAGTAGTAAAATTTGTTGTACTGAATTTACCCCATTTATTTATCATTTACTATAGAAAATGTAACTTTATTTGGATATTCAAAACTACATAGTTAATAGGGGTAAAAACAGAAACTACATGCTGTACCAGATTTACCCACGTCGTGCACATGTGCGAAAACACCGGAAGTACAAAAATAATACGGTGGTAAAGATTGTGCACGACAACACACCATTCTGGTGCTGCCACAAGAGATCAATTCCACTGGCATCACTGTATGACTCCTGTGTGCACATTTTTTTTTAATTTATGCTGTCCGTCGCTTCGGGGATAGTGGGGGTTGCCAGTGTCTGGCACTGTTATTTTGGGGGTCATGAGTTA
Organism: Apogon hyalosoma; assembly: GCA_037367295.1. Classification (NCBI taxonomy): domain Eukaryota; kingdom Metazoa; phylum Chordata; class Actinopteri; order Kurtiformes; family Apogonidae; genus Apogon; species Apogon hyalosoma. The sequence continues at coordinate 39,282,489 of JAPQRP010000019.1, read as the reverse complement.
AAAAGTTTGGGAACCCCTGTGATATATCACCCTGCCCTAAGATTATGAGGAAACAGAAGTACTCAGGCAGAGACCAGTAGAGAATAGTACTTACAGGAGAGCCAAAATTGTGCCCAACTTCATGAGCGAACGTGATGTGTGACACCTTGGGAGGGACATGGGAGGCGTAGTTCTGTACAGTAATGATGCCTGTGTTCAGAGACTTTTTTTTCCCATCAGAGTAGAGTTTGCTTTTCTCACAGATTCCCCCAGAGCTTCCTGTGGCAGAAACATTCAATAAATTAGAGCAAAAAAAATAGTATTTGAATGTCTATGTCCTTTTTCTGTATTTATTCCAGTCAACAATTAGCAATGCCTGCAGTGTTGTTTTTCCCATAAGACATAAACCAGATATCAGGAAGGTACATCCAGCTACACAGATGCATAAGACATAAGCACTTAAAGCAATAAACTGCATGTCCATTATATGCATACATGTAAGGCTCCACATGTGTCTATGCTCCATCTGTTAGTGTCTGTGAAGCATCTTTGTTGGCGCTATTTATGTCTTGACAACAACTGGTCACATCAAATCAGACATCCATTACTTGTGCATGACCACTCTACCCTAGCGGCTTTTTGTTCTCTTTGTCCAGCATTCACCACACGGCTTACTGCAAACCATCTCCTCTCCATCTCTTACCCTGAATTGATTCTTTCAGCTTGCAGCATTGCTAATTTGCTCATATTGATTGTCTGAGTTTGTAGCTGTATTCCTCATGTTCCAATAGTCTGATTTTAATCAAAGGAACTGGATGGCAAGCCCAATGTAACGATCATTCATACATGTTCTGCCTGTAAGAAAAGAACCAGTCTGTTGAAGATTAGTGGAGGAATAACACATAATGATCCTGGAGAGATGGAAAAAATAGTGACCATTTTACACCTTTAATAATACTTTTGTGACACTTGGGCACTTTGGTGTGTGTCTGGGTTTGTACAGCTAACTTTCCTGACTTTCTATTGGTTCACTGTAAACACAAAGGGTGAGAAAAAATGTTATGATAAAGATTTCCAATATTTTTCAATCTAATTTAAAAACAAAAACAAATAGTTAAGCTTTTCCAGAGCTATTTTCCTATGTTTGTACTCTGAATAATGTATGTATGTCATCACTGGTAAATAT
>JAPQRP010000019.1:39270368-39281068 GCA_037367295.1 Apogon hyalosoma | reverse complement strand
TATATGTACACACACACACTCATTTATATTAAATGGCATAGCAACAGAACATTTTCAGAAAAACGTACCTATATACTCCATGCAGCAACTTCCAGTGCTAAAAAGTGTAGCCAAAGCAGAAGTATCAAAAGCTTCAGTAACCTGAATGTCCATGGGTGGGTGCCTCCAAAATGAGTCAATCTCCATCCCATGTGTTAAAATGGCCATATTTAAAGGTGAAATAAACATGTTTACAACTGATACAAAAAAGGGTTTGTTATCTATAGTTTGTTTCCCCCTCTGTGACAAACGTCAGCAAAAGCCAAAAATGTAGGAATAATTAAAGGACTGGCCACTATGATTGACAGATGAGTGTGGTCTGTGTTTGCTGTGCTGTGTCTCTAACTAGTATCAACTTGGTTGCCAAGTTGGACATTTGGAGCTCTTTTTTAATGAATAATTTTTGTGTCCATTGATAGGCAACTCTGCAACTCTGCAGTAGTTGTACTCATGGAGTTACACTAAGGAAACTGTCAAAGGATAGTATTGTGAAATTTACAGGAACTTAATTACAATAACCAGTGTAACTTAGTTGTATTAGCTGATGCTGGCATTACTTTGTATTCAGTCACAATATATGGTCAGCCAGCTAGGCCACTAATTAGCTTAGGTTAAAATTATTCCAGTTTCATTCCTTGCTCTTCTCCAACTCCAGCTACTTGTTTCTATTAAACCAACAAAGTAATGGCCATGTGCATTTCAGTGCTTTAAAACTTCATGAACAGGCCAATGGATGACACCAGAGAGGGCTCGTCTGCTATTTATATACAGTCTGTGGGACTACTACAATCTGTGCTTATTCTGTTTGTATTTACTATATTATTAGCCAGGTTGTTTCTACTGTACCAAGGCCAAATGTCATATAATAATTCCTTTTCCTTGTGCTCCAACTCCATTTTGTTTCCCAGTACTCTGTTTAAAAATGTATTCAACTGGTTGTATTTTGGATGTTTTTTTTTCTGAGGTGTGTACTTGTGTAAGTTTGGAAAGTATGCTGGTAACAGAATGACTGAGATTGTAAGGCTTATAAGGGTCTCCTGGGGTTAATGGATATACGGTCCTATCTGAGATTAGTTCATTATTTCACAGAACATCAGCACCATGATACTGCAGTCCAAGTTATTCAGCCAACACTCCGCTTATTCTGCCCACCACTGCAATTCTGCCACTGATGCTGAGATCTGGAATCTAAAACTACACTGTTCTCAACTGTACAGAGTTACAGATGAAAGGATCAGACACACTGAAAAAAGTATGTGGCATCCTGCACAACCAGCAGGATGTTAGTGCAGCGTATAGAGAAAATTCTTAAAAGTACAAAATCAGCCTATATTTGAAGCTTTGTAGTGTGCACCAACCTGAGGGAGCTCCAACCCATGCCAAGCCAAGCACGCCATCGTCAAAGTCCCGATCAGTGAAGACATACGCCAAGCAGTAGTCATCATGATTCTGCTCAGAGTTAAGCTCCAAAAACTTCTCAACTCCGATGTTGGCAAACCGAAAAGGGTTGGTCCTGTCCTTTTCATCGAGGGTGGTATTTATCTGAAAGAGAGTTGACAAAATCAAAATCAGAATCATCTTTATCCACCAAGTGCATGAACACATACAAGGAGTTCTTTGTTGGTAGATGTGGTCTCTCTAGTAAATTGTTAATACAAGATATGAAAAAATGTAAGACAAGTAAAATAAGAAAAATGATATTCTATATACATAAAAATCTATTTACAAAAGGGCACAATATCAACTTCTATAGGAATGTACTGTTCTGCTCATAAGTCTACATACCCTAGCAGAATTTGTGATTCTTTGGCCATTTTTCAGAGAATATGAATGATATGTTTTGGCCACTTTAACATCAATGACAGCTTGAAGTCTTTAGTGGTCGTTGTGGATGAGGCACTTTATTTTCTCAGATGGTAAAGCTGCCCATTCTTCTTGGCAAAACACCTTCAGTTCCTTCAGATTTTGGGTTTTCTTGCATCAACTGCACATTTGACACCTCCCCAAAGTGGATCAATGATACTGAGGTCAAGAAACTGAGATGGACACTCCTTCACCTTCACTTTTTTTGCTGTAGCCAATGACAGGTTGACTTGGCCTTGTGTTCTGGGTCATTGTAATGTTGGAACATCCAAGACCATCCCATGTGCATTCTGTCAGGGTATGTAAACTTATGAGCAAAACTGTACATTATAATTCTAATACAAATAAAAAAAAGAACTCAACATAATTTTACAAATGAGTGTAGCAGTTTGACTTCTATTCCTAAATCATATCCAAAGAATAGCAAAGATCCAATAAGCCTTTGATTAAAATTACTGTAATATTATTAAAGTTTGTTAAAGTTTCTATGCTCTTTCTATGCAGTCAAAGTCTTTTTGGTCCTGTGGGTTCATGTTTTTTTATAATAATTCCTAAGACCAACTTACACTACTACAGAGTGGGGATACATCACAGTGTTTACTGCCAAGTACGGAGGCTACCCGCCCTCAGCACTCATAATATTAGCATCTTAGGCCATGTCCACACGAAACTGCATCTTTTCCTATCCAATCTTTTTCTTTGTCATTTTCAAAAAAGTGCTCCGTAAACACGGAGTTATTTCAGGAAATATCTGCATCCACGTGAAACCACTGAAAATGATGAAGTACAAATGTCAGGCCTGTAAGTGGCATTGTGATTCTCTCACAAAAAATGGAGAAGACGATGTTGAGCATGCACATAAAACTTGCTTGGTTCTATCGCGTCTGATCCAATATTTCCTCCTGGTTGCCCCTCTCCACAGTAGACCCAAGAGCATGTAGTGAATATTGTTAGCTATGGTTGTTTGTTGCTCATTGTAATGAAAGAGTAGCCGAAGATTTATTGGAAAGAATATTTCCAATAAGCTCAATAGCTGTTGTAGCACGAGCACTACTCTGTAGTCTGCCGTTGTTGTTGTTATTGTGAACTGGCGTCTTGCTTCCAGGGTGAAAGGTTAGAGAGGTGGGGCTATGACATCATTGTTTTAGAAAAGTTGTGGTTTGGTTGTACAGACAAAGATGAGAAACTGGGGTTTTCAAATTTATTCACTCTGGGACCTGGTTTCAAAAACTTGCGGTTTCAGTGACTGAAAACATCGCTTTTGTGTGGACGAAAGGCCTATCCGATACAAAACTTTTGTGGATATGGCCAAAGCGGTCTTCATAAGAACAGGGCCTTAATTCCACTGAAATCAACATAGACCACGTGACCACACTGAAGATGGCAGCAGGCATTCATCTGAGGTACAGTGCAACTCTTAGTTGACATTCAACTTACCCTAATCCTTTTAACCATGAAGCTGATATTTCGGATACCCATGAAGTCTGTGGCCTGGTAAATTGAATCAATAGCCTTTACATGGCTAGAGATCTGTAGAGAAAGGAAATGTTACAATTAGCAGTGAACAGCTACTTTCTGTTAGTTGATCTACAATGAAGAAAATGGTCACATCCTCCAGAGAGGCCATTTCTGAACATTACAAACATGGCTGATTAAGCTTTTAAATCCTCGGCTAAACACCCTAATTTTATGAGTGTGAATGAGTCACAGACAGAATGTGATGGGTTGATCAATTTGAAAAAAGAATCTTTTGGACTTAAGTTGTGCTTTTCTAGCAGGTGTATGGCTGCAAACCTGGGCAATGACAGCTTCTCTTGTGCCATAGTATTTGAAGAAGAGGTGGTCCGTCTGGATGAAGAGCTGACAGGTGTTCTTCTCTTTCCCTGCTGCCCTCTTTGTCCTCAGAATGACAGGAACATGGGCACTGGCCTCTTCCAATACACTGTTCACACCCTGTAAAAAAACAATCATTGGGACAAAGCAGGAGGGGAGGAAAAGTACTTACAAGTAAGTGAAGGAAAAAGTTAACATGAGCCTTACATCAGTGAATTCAGCCCCTGAACAGAGGGAAAACATTTCTGCCCTAGAGACAGTGCTCAACACAAACAGGTGTTTATAAAAATACCACCAGGCAGGTGTTTGATGGAAAGTATTGACACCTATATATTGAATCCTCTTACTTTCAGTATAAGGTAGGGGGATATGAGATTGGATCTTTTTAATCTTATGAGCCTTGTCCATCTGTGTGTTTAATTATGGGATGGGAAGGGGGAGGGGCTTTGCTATGATGCACTTACTTTGACTGGCTCCTCTACTGTTGATGACTGATACTTCTTCATCCTCTCAAACACTGAGTGGTCTGCACAGCCGCCCTCTGAGCCATACTTATGAGGATAATCTGGCAGATAGGAGAGGATATGGGAAATGATTGGTAAGAGCTTACACTGCAATATGGATCACGAGTGGTGGGATGCAGTAGGAGGATGTTCCCTCTGAGGATAACCTTGGAGATCTAAATGTTGCCTACCTTAAAGAGAAAGTTTTAAAAGGAGAATTAAATTACTTACTTAGAGAGTGGACCTGTGTACAGACCTCATTTTTCTTGTGATCATTGCATCATTTCACATTCTATTCTAGCTATAAAACCAGTGTCTTCTTCTCTTATTAAAGCTTTCCTTCAACTATTGGCTTATGGTGATCCTCCACATTGTTTGCCTCTTCTCAGACAAGATTTTTTCCAATATCCTCCCAAAGCTAGCGCACATAATGCATTCAACAAATGCTTCAATCTGCTGCATAGAAATTAGAAGGCATACGTGAGCCTTCCATCAAAATATACATATAATACAGACAGAGAAAGAAAAACCTGACTGGAGCGGTCTTTTGCAGGATGACACACAAATTCTCACAGAGTTTAGGCCACGACCTCCAATACAGCCATTTCCAGGCTACACACTGTGTACAAAGAGACTGCATTCTTCCCATGTAAACAATGCTCATTATTTCAGGAACAACATGTGAACCTGTGTCTCACTACAGCGTGGCTACCTAGCTTCAGCAGCTTTGTTTGGTGTATTACAAAAGCAAGATAGGATCAGTCTTGGCATATACAAAAATCGACCTCACATTCCAGCTCACCGCTGACCGCACCCACAGTAATCAGACACCAAATATTGTAGAATTCCTTTCGTCTACCGCACTGAAAACACAATGGCTGATAAACGGAGCATGGACAAATAAACTGGTTGTGAATAATTTCAATGTTAGGATGACTTCAAGTAAAATTCTATGCACTAAAAAAGTAATTTTCAGTAAGAAACTACTATTTTCACCAGTATAAATTAATTCAAACCTATTGTTTTCAGATAAGGAGCTTGTATTAAAGGTTGCAGGTAGGTTAAACAAACAAGAGTGTATGAGGAAAGGCTGTCAATCCCAGTGAAATGTAAAGAGAAAACCCAACTACCTTTCTATGAAATGTTCAGACAGGTCTAGAGAGGACTGGATCTCACAAACAACATAAGATCATTTGAATTATAGAACAGAACAGTATTTAGTCTGGCCTACAATAAATCAACATACCGGTATTCAAATATTTTAGGTTTCAGTTTAACAGTCGAAGCCTAATGGGTTATTTGCCTCTGAGACGCTAGTATTTGCAAATCTAATGATCCCATTGATAGTGAGTTGAGACATCAGTCTGAAGGTCAAGAAAGCATCGTCAGTCATTCAGTAAAGAGAGCAATCTTGTGCCGGTCACTAAACTGACTGGACACACACTGAAACAACAAACCCAACCGCTGACAATGTGTTTTGAATTTTTACAGTCAAAGCCCTCTTTGTCCTGACTCTGAATGCTATGTCATTCAACTGATAATCAAAAGGCCCTTGCAATTGGGAGAAAAATTAAAAAAACTGCACCAGAAGGCAAAAGTCAGCAGCAAAGACTTTGTGTTAACCACCTACTTTTCTCTGGTGCTGCCATAAAAAAAGAATAAAACAAGTTTTCTAAGATAGTCTGAAACATCAAACCTGAAAGACAGATCAATCCTAATCTAGTCATGAGGAGAACATTGGGAAGCTTGCGGTCTTCCTAGAATCTCTCAGATGGTTGTAGTATGAACTGGCTATGGGCCATTCCTATGCTTGTTCATGTTTCCAGTAGATACAGTTCGTCTTCTGCGCCAGAGCCCAGAGCCAAAACCCCTGCTATGAGACTGCCAGACATAATGTTAACCATAAACTTGTTACATTATATTATTCCTCACAATCTTATTTCCTGAAAAGCAGAAGTTGTTTGGGTCATTATTGCTCTTTACGTACTTATTTCGATCCTTTAATGATTTCTATAAACTACAGTGATGGAAAAAAGTTTTTGGACACCCCATGCATTTGTAATATATTACATTAAGAATAACTCTTCAGTCATTGAACTCTATCAAGTATTGTTCCATCTTCCAAACCCACATGCTCCCTTCTGCATGTGCGCTGTTCTATCAAGGCCAAAACTGGATGTTTCAGTAGATAATGAAACACATCCAGGACATGACATGTTGAAACTGTCAAAGATTTAGTTTTGTTATTTTTTCTTATTAACAATTAACAGAAAAAAATACAATTGTTTGTGTCTGTTTACTGCAGCCACGCCTTCTGAAACACAAACATTTTTTTTTTGCAAATATTTCATAATAATGTTTGAGATTATGTAAAATTTTAAGGGTGTTCAAAAACTTTTTTCCACTACTGTATGTTGATCATATGAAAATAAATCATTACTTATTTACTCTTCATACACTTAACACATTTTAAGAGACTGTTATAGGTTTACACTACCCCTTGTTCAAAAATTTGTTAACCTTCTTGAATATACAGTGTGTGGCTTAAACTAATCACAATATTGATTTGTAAAGCAAGTGCAGTGGCAGATACCTACCAATGTCATCTTCATGATAGATGACAGAGTGGAAGGGTACGGTGTCATCCTTTAAGTACCTCTCTGAGGGCTCAACATAGTATGTTCCTTGGTGGGTTTTAATGAAGCCTTCGAAGCGGCCATCAACCACAGAGCCGTGGGTCAGTGTATCCTTTTCTCCTAAAACACAAAGCAGGAGGATAAGCAGAGGCAAATATACAGTATTCCTACAATATTTCTCTATAAACAAAAGTAAATATTACTACTGAGAATGAAATAAATAATAATCTTTCATGAATTTGTAATTAAACCCCTTTGGTCAAAAGATTCAAGCAGTTTAAGAGTGCTGTTCCAGTTACTTACACACACCATTTCCAACTGCACGATAAGATTTGTGACAAGCAAAAATATAAACAAGTTGATTAAATCCTTGAATTGAGGATTATTTTATCGATATTGACATTAAGGGCACTACAAATGTTTTTCTCTTTTTGCCTAACCTTCTCTCAGGAACTAATCATAACAGGACAAATAGCCTTGTTTTTCTTTGGTTTGTCTGAACTCTGCTGGGTACAGTCAGCAGGAAGGCAACCAGGAAATAGAGACAGCGGAAGGAAGAACTGAGTGAAAGGTAGAAGTAACTCCTGTGCACGTCTGGTTTCTGACATGATAAACACTGCACACAAACAACCATAAGTTTCTATCTTGTGAGACTGTAAAGTGGGATATGTATAGTGCAAAGGACATTACAAATGAAATTAAATGGAAAAACAGGAGTATCATAGGAATGTTAGGTATTCAGTGTTAACACGCCATACTCCAAACAAGAAGTGGTGCACATCGAAACTTACCAAAGATATGTCCACTGTAAATGTGTGAGGTATCAACAGGGATGTCCTCTCCTGATATCTCAATAATGAGATCTGGAGAAAATAAGTTTGTATCCCTCTTCATCCGCAAGTTAAAATGTCTGCAGAGGAACAAGAGACAATGTTAATTAGCATAAGTATTAAACACCAAATGTAAACTGTAGAGGCCAATATACTGATTTTTTTCAATATCAACCAATGGCCTTCAATTTTTTTTTGAAAGCCGATATTTGATCAGCAGTAAAAATATTATAAGATATTTGATCAGGCACCTGTGTGGGCAGAACTTGAAGTTCAGTAAATGTTAAAAGAGTACTATGTGTACGTGTATTAATAATTTAATTTATATTGCTGGATAAAAATCTTAATTATCTGAGTGTTTCAGTTGTATTTTACGGTCAATGCGCTTTAAAAAAAAATTATTATTTATTTATTTATTTATTTTTAATCGGACTTAAAAATCGACTGTAGATATTGGCCATCATATCGGCCATCGGCTGACCAAATTTTTTTAAATCAGCATTGGCCTTAGAAAAACCCATATCAGTCGACCTCCAGTAAACTGTTAGAACTATGGCCTACAAAATATTTGATTTCCTTTCTAGGGCCAATTCACATGTATGTAGACAAGTGTCTCATGTAAATATCACTAAATGTTAAAGTGGATGCACAATAGAGCTATACAATTAAGTAGCAATGTCAGCCTGTGCAATTATGTAATTGGAGAACTGCAATTTAACTGAATACAAAATATGCATGTCTAAAGCTGTTTTGCAGTTGTCTCATCAGCTAAACCTTTACAAACAGAAATGTGTCTGTTTAGACAGGGAACCTTGTGCTTGTATATGTGGAGCAGACGCCTTCATCACCAAGCAAGTTCAACCGAGCAAGGATCTCTTTCTGTTGCCTGGCTCGCCAACAGCAACCCTTGCCTGTCAGGCTATAAGGTATTGCAAAGGTGGATATAAACTCACTATGTAAACCCAGAGTTTCTGACAGTAGTTATCAGCAGTCATATAAAAAGGGGGAGTTGGAACCAGGTGACAAATCACAAACGTCGACATGTTGAGATCAACATGAAGTATAACGTTAAACAGGTATGAAGGATTTAAAAATGTACACCTAAAAACTGATCTGACAAAATGATACAGCAGTATGAGTATATCTGACTTTGATTGTTTCAGTTTATTCTGTTGAAATAATACAAACATTATATTATCAACACATCAAGCACTTCAGTATTTTAATCAGTTAGCTTTAAAATTATATATTAAGTTATATAACAAAGGAAACCAAAGGTGTATCACTTTCCCTCAGACTCTCCATTGGATTTTTTTTCATCTTTATCCTTTCTTTTTTTTTTTACCATGTACTGAGGCAATGGGACCTTCTAGGGGAATTTACTGGTCAGTAGTGGTCGGTAGGCGGTGCTTTTAGACCTTTATCTGAAACATTTTATTTGCAGGATGACTCACTGTGGACATTTGCCTCGGTGAGAGGTAAACCACTTCTAATCCTGTTTTGTGATGCACACCACATGTGAAATTGATGCCAATGTTCCAAAAAAATAAATATGACCTCTGTTGCACAGTGATAGTTTGGATTAAGCAACATTGACCTTGATAGCCAATCAAATACATTCATGATGCAATTTGTACCATCACAATAGTCATACAAAAAAATCGCAACGACTTTATCCACAAGACTGTACAGCCCAAATGCAAAAACATCAGTTTTCACATTTTAGGTTACTTCCTGGTGTCTTTATTCCAGCTGTAATAGCTACAATATGTTTTTCTTTGCAGGTGCCTGTTTTTTGTGTCTTGGATCCATGTTAAAGGATGGAAATGCATTTAGAATTACAATACACAGAACTGCGAATGGAAGTTCAAACCCTGACCCTAAACCATAGCAGAGCAAATACACAGTATAATATATAATAATATGTCCATCAGTGTCATTGATCACCAGAGTCAGCAGATATAATATAATACATAATAACCACTGAGCTTTAGTGATAAGGACCACATACACTGAAAAGCTGAGACAGGACAGGGCAATTTATAAAAGCACCATCATTTACACCTTTTTACTGAATTTCCCCCATGTGCACAGCTATTCTCAGTCAGGAGGCAAAGCACATGAAGGGTTTTGCACAGCCATACGTGCAGTTTTATATAAGCCCTTCATTAGTAGAACAATGATGTCAAAGGCATTTATCACATGAGGAGCACATGATCCCGCTTCCCCAAGAACCTGAGGGAATGTAATGAGCACTTCAGTAGAATATTGTTCACAAAGAATCTATTGCTTAATCACATGGCTTGGTGTCAGGGGTGAGGCTTCATCCAAGATCCAAGAAAGATTTTTCTTTCAAGGAATGTGCATAATGCTGACTTTAAAAAACAATCTACCCTTTTATGAGGAAGGTAGGACCTGGTCTTAAATAATGCAATACAACCAACTTTCAGGCTGAAAAGAAAATCTGTGTCTCCGTGTAAGCATGAACCCTGTTTTCTAAAATGTATGAATTAGAATGAGATACTCAGCATGGACTGTGGTATTGTTATCGTTATAGTTATTGCTGAGCATCAGTCACAAATTTTGTATCAAGGTAGTAATGTTGGTTGGCTTCAATCCTGGTTCTTTTTTCTGCACCAATTTTCAATTTCCAAATGAGAAAAGTGCATTATGGTACGAATACTGGTTCTATTTTTCAGCGATTATATTGCAGTTTAACTACAGTTTCTGTTTCATACCTTTATGCACCCTGTTATTCTTCCACTCAAAGCAGTTTTACAATATAAAAAACTAAAAATATTAAAAATGTCAGAATGTAAAGTGTCTAATGTAAACTGAATAAATTAATAGGGTATAAAAGCATGGTATAAAAGCTGTGCAAAAGTGTGATCTGTATGAACTGAGTCTGATGAATTTACTCCTTAAAGGCGTCGTGCAGTGGCCATAAAAGTTGTGTTATTCTGCACCAGAATGCTTTCAAGATTGTAAATAAATTG
>JAPQRP010000019.1:39248663-39270268 GCA_037367295.1 Apogon hyalosoma | reverse complement strand
GAATAACCCACCAAACCTGACATTTTGACATATGGTACAGCCTGATTGCTGATATTACCGCACGACGCCTTTAAGAACTAAGCTACTGTACATTTTTTATACCTGATGCCATTTGGGTGCCTTAAAAGTAGTCTGACATCCGGTCTTAATCGGGAGTACTAAGGTTTGCGTAAAATGCAGAGGTCAGAGGATTCTACAGTGGAGCAAGTGATTCAGAGTGGAATTAAAAATAAAGCAGAAACTGAATAGAGTAGACAGACAGAAGAATGTGAAAGTAAATGATCTTAAAAGGTTAAACACAAATCAGGATTTCCCTCTACAGGATGCCTCCCTGATCTGTACTAGAATAAACGTTCCCTTCATCGTTCCGGTTCTCATTTCCCATGCGTCTCTTTTGTTACATTTACAGTATCTTTCATTCACTGGATCAATGGTTCCCTTCACCAACTTACACAAAGACATGAATATTCATCAAAGACTCTAATGTTTCTGTTTCACTGAAACCCTTAAATGACCAGTTTATTTATCTTGACATCTTTGCACAGCTTGGACTTTTTTCAGTTTCTCTGTTTTTATACCTGGCCTGATCTGTGTTTTAGCATCAAATGAACATCTTTGACTAAAAATATTAAAAATGGTGTATTCTTGTCATTTTTAGTCTGACCTATATGGGAAAAGAAAAGCAAAACCTTTGCGGCCAAATGCTGAAATATGACCCATTCTTTGAAGCCATTCCAGTGAGACAAAGGAAGACCTTCTGACAGTGGAAGTAGGTGTTATTCATACCGTTCATACAGTTCTTGGTCTCTCCCCACTATATTAAAGAATTCTACAGCAATCATTATGACAGGTCTTTTTATTCCTGCACCAGAATATTTCTCAATTAGAAATTCAATTTGTATTTTTAGGGGTGTGTAAATGATTTAGATTCTTAATTGCTAGAGACAGCAATAATTGAGAACGACTGGTAAATAACACACATTTGAGAAGAAATCGCCTATATGAGATTTTCACAGCATGTTAATCTTTCTCAAAAAACTCCAGTTTCACGGTATATAGTATTAAACATAGAAGTGATCCCTTATGAAATCCTCAGCCACACTGTACTGAGTTCATGTACAGGTGAGATTCTCTGTCCAGCTGCATTTTCTCCCAATATCTTATGGCAGCAAATGTTCACATTGTGATAACTATCAGTTTTATACCATGATATTCCTTGAAACGGTGTACGCTGCAGCCCTAATGAGGAGCCAACGAATTTAGCCTGAAGTACTATTTTGCAGATTTTTAGGTACATTTTATAATATGAACAACATTCAGCCTTTAGATTACAAAGCAGCCTCTAGCAGATTTCCATAACATGACACAAACCTTACACAAAATCTGTTGTTGTGCCTTAGTTTGCATACTTCTGCACTGACATTTGCTATTTAGAGTGCAGATGTCAGCTTATTTTTGCAAACATGAGAAGAACACATTATAAATGGATATTTATAATAATGTCAACAGAATAGAGTAGGAAATTGCATCTCTTCAGAATGCACATTATCATCCCTAGACCTAGAGTCACATTTTGAACGAAACCACAAACACAGACAGTACGGAACCTGTTTAATCTGATTGTTCTCCATTTGCTTCTATACAAACACAAGATTATGCACATCTACCAATATGCAGGAAACACCAAAAGATGTAATTCTACAGAGGAATAATAAAAAAAATGGACACATAAATGTCACAGCAATATTATCTTTTATACTCCATGTGTGGGATTAACTGTGTTCATTTTATGTATAGAAACATGCTGCCAGAATACCACATTACATCCACTGACATGTGAAGTGGTAATAATGTTTATTATCTTGTTACAATGGCACCTGTCAGTAGGTGGGATATATTTGGCAGCAAGAGAACAATTAGTTCTTGAAATTAAGGAGTTAGAAGCAGCTTAAGGATTTGAGAGACTCCTAGAGAGACTAAACTGTGACTGCTAGATGACTGGGTCAGAGTGTAGTAATTAGTACCATACAAAAAGTGTTCCAAGGAAGTACAAATGAATCTCAATCCAATCCATCGACAGATGATATTGCAACATGGTTGTCAACATTACTACCATTTCACTTATAAGTGGTCATAATATGATGGCTGATTAGTGTAACATCAGCACCAGACAGCATTGGCCTTAATGATAGTGACAGTGAATGTCAGCAAAGATGATGTTTACCATAAGCAGTGGCTGGTATTTATCTGTTGTCCTAAATAGTTTCATAAATTTATACTACAGAAATTGTACTCATTCAAAAATAGTGTGATGAAGCCCTGAAGCACATAAACATATCTCAGCTTCTTTTTTATAATGAAAAGTTCAGTGTTTTCTTTGGCAGCAAAGGGGGAATGAATAACAACAAAAACGCCACTGGCCAAAACGTTATTTTGAATTTCAGTATTTGCTAGAATTCTACAATAAGTGCAAAATCTTGGGAATTTTATGACAAAGTAGGGGTGGGTGATATGGCAAAAATATCATATCCCGATTTTTAAAAGATAAAATCACGATCTTGATTTTATCATGATTCTTTACACTGAACTTTGATACTAATTTGCAAGTTTCTGAACAGTGCAACCAAACAATTTCCCTATGTAAAATATAGCCCTAAAAGAAATAAATTATTTAACCCAAAGAACCTTCCAGAACATTTTTAATTTCGTTTGTGCAATTTGGCCAACGTGCCAAGAACATAAACATACTAAAATGTGAACAACACTCTGATTAAGTGCACTGTTGAACATAAAAACTAAACTGCACTTGGTTTTTGAGGTAGCTTTCAATATACATGAAAAGTAAAAAAAAAAAAAATACAGAACATACTGTTTGGATGCTGTCTCTTCAGTTGACTGAACAGGTTCGTAGTGTTGACATACCTTATTCTAAGAGTATAATTGTGACAGACCTGTATGTGGAGGACTCATGTCTTGCCCCTCAGATTAAAGTTTCCAAAGATAGGTTAAAGGAAAATTATCTGTACAACAGTGGGAGACTTTTAAGGCTCCTACAGAGTCGGACATACTGTGTGCATGTGAGCGGCGCATATTCCGTGTGCACTGTCCACGGACATTGAGGTTTCAGTGGAATGTACCAATTTCACATTCAAAAACAAGTTGATGTGCGCGGACGTCCATGGAGTCAAGTACGGAGTCAAGTACGGCCAACTTTGTTGGGGCCAAGTCTTAAGTCATGATAGACTTCCTGCCATTTTCAGTTTCACTTTCACTACGTGTACTCATTGTGGGGTTCATGCAGCACAGAACGCACCCCCGTGTAAACCCCCCGATTCCACGATCTCTCTGCTTTATCAGATCATGGCTACGTTCTAATCCTTCACAATCTATTATTGTCATATCGCACACTCCTATGACAAAGTAACTGTATTTGATGTGGATCTTCCTTACAATGTCAGATATTCAGTCAACAAATATCCAGAATAGAGAATAACCTAAAACAAAAAGAATAAGAGTCAAATCAACGCAAATGGATATAAGGTTTACTGTCCATAAAAACAAGTAACCATTTCAGACAAAAAACTTGCTGACAAACAAGCAATATACAGACAGAAAGAGGAGAGGCTGAGTATTGTGTCAGTTCTACTCATCTCATGGCAGCAGCTGACTGATAAATTATTCAGACATATCCCAAATACTGAACACACTGACTCAAGCATCTGACAGTCATAGAGTCTGCTCAGTAAGCAGAGCAGCCCCAAGAAATGGAGCACCTTCAAGCCATGTCGACACAGTTAGTACATCCTCAAAAAGGACAGTATCATCACTTTACATATAATGCACTTTTTATACAAAGACAAGGCATTTTATGTGTATGAACATATTCTCTGAAGCAGCACCTTCTCTCACTTTGTTCAATGTATTCATTGATTCATTTCTGATAATACCAAATACTTACAAAAGCCATAGTGTGTGCTTCTTTAATTGCAAAGGCCTCAAGTGCCCTATATACCAGGCACTATGGCTGGAGATTAACATTTGGTAAGAGGAAAATTATTTTAATCATAACTCATTTAGGTCATATCTATGGGGGAGGTGTATTTGTGGTGAACCATCTGTGCATGATTGCACCTTTGCTAAAAAGACTGTCCAGATGATCTGTGTCTATCACTGTCCCTCTTGATCACCTGAGTCAGCAAAAATGTAAAACGTTCTCTTCAAAAGCCAAGTTCATAGCTAAAACCATCACACAATATATCAATATATCATCTCAAGTGCCTCAAGTGATGCGAATGAGCTCAGCCACAATCTAAAAGTGAATAAAAACCCAGAAAAGTAATATAGGTTACAAAAACTAGGTACAAAATTATTTTGGCTTCAGAAAGGATAACACTGACCAAACCAGGTGCTTTGTTCATGATGCCCTCATACCAGTGTATTTAACAATTTAATTTATCTCTAAAAATCACTTCTAAAGAGATCGTAGCGCTCTCAAGTGTTTCTGCATCTGGTGCTGTTGACACTATTTGCGTACAGTTAGTTCTAGAAAGCATGGTTTGGAGTTCTGGATTTTTATTATTGTTATTTATATTAGCAGATTCACTCCCCTGAAAAAAATCACAGAAATCCTTCTAGAAGAAATCATTCTAAATATTCACATAATTCTGTGAAAATTCCTGTATCTGTAAGAAGATCCTAAGCAAGTAATACTTCACTGACATATGACAATAAATGTTTCCAATGGTAATGTTTGGCCTGATAAACACACATTTACTTAAGTTTCCAAGTCAAACTAAACTCATGACTTCACTACTTTGTAACAGTAAAACATCTGTTTGAGTTTGAATTCACTGAACACTCATGTCACTGCTCTTTGAACGTAATGAGTAAATGTTTGAGTGTTTAACATACTACTTTGTAGTCTCATGGGTGTGATCACAGAAAGAAAGATGCAATACTACAAATACTTCAACCTGTTCTCATTTGTTCAGTAACCTGATCCTGCTTCCAAAACTCATGTGAGAAGTCATACACAAAAATTCACAAATTCATTCAGAAACAAATTTGACACCCACCACTGTTGTATATACTGTAATATTTACAATAATTAGTGATGGTCATTTTAAGTTTTCTTCTACCACAAATGCAACTTATGAATATATCTTCTACTCGATATGTGAACAGTTTTTCAATCATGCTGCATAATACTGTGACACCTCACCAACATGGCTGGGCCCAGCTGTTTCTGCTACAGAGAGCAAAGACAGGAAAGAGCACACAAGCACAGGAAACTGACCTGTTAGACAAGCCCTTGATAACACACAACAGACAGAGGTCAGGGAAAGCAGTGGGAGTGCACTGGAAAACAAACAAGCGCTGATGACATAAATTGTTTTTAGGCTTTTTCAAAGCTTGGCAAAAAATGAGAAAAGGGTATAAGGGAAAAACTGGTAGAGCTGAAACAAAAAGGTGTTTCCCATTATTAAATGAAACCCCATAACTGAACTTAGATGATTTACAAAGTTAAAATATACCTTACTCTCTGTGTTTGGGTAGTAAAGGTATAATGAACAGGTACACAACAACCATAAGAACCAGTGAGCACTTGTTGTTGAGTCGAGCCAGTTAGTCCACATTTTCAAACATACATGTTGGCATTTCATTACAATGACAATCCAGCCAAGAATGTAACTTAGTATCTGGTGGGGTCTGTTTTCTGACTAAAGAATGTTAAAAACATATTTTTCTTTCTATACTATGAAGCACATTCAAAACCATACTCAAAAAAGTCATTACGTTTAAGCCCACTGTTTAGGTCCAAAGTCAGTAGATGAACTAAAATATATGGTCTAACAATTTCCACAGAATGAAGGATCACAGAATAAAAATACAATAATCTAAAGAAAAATCTTTGTATGTACATAAAATTTTCAGCTGCTGTAATATTTTACTCACATATGCAGAATGCTGCCATATCTAAGAACATTTAAACAGTGTTACTAGCTGAAACAATCTGTTTCCAAAACAGCGGTAGAACCACTGTACTCAGACGACTTGGCCTTGACAAGAGCTCATCTCAAATTACGTGTTATTTAGACGTGAATCACAAAGGGGGGAAAGGATACACGGGTACTCTGCCTTCGGTGGTTGAAAAAAAAAAAAAAAAAAGGAAACGAGGATTTGATTACAGTTTGCAATAATGTGGCAGGTTGAGTCTTTTCCGAGTCTTAAATAACCACAATACAGCCACTGGTGCTTGAAGTCCCCACCACTGAAGCAGGAATCTGTTATTCAAGGCATAAATCCAACCTAACACAAGATCAATGATGTTTCCACAAATTTCTAGGGTTAATCACACTGTCACACATCTCCTGACGCATGACAGGAACACAACAGGGTCTTCCACTAAATTGCTGATGCAGACGGATCTGGCATTTGTCTGGCTTAAGAGTAATACTTATTATTTTGCCTGCTGTAACTCCGTAATTCTACAACCACAATATTTCAACATAGAAACAGCAAGAGCCATAAATGTGGGTGAAGTCGCAAATCTTTTGATATGTGAAGGTAACCAGTTAACCAGTATATCCAGTTTCATATCCAAATGTTCTGTGTGGTAATTATTAATTGAAATCCACTAAATTTCAACACATATCAATATAATGACATTTACATTAAGAAAACAAGTGAAGAAAGTTGGGGTGACTCAACTCATGTTTTGCACAATAATAAGTACCTATTTACATTAAAACAGAAAATAAATTTAAGTAGCAGCATGGTATAAGGTCAGACTGAAATAAGAGTGAATAGGAAAGAAGAAACGTCTGTGTGTTCTTTAAACTGACCTTCCATGTGCGTGGAAGTCCAGGTGTAGGATGCTGTCTTGAGGAGACAATGCCCTTTTGGCTCTCTGATGGCGGCTGTGCAGGGCTTCTTTGTCATATGATAAACCCTCATAGTGGCGGATATATTTGTTCAAGGGGTTCCCGTACTGACCTAAAAAAGAGAAATGAAGAGCTAATCAAACATGTGTCAACTAACAAATAATGCATGGCAGCGAGAGAGTGAAACATTTTGCTTTAATCTTTCACAGTAACTCACACTTCAAAAATCAGCCCTCCTACTTATCCATCTTACATAAAATTGGACTAATAGATCAAAAAGATGCAATGGCTTGCATCCCAAATGTGTGCATTTACCCAAAACAGATTTAAAACCAAATGGCACTCCAAAAATTTTAAAACTTTCAAAGTTTTGCTCATTTTAGAATTATTTATTTGCAGCCATCAGAAGCACCAAAATCCTAATGAGGTTTGTCACATTATGCTCCCTTTTGTATTCCTTTTTTGGGAATGATCATACAATCAATATAGAAATAACTGCCCCTGTACACCTTGACTCAGCCAGACAGTGCACCATACAGACCTTTTCACAGCAACAATCAAACCTCATTTGTTGAGTCAGAACAGAGGTGTAGACAGATAGATGTGATCACTCAACGGCAATATGGAGCATATTGACATGACCATGCCCAGTTGATGCTGCTGGTTTTAACAGTGAAAACTGTCTTTGTTCTGTTTACAAAGACAGAACATGGTCAATTTCAAACACAAGTGATGAGCACATGATACACATCAGGTGACTGTGGCTGTGTTCACTGCAGCATTAAATCAGTTCAGTGTCTAATCTGGTTGCAGGCTGTTTAAATACTAATCGACATTTCAAAGAAACCCAAATTCAACTAAATAAAATAGCTGTCTGAAGTAGCTGGTACGTGTAATTGTAAAAGTTCTGCTATGAGCAACAATAAATCAGTCTTTTTAATAAGAGGCTCAAGAAAGAAGACTTTCAAGACTTTACAATGAGGATTGTGTAGTGAAAGTCACTGGGAATACACCAGGGATAACAGAGGTGCTCCACCTTAGCTATATTATTGTACTGTTTGTTCATTACTGTAGAGGTTCCTTGTGGTGGGAGTCACAACTCCCCAAGCAGTGAGAGGCAGTACCAGGCTAGCAGCAACTTGTCCATGAATGCAGGGAGAAAATATTCAATAAGCTTTGTTAGCCACCTCCCTCTTCTCCTGTTGGCTGTGTATGTGGAATAGCATGGGTTTGAGTGATTTAGAAAAATTATTTCTTTTCTTGTTTTTTTTTTTGTTTGTTTGTTTTTAACTACAGTACATAGTCAGACATTGTGTTTGAGTTTGTGTTTATTATATGACTAACCTGCTATGGTGCAAATTAACTTGATTTAAACCTCAGGTTCTCCGAGAGTATTATTAAAGCTCCAATCCTCACACACATGGGTGTAAAACAAAGTTATAAATGACCAGATTGAAACACATTTCTCTCTTGAAGGCTGTTCCAGCAACCCTTCACTTTAAATTATAGCTAGAAGCCACTGTGGCCACAGTTTGATCAAGTTGATGATCAAATTGTTATGAGTAACTGGGGTGTTCCTTGGTTTCAGGAGGCTTTGGTGCTGTGGTCAGATTATGTGCATTTATGTATATTTTATGTGTATTTTCACATTATTACATATTGTATTATTACAATATTTAAAAAAAAAACAAAAAAAAAACCACCCACAGGTTGCAGAAATCTCAGCATAGTGTATTCCCTTGTCATTGAGCTGAGGTGCTATGTTGAAGTGTGACAATGGGAGGGAAAACCTTGTCTTATCATTGCAGTCTTAATACATCATTATCTATATTATAAAAGCCTCTGTGTGTGTGTGTGTGTCCATGGATTCACACAAAATCCCGAAAGAGCTGACTGCTGTAGTTTGGCATGCTTATGTATTTTTGGTCAAGGAAGACAATAGCAAAAATGACAAGTTGATAGGACCAATATTTTGGGAGATATTAGTAATTTTGGAATATAACAGCCTTGCAATCACATTGCTATGGCCAGAACACTTTGGCAGTGACTGCTGGACAGATGTGGTACAGCAAGCACGAATACACAACAGAAGAAAAACTACCACACGTGGATCCCCACAGGTCAACATGCTAGTTTAATATATACCTTTCCATAATACTTTATTTAATTAATATTAAATCAATGTATTGATAGCCAAAAATTAAAAGGAGGAATAAAATTGTATTCATCACAACGTGTAAATAACATTGTTATTGAATAATGTTACTGTGATGAACAAATTCTTCACAATTAATAAATTCATCACAATAACATTACATTTGATTAAGATTTTTAATAAAATCTATCCAACTATCCATCCTGGCCATGTCTCATTGAACAAACTAGTCTCTGTGGACTGCATCACCCTTCTACATTTGTGCCAATAAATAGATGTAATGGAACATTTTAAAGAGCAGCAAGAGCTGAGAAACAACAGCTAACAGCCAAGTTCACTGTAAAGGAATCAGTCATCAAAGTGTTGGTAAAATCTCTGTCAGACAAAGAGAAATGAGGTAACAAAGAGGAAACCACTGACAGGAAACAGAGGAGGTGGTAACAGCACAGTTCATGTCTCATCTAAGCCCCACCTTACATATCTCTGATGGCAGGATGGCTGGTGGCTACACAATGAATCAGACACCTCACACTTCAGGGAAATGCAAAAGTCTCTACTCAACATTGAGTATCACACAGGTAACATGAAAAGTTAAAAGTAAAACGGTTTAAATTCACAAGTAACAAGCAGCTCTATTAAAGTTGAGTACTCTATGCACAACAGCTCCCATCCTAGAAGTAAAATGCAACTGCATTTCTCACTGTATTCACTAAGTACCTAATAGTATTTATAGTATCTATTATATATCTTCTGCAAAGACATGGAGGAGTCTTCTGCTCTTGTACTTATATTGTACATATCTCTTGACTATAACTGGCTGAGATTATAACCTTTTGTTATACAAAGCTGCTGTACATGCACAGTGACAAATCAATGAGAGGTTTATTGGTTTGGCTGAATATTCAGTCATTGGTATGGTCTATTCTGTGCAATGCTGTGTTCTAAAAATGTTCTGTTTCAAATATATCCATTATGTTGCTTTGTACTGTATGTCATGTTTATTTTTATCATCTACAATGCTTGTGTCTAGTCTGATCTTGTGTTTAATTTATTCAAGCACTTCTGTGTTATACCACTGCTTAAAAAAAACAACAACAGTGTTTATCTGAGACACAGACTTCCCCAAAAATTTAGGTATGAGAATGCAGAGAACAAATGAGGTCTTTCAGTGTCATGTCAACAATCCTATTTGATGCTTGTATCTTATACATTTAACCACACTGACAAAACCTGTTTGTCTTATTAACCATAAATCAAGTCAGGCAACTGTTAAGTGGACCCAAGCAAAACAACAGATGTTTATATGACTCAGGATCAGATCAGAGCATTTGTCCTATAACTTGGATGTAGCCCATATAAACCATTCTTTTAGTTATTGTGTTAGACCAGTGTAGTAGACATTAGCCCTCAGTGTAGCTGAAGCACAAATCTGACATTTGCATCGCCTTGTCAGTGAATGGACATACGTTTGGTAGAAGAAAATATAAAGAAAGCCTCACTGGCGCTGCCTCAGAAACTTGTAACAACAGTTATGATTACTGATATGATTCGCTGTAATTCAGATGATTTTAAGAGCATGAAGGCTAACTAGTACCATGGAAAATGTCGTAAAATTAGCCTTTAAAAAAATAATACTACATTCCCTCTGTAGAGTGTTCTATTCCACTACACCTGACGGTGTCTTTTAAGACCATGTATGATACACCGAAGTCAAAGACAACATTTAACGCCGACTTCTGACATCCCATAACTTACATTAATCAGGCTGTCTAAGAACTACCTGAATGAAAACATCAGTGTGGAGACAAACCAGCTATAAATCCAGCTTACAACTGGGACTCCGGCCAGAGTTGATAGCTGTCAAACGTTGCAGCACCGCGCCATATCATATAACGTTATTTACAGTAACTTTAGCGAAGGCTAGCTGTCCTAGCTTACTCTACATGCCAGGTTATATTCAAGTAAAACTAAGGTGAACATTAGTTCTTTGGTCATGTTATTTTGTCGTCAGTGAACAGGTCTGTCCTGCCTGAATTCCAGTTACATTTGCTCCGTCCAGATATGTCAGGGAACGTCAGCTTTCTACTGCAGACTGATGTTAGTGTTGGTATTAACCAGTATCAACTAAAGGTAATTAACTTGATACCCAGCCAACACTGGGTAACGGCTGGGTAACTTCAGCCCGAGTACAAACGGTTAACAAGTACCGACAGGTTTAGCGGCCACTTACACTACAGTTAACATTAGCCACCTAGCTAGCAAGTTTGATCGCCAGAGTACAACTGCTTGATCCGATTAGCGCTAGCGCCACTGACGACCACTAACACTTTCCTCAACCAGTGGATCAATGGCAAACCTACCTGTAATATCGTGTAGGCAGCAGAACATGAGAAGGAGTTTAACAAATATCATATCGGAACTCCTTGTAAGCCAACTTAACTACCTACGCGATCCAGCGACACTGCCGATTGCCTCTCGTTTCGTTTTGTTTCACTTAAAGGTATAGTCGCCCTTCCTAGTTAGCTAGCTCCCATCACAAACACCGGCTCTGCCTGTCTCCAGCCTGACGTCAGACAGACAGATAGACCCACAGACAGGCCCTCCTCCCTTCCGTTGAGCCGTGCCAAAACAGCTCAGACACACCCATCCATACTACTATGGGCTCTGTCTAAACCAGTCTACAGCCCACCTCCGCCCCCTGTTCACCACTATATGACTTTAGAAAACGGTGTGGTGTCACCGTGTCGGCTGCCGTCTTTAACTAACACACTACTGTCTAGTATTTGTTCTTTGTTCAAAGGGTAAGTTGTTTACTTCCGCAAACCATGACTTCCTGGTTTAGCTAAATGTTTTGAAAGTTTTTTTATACGCCCACTAGTGAGGTTGTATGGGTGCAAAATTCTGCTTCACATAAAAAACGGAAAAACAACAAAAATGAAAAACCTCATATTATTTTCATCCAAAACAAGGAATTCCAATACAATTATATTTTAGGACAAACGATATTTTCTAGTTTTTTTTTTTGTTTGTTTGTTTTTTTGTTTCTTTTAAATTTATTTTATTTTTTTTAAGCTTATCTTACAGTTACAAAGAATTACACTTCTCACAAGGGTGTCTCATGGACGATCATTTCTATTAATTTTCACAGAGTCTATGTCATAACAGACGTTAAGTAGTTTATTCCACACAGATGGATGTGGAGGTGTGAGGGGAGCTGAAAAGCAAATTGAAGTCAGATAGGATGACAGAAGATGGGTCTTCAGCTGCAGAATTTGAACCCTAGGAGTGAGATTCACAGTGAGGGAACATCCTAGGGAGCTCATTGCCTCCTTGTCCAAATGTTTGCAGTGATGAAAGAGAGGAAATAATTGAACAAAAAATACATATATAAGATATGAGAACATAGACTATGTGAGATGTGTATAAAAACTTAATTTATTGTACTTCTATACTTGTGGTATACTGTGTTTTGTAAAATAAAACTGTATTTTTTATGATACTATTATGTAAAAACCCAACAAGGAAAAGAGTTGAAAATTAGCAACAGCAATTCACTCTTTCAGCATCAGTTTCATGATCTGTAAGTCAACTACATACTGAATACATACAGAGAAAGTGCTCGGTGAGTAGGCTATCAGTAATCATGATTGTTTAGAGCAGCACAGTCGTTCATATTGTTCATATTATAATTGTATTTGGAATTATTTCAGCATGAATGCATCTTAAAAATGTTGGTCTTTGAAACTCCAATCTATGTAATGAAATACACTGTTTTGTTGAATGGAACATAATGCAACATAAAACTTTAGATTTTACACTACAAGTTCTACTACTACTAGGTGGTAGATTGGAAAATGTTTCCTTTAAAATTAATTCAATTTTATTTGCATTTTTCTGTTTACATAAATAACGTAAGAAAATTGGAAACTCCATATATCATTATGGATATAAGTCTATGCTGATTTCACCAATAATAGTTAAAATACGTGGACATAGAGTATGACTTTGCTAATTTGCTTTGGTAGCCACATAATGATGTCAGACCTCTAAGCCTCACCACGACAGGGCTTGAACAAATCTTTACAATAACTGTGCACAATATTAGAATGATGAGGCCAGAAGACCACATGGGTCAGCACTCTTTAATAGTGCAGACTATTTGTAGTTTTGCAGTAAATTGCACTACTTTTTGAATTATTGTAATATAATGTTTACATTAATTTATGCTTTAATCCAGGGGTGTCAAACTCCTGTCCTTGAGGGCTGGTATCCAGCATGTTTTAGATAGTTCCCTCTTCCAGCACTCGTGGAAGCCATTACATCGTTATCAGGCTTCTGCAGAGCTTGATGATGAGCTGATCATTAATTAAACCAGGTGTGCTGGGACATGAACATATCTAAAACATGCAGGATTGTAGATCTCGAGGACCAGGGTTGTTGACCCCTGCACTAGGAGTTTATGACAAAAATTTAACTTAAGTGTGTTCTTCTCATGCTAACTTGACCAGTTGCTGCCACTCAGCGGCTTCAAGAGGTTACTGCATATGGACTGTTCAGTCAGAATGAACAACCTTATTTATATAACACTTTTACGTTCAGAATTCTCAATATCACTATTCTTATATTGATGGATGAGGTGTAGAGACGATTGGATATGAATATTGTTTGATCTTTACTAAAACACTGACGGCAGCAGTCGAAATTCTGTGCGAATTTGTGCAAAGTATTTAATCTGAGCGATGAGGTATAACAGGTCTAAAATTCGAGCCGCCCCAAACGCCTCACCGCCCGGCCGTCGGTTTTCTACCGCCCCCTTGCTCGCGCTGAAAGCAATTCACTCTGATGACGTCACTCGTAGAGTTATCATGGCGTCTTTGGGACCGAAGCTGCTGCTGCAATTTAGCTAAAATCTGTCGACCGTCTTTAAAGCGAAATGGAGAAAAATGCAAGCCTGCATCGACATACTGACGGAAGCTCTTTGTGTGCTACGATCGCGGGAGAAATGGGTGATGTTACAGCTGTTGGCGGAGTGAAAGGAACAGCCGAGAAATGTAAGAATAGTGAGGCTGCTCTCAGTAGTTTGGTTAACGTTAGTTGTAATGACAGCAGCACAGATGTAACTGCTCCCAGCATCGTCAATGTAACTTCTACTGCTGGGAAATCCGACGTGCCACAAGTGATCGAGGTCATCCCGGTGGAAGAGGATAAAAAGAAGGACACCGATGGGAGCGGACTGTGGTCAGGGTCAGAGGATCAGATCAGTAACGGGATGGGGCATGACTCGGTGCTGGCAGCAGAAGATAGCGAGGGTGGTGCCTCAAAGTTAGTAAACAACAAAACCGAGGGGCTATTCTTACCTCCAGCCAAGGAAAGTACAGATACCAAGACTGAGGATCTAGCATGTGGAGAGAGCGGACCGACAAAACTTGCCAAACCGACTCATCTGTGTCCGGACAACGCAATCACAGCACACGTCAAGTCAGCGGTGTCCGGTGATCCCACCTTATCGGAGGCACTGCCAAGTGGGAGTGACCCTGATCCCAGCCTCGGTGGAGAGTCCAGGAGCATAGACTCCCTAGAGTCCTTCTCCAACCTGAACTCCTGCCCCAGCTCCGACCTGAACAGTGAGGGACTGGAGGACAGGGGACTGGCCCTGGCCTTGCAGAGCGAGTACGGGGTCGATGGGACAAAGACTTGCTCCAAGGACCGGGCCGCTGGTCAGTCCATATACCACATAAAATGGATCAAGTGGAGGGAGGAGAACACCCCAATCATCACCCAGAATGAGAACGGCCCTTGTCCTTTACTGGCCATTATGAATGTCCTTCTGCTTGCATGGAAGGTAAAGACACTGAGATGAGCAGGGATCAATAGAAACAGGATTCTGTTTCACTGCAAATTTGTAAATCAAGGAAAGCTTAGGTTCATATCAGAGCTCTATCAGCTGTTTCTATAGCCTACTTGATTAAATTAGAACATCTTTGCTGCAGCTGTTGATAAATAATTATCAGACTCTAATCTTGTTTAATTCTATTCTATTTTTGTGTTTTAGCATTCATTTACTAGGAAATGACAGTGTGAGGCAGGTACAACATTTGTTTGATCAACAACATTCTCTGTTGCAGGTTAAGATGCCACCAATGATGGAAATTATAACTGCTGAGCAGCTAATGGAGTACCTAGGTGAGTAACTGTACTTATTACCCCGTCTTGTGATTAGCTCTATTTGTCTGACTGAATCTCCAGCACATTACTCACTGGATCCAGATTCTTTAATGAATTCTTCGCTGTTGGGAGACACTCCTCTGAAATGAAGGCAGTTATTGCTCTGTAAAATTCCTGTAAAAAAAATTGAAAATGGTTTTGCATGACAGTATCTATCAACATAATAATTTTCTTAGTAATCCAGAAGATGATACTGATCTGAGAGTGTATTTTCATCTCTAAATCCCCCATATTTGATGGACTGGTTTACCTAGAAGGCAGTAACTTAAGATTTAGTATTTAACTGAAATCACATCCGCTCTCCCTCAAGTAACTTCAAACAACTGATGATAGAAACACAAATCCAAATCTTGTTAAAATGTTTTAAGTGTAAAGGAAATGATTTACAACATATATGTGTTTCTGTTATTACATAACAACATAATGGAATTACTCAATTTAGTGGTTGCGGATCTCTCATGTCTGAATGTTTTGTTAAACCTGTTACGCTAAACCACATTCAGTGTTCTATTAATCCAAGCTACACCAATGATATTAAACAAGGTTATCGCTACTTGGCTTTTTGACCTGATTTTATGATGCTAATTTGTTTTGTGACTTCCAGACTATGTTTACAAAGTACCTTACAGCTGTTTTGACAGTCACATTATCTTGAATGAATGTTACCCATAAATTCACATTTGCAAACATACTGGTCTGACAAATATACTATCACTGAGTTACTGAGTTTGCGCACATTCTCGTGTTTCATGTTCCTAAATGAGTGGTTACATACTTATGGTCAGATGTAAAAATATATTCCATCAGAGGAAGAGAGTGGGAAATCCCCTATTAGCCAATCTTATACTGCTGGAAAGGAAGCAGGAGTCATATCTTCTCTGTGGCTGTCTACTGCCACGGAGAAGATATAGTGTCTTATTACAGCAGGGGTCCTCACCAGGGGTACAGCAAGTCCTCATCAGGGCCTCCTCTTAGCATGGACACGGATACTGCTAGAACTGCTTCAGATCGCAGCAGTAAATGGAAACTTTTGATAGCTATCCCAGTTGCTTGATTGTATCTGTTGGCTCCCGTGGTTTAGAAACTGTTCTCCTTTCTGTGAATTTCATTTAAACCAGTTAAGAAAAAAATATCACCATGATTAATTTGTATGGGATTTGGGAGTCAGAGGTTCCTGTGTGTTTGTGTGCAGTTGCAGCACATAAAGTGCATGTTGTGCAATGTTGAGGTGTTGTTTGGTAACTTCTAAATTCAGCACTGATTGCCTTAACGCATTACCCCCCCAACTTATTTTATTGAGTGTTTTTTTTTTTTTTTTTTCAGTCACAGGTTACATTTATAAAACACGCCTTTGTATACGAAAAGATATAGTCTGTAACCTAGATGACAGCAATATATAAAAGCAAAACAAAACAACCGCAACAAAGAATAAAACAGACAACAAACAGTACCTTGACATTAAAGGGTACAATAATACGGTCCTATGTCAGTCAGTGTAAATAACAGGGTCCATCTCAGTGTTTAAGGTGCCTAATTACGCACATAATCTCATGTTTGTATATGTTCAGGAGTAAACTAGATTTAGCTCATTCCACTCCAGCGGGGTTACGGCCACATACGTGAGTACAAATGACAAAACTAATCAGTCAGGAATAGCAGGGAAATTTAGAGAGAAAATGGGTCCACATTGTGTAAAATTTGGTCTTGGAGCCCTGAAGTGTATATTGTATCTTCTCTAGATATATGTGATTCAGGATGGATTTAATCCAAAGAACATGGGATGGAGGAGTTGGGGATGCCTTAACGCATTATCAAAGAACCAAAAGATGTTGAAGTCTGGATGTGGTACTAAACCTGGTGATGATCTTCGCTCTGTGGCTCAGTAGTACACAGTGAAGAAAGTCTGTGATCCAGACGCACAGGAACAGATAGACATCAATGTTAAGGCAGGGCTAGAGATGAGTTTGTCCACAGTCCACCAGAGTACAGAGCAGTGTGGGGTTTCCCCCTGTTGTGGTGTGGACATACTATAGTAAAACCACTAAGATGGCAGGCCCTTAGCTGGAAAAAATCTTTACTAGTGCCAACATTCTTATCTGGTTGACAAGCACGAAAGTCTACTCATAAAAGTGTTGTCAGAGATGATGAAGCTGTACAGTTCAAATACCCCATGAAAATGAAGTTTGTAGTGTGTACCTTTGCAGAGCACAGCCACAAATATGTTTTGTGTCTGTCTGGAGTCTTGAGTTGAGTTTTATTTACTTTGCATGTGAACCTTTTAAAAAATTTGGGGTCTTCTAAAGACAGTAAAAACACATTTCTTCACAAAAATGGGTAAATTCAGAGGACATTTGACTCTTACATGATGGTAATGAAGAAGTTATCTGATATCCCTAGGTTTGCCTTTAGTAACTAATAGTCTCATCTTTAATGGATAAGCCCAAATCACTTGAACAAGCAGTTGCAATTGTTTTTCTGTGTAGCTGTTTTTCCTTATGTGGCTGTCAACTTGTATTCAATGGCATTCTGTGGCATAATTTTTCGTACAGTGTGTTGATAGTGCTGTATTATGCTTACCATTTCCTAATAAATTAATCATTATTTGTTATGCATTTAGAAAAGTCTGTAGGAGTATCAAAAGTCGGAAGTAGACAGCAGTAGAATGTTACGCAGCAGCATCCAAAACAAGAATCTTTATTGCCAAGTGCATAAATGTTGTAAATGGTATTGACTATACATAACCACAGATTTGGATCAGGTATATAATGTTAAGAAGAAGTGGAACAAACTAATGAGTAAAAAGGACTTGCTGCTTCAAATGTGGCAGGCTTTGTTAAATGATCACCTATTGACCACTGATGTAAAGTATAGATTTGGTGCATAAAAACTGAACTGAATTTTGTGGGATTTACAGTTTAAAAAAAAAAAAAAAAGGTATGTTTGTAGTGCAGACAGTTACTAGGCTGGAGGTGTGTTGTCTCAGGTGACAACACACTGGATAGGGAATTAAACAGATACTGTGTTTGGCCACCTGTCCAGCATATATTTGAAACCTCTCAAAATACAAGCGCTTGAGTGTGAAAAAAAAAATTATAGTCATGTAGTGTTGCATTTTTTCACTTTTTTAATATGGCATAAGTCAAGATGTTTTTTTTTTCTTGCCTTTCTGCAGGAGACTACATTCTGGAAACCAAACCAAAAGAAATATCAGAAGCTCAGCGGTTAAACTATGAGCAGGTAAAGCCTTACTCATCACTGCACAATATCATTATTAAACAGCTGTGTGTTTTTGTGGTGTATGTGCATTAGTAAGCTGCTGACTGTTCATGGAACTGAAAGAGCACAGGGCTTTGGGAATGAACTCTCCCTTCCTTTCTCTGTTTCTGAACATAAATATTGCATATTTAACATGCTAACATGTAAGGCATCTCATTTGTGGTTACATCAATTGTTAATATACTTTCAACACAGTATATAATGGAAGGTGCTCACTGATCAGATGTGCACAAGTGTATTAAAGTAGATTCATGTAGAATTTGCATTGAGGTAACAGAGAAGCTCAGATGATGTCCCATAATATGGAAATAAGCGTTACGTTTATTGCAAACCACAGAAAACTGCAGCTTAGCATTTTTCCAGTGCACTATAGGTTACATAAGATGAGTCTTGCAAAGCCCAGGGAACAACAGGGGTCAGGAGTGTCAGATTATGTTGTTTCACATGGCTGTGAATGCTTAGAGACGCATGGCTGGGTTCAGCTCCAGGCTATTACTGAGGCTGTGTGTGTGGCACACTATGAGAGGCACTTGGAGATGGAGCTCCAACTCCAGCTCCCCTGCTTCCTCCCATCTCTGCTGCCTGACTACGATGTAGGAGGGGCCCTGCCTCTCCTCCTCTTGCGTGGCAGAGCACCAACACATCTGTGAATGATTTGAAGCCACACTTGTCCCTCATTTAGAGCAGAGAAAAATAATGTGCAGTCTCCTCATTGAAGCTTCCTGTAACCATCTCTCTAAATTTAAGTTGAGCTGAAATACACCCTGTTAAATAAATCAGTGGTGTCCTCAGCATACACAGTTAAAGTAAGGGAGTGGTTTGTGTTGCATAGTTATTATGGCGGTCTAATCCTAGAAACTGGCCTGGGAGCTCTTTTGCATGTGGGTGTCCTTCTCAGTTAGTGCTGTGGTTGATGCAGAATGTGGAGACTACAGTGGGTAGGGCTGTAGGATGCTGGAAGCTTGGATCAAAGAAATTTTTGGATGTGCATGTTGTAACCAAAAGGTATCCTTCCCTTTATCCTTCCCTGAAGAAAGGTGATTGTGTTGTATTGTTGTAAAATGCAACTGAAGCTGGCCTGAGTCTGAGTGGAACTGCAGGAATTCACAACAGAAGTAGTTCTATTTATAAATTCAGCTTAAAAACATCATCTGTCACAGGAGTGAATGAGGATTAAAATAGCAGTTGCACGGCTGCTCTTTAGCTATTGTTAAATATTTACTCAGAAGAGCTGTGGAAGTGAGAATGTAGTTTGTCTCGGTGGACCTAAGCTCAGCAGCACTTAACACAAGGCAGTTCATCTGTGATGACTGCCCTGCTATTGGAGGAAACAGTTTCTCATTTTTAAGAAGCCTCTTTTATTTTCACATTGGCCGTGTTGTTTACAAATATTCCACTAATGTTTCTTTTGCTTTAAGAAGAGTAGATTCAAAAAACACTTATCTCCAGTCTTTTTTTTTATAGCCTTAAACATTTCTCTTCCTAATTCTGAATGTCTGATGTTGCTGTTTGGCTTTTGGGAAATACATCTTTCTAATAATGTAAAAAGTGACATAAATTGATGTAGAATGATTAAAGGGTACCTGTTGTGAATTTTCATTGCAGCTATTTGAGAAGATCATGTATCATACTTGCGGTTCTGTCGGGTAACTTGTGTCATAGGCAGCTGTCAAGTATGTGTGAGTACGAAGTCACTGCTCCGACAATCAGGCATGGTCAGCGACGTGTTGCCTCCTTCATGGGCTGTGGTAGTAACACAGACTTGTTGTATTGACTGTTTACCTGGGCTGTGATGGGCTGGCCACTGACCCTGTGCAGCAGACACCAGTCTAAGATGACACATTGTTGGCCACTGACAACGGCAGAGTTCAAAGCTTACAGTCGAACAACAACAAGCGCAAACATGTGCTTTCCACTCAGTCTCGCTCACTGACTGCTGCTTGTTTACTTGCACTCGATCACCCTGAAATGACAAGGGTACACCACTTCCAGCAGGCAGTGGCTCTTCCCCATAGGTTCTGCCCAGCGCCCATAATTCATGTAATAAATAGGTCCAGTGTGGTGCATTTACGGCTTTTTTTTTTTTTTTTACTGAATTTGCACCTCTCTTTCTATAAGTAACACGCAAAGCACATTTAATGTTGTAAGCATCACCAGTAAAGGTACACTTAAAATTACTGATGCTGCTATCAAGTATAATAAAATTAAAATCTAAATAAAAACAGCATCGAAATGTGGTTCAATAAAACTCATAATATAGATAGTAGAATATCAAGGGGAACCTCATATACTTTATGAAGTTTCCCTTGGCAAAGCAAATTTGTTCAGCACCATTGGGCAGCCAGACTACCATTCTGCTGTTAGGATGCTGGACAAGACAAGTTAAAAGAAAAAAAAAACCCAACACATTTTATTGGTTCCATGATGAGAAATGCAAGAAATATTGGAACATCAGGAGAGTTTTATCAGTTGTGCAGGTTGCAGTGTTGCTGCTGGTTTAAGTCAAACAGCATCTATCTAATCATGAGATCAGAGATTAAACTGTTACATCCGTCTTTATAACTGAATATAATCCACTCATGCACTATAGCTTTATGTAGCTTGATACTTAAGTTTTGATTTTCCTGGTGTAAAGGAGACGTTTCACTCCTGTGGTCATTTGTTGGTAACAGTGTATGGTGATGAAGTATTGGATGTCATTGTACTGAGATGTGTTTCCCATTACTTCATGAATTATGTAAATCAGGGTGATGATGTATCTTGCAAATATGTTGAGCTGTGACAGCTTTCAATCCACTATAGGTGTCCTGACTGTGTGACTCCCTAATGTGACATTACTGTCTCGTAAACTTTTTACTTAATTACATCTCCCATAATAGTAATTGTCATAATGAACTTGTTTTTTGTTCTATGTTTGTTGTGCTATGATAATATATGTGTGATGTCAGAAAATGTTTGTCGTTTAATATTATGGTATATGTTAATGTTTTCGATTCCAACACCAGTCGGTGGGACCTTTCTGTGTGGAGTTTGCATGTTCTCCCCGTGTCTGCGTGGGTTCTCTC
>JAPQRP010000019.1:39236647-39248563 GCA_037367295.1 Apogon hyalosoma | reverse complement strand
AATTGACCATAGGTGTGAAAGTGAGTGTGTTTGTTTGTCTCTATATGTCAGCCCTGCGATGTACTGGCGACATGTCCAGGGTGTACCCCGCCTTCTCCCTTAAGTGGCTGGGATAGGCTCCAGCGACCCCCCGTGACCCTAGTGAGGATAAAGCGGGTTCAGAAAATGGATGGATGGATGTTAATGTTTACAAATCAGAATCATAGGTACAGATGCAGGCAGGAATTTTGCATGAAGGCATAGAAACCTTGAGGAGAATGAGTTGCAAGGTAAGGGTTAAATAAATGTGTGGAAGTATTAAAGAAAAACTAATCAGATCTGAGGAAGTGCAGTACAGTTATTCAAACCATTTACTAATTTAATTAACAGAATACTTTTTGTATCATGATATACCCTGTTATGTAATATCAGTTTTCTGGTGATATAAGACTTGAGCTATGTGGCCCACCCCTAGGTCACACATCTACTATTAAATAAGAATAAATTATGACACACAGACATATTCAAGATATGGCACACAATATCAACATTGATTTACATTTCTTAACCTAATGCTGTTGCTAAAATCAGTTGCTTTGCAAATGTTTTGGTTTTTATTAATTCATTAGTGAGCTAGTGGGGACGGACGCTCATTACCTCAACTCCAGATGGAAAAATTCCATTATTATTTATTCAGTTGTAATTCCTTGGCTCCATTTTTTAAAACCTAGTTTTTGGCATTTTTACACTTAATTTAAATAGATACAGTGAATATGTACAGGAAAGGCAGGAGATGACATGCAGTAAGGGACCTGGGTTTGGAATTGAACCTGGACCACCCCTGTATGGTCTTGACTCATGAGGTACACACTATATCAGGTGAGCCCCCCTTGGCTGAATATTGATGTAAAAACTACTGCATGTGATTCCAGTGTGGGAGCCATATTGCTCATCATGGCACTTAAATGCCATAGCAGTTAATTTAATCCATTAATCTGGATTTTATTTGGTTTGTTTTAGGTAGAAAAAAACCCTGAGAGAACAGAGGCAGACAGATTTCATTGGACCCTATAGTGTTGGAGAGTAAATGAATACAGGCCACAGCAGATCATTGTGCTGATGTTATACTGAGGAAAGGAAAGGCCTCCAATGCAGACACAGATGAATGTGAGAGATGCGGTGCTAATCATCTGATCACAGAGCGCTCATCTGCTCACGGAGCCCTCTGCCCTTAAGTGAAGAGACGTGGTCCATTACACAGCTCTGCTAATCCTGCCACGAGTGCTGCTCGTAAACGTCCTAATCCACACACTCAGATGTGCCAGCCGAAGGCTTTTCATCTCAGCAGTACATGCCAAGCTTCAAAGCTGGAGTATCTTACTGCTCATGGACGTACAGTATTTCAACCGTAAATTGAAAAAAAAAAAAAAATACACTGTGAATACTTCTTTTGTTTACCAGTTATAGAGATTTGAAGGCATTAAACTTCTAATTAGACATTAACACTGATAGCCACTTAGCCCAGGGGTCACCAAGCCTGGTCCTTGAGGGCCGGCATCCTGTATGTTTTAGATGTTTCCCTCTTCCAGCACACCTGGCGGTCATTATCAGCCTTCTGCATAGCTTTATGATAGGGTTATCATTTGAATCAGGTGTGTTGGAAGAGGGATACTAAATTTAGCCACTGATAGCTACTGATAACCACTTCCCACTTTGAGACAATTTTTCATAATAAAGTATGATTTACAGTAGTAGTATTATTGCAAGATTTTATTAAATTAAAAATGAACATTTACAACAAAGATGTGTTTTTGAGACCATTATATGTCTACTTTAGCAAAAATAATTCTGTAATAATATTTTAGAATGTTTTTTTTTTTCATGTATCCTCACCGACTCTGGTAGGTCATTGAAAAGAAATGATCACTAATAGGGAACTCCTTTCTACGACACGCATACAGGAGTTGTAGGGCTCAGCTGCCAGGCTTATGTTGATCTCAAAGTTAAATGGCACCAGGGCTTTAGAGCCAGCTGGGAAACGTAGCTGTGAGGCTGAATGGAAGAATGATTCTGTTTCATTAGTCTCTCAGGTGAGTGGGTGTGGTCATGTGACATATACTGCTTTTACATCCCGTGAAGTGTGAGTAATGTATTTTCTCTGGTCTCTGCAGTACAGTGTAGGCCTAACTGGGTGTCATAATGTAAGGAGGAACACCAGATACAGTCTTTCAATAGTCTAGATATGTTACAGTTGAATATTTCACAGTTCTTTTTTTTTTTTGCAAAACAAACTTGTGATGTTTGCAATCTGTGTGATAAGCAAAAAGCACCATGTAGTGGCATTTTTCTCACTTCAGTCTAGGCCATGTGTCTATGACAGAAAACTCACTTAAAACAAGTACAGTTAAAGGCCACTGGGACATAGTGGATTTTAAAATTTTTGAAAAAGCAGGGATGTATAAAACATTTTCTTAAATTATATAACTTATTGGGGGAATCAGTGTTAGGGTTTTGTTAATGTGGTTGATGTTGCCTTCTCCTGAGCCTCAAGTATTATGTATGTTTGAAGCCTCTCTTACTTTGATCACTTTGCTTTAAAATAGTCATAGAACAGATAAGTGAGTTATCTGGATCATTTTACTGTTATTATTATTATTATCATTATTATTATTATTATTATTATTTACACCATTCTGTGATGGGGATGTGAGGTGGTCCATTGTTACTCAGTAAATGTATCTTGTCAGGGAATCTGTTTTTTGGAGACATGCTGTGAGCCTCTGTTGGTCTTCTAATGCAACAGAACCACAACACTGTATATGATGAAGCTCATATTTTATAGACCAGTAACTGACGTCAAGTTGAGATATTTGTGCTTTCCTGCACATGACAGGTCATTGTCTGTGGAGTGGTGCTGATGGGAGACTATCTGTAGTGAAACATGTATCGTCATCTAGACATAAAGACATGACAAGTTACAAGAGTTGTTTTACTACCCTGCCCCCCAAAGGGAAGGCAAGGGGTATTGTTTTTGGTTTGGTTTGTTAACACTCTAGCAGCAAAACTATTGGTTGAATTCATACCAGATTGGGCTTATAGGTTGTCAGTGACCCAGAATAGATGTCATTACATGTGTAGAAAAGTAGGTCAGAGTTGAAATTTTTTATGAATTTTTTAAAATCTTTTTTTCTCCCATTTACTTAGAATGGATGACATTTCAAATGTCTATTAAAACATCAGTTTTGTGTCAGTTTCTTAAAAATTGGCACATATATAGAGGCAGTTGATACGCTGACATCAGCACATGCATAGACATGATGGCATCAGCTGGATCGATGCTACAATAAGTATGAGGGGTGGGGTTTGTTGTGCCTGGAACCACTTGTTTAATTTAATTTAACTTCCAAATGAAAATGAAAATATGACCAATTAATTTGACCCAGTTAAAGCAGAGAAGGTCATACATGTAAAATGATCCGTATCTTAGCATTACTCCAGTTTATTTAATTGCATTACAACAGTTTGCCATTAAGTCTGTTCAAATATTAAGCAAAATATGCTTAATATTTTGTATACGCCTAATCACTGAGTTCCTGAATGTGTTCTTTCCCTACATGCTGAAAAAAGCATTTGACTGAGTAGAGTGGGGCTACCTGTTTGCTGCTTTAGTAAAATTTACCTTTGGGCCTAACTTTATTTCTTGGATTAATTATTATATAGATGCCCTGAGGCATTGATTTGTACCAACTCGCAACAAACCCAGCCCTCCAGATTGCATCAGGGTACCTGTAAAGGTAGCCCCTTAAACCCACTGCTTTTTGATCTGGCCATAGAACCTCTGGCACTTGCCTTTCGAAGCCACAGGGGGATTCCAGGGATGCTGAGAAATGGGACTGAGCATAAAGTAGAGCTATATGCTGATGATTTCCTACTTTTCCTGTCAAACCCTGAGGCTTCTCTGCCCTGTGTTCTCTCATTACACACTAATTTTAGTCAGTTTTCAGGGTATGAACTTAACCTATGTAAAACTGAAAATTTACCTGCAAATGAGGCAGTGCTGAACTTGGACTATACTAATTTTCCTTTTAGGGTTATGAAAAAACAATTTAACTCCCTAGGTATTAATATAACAAGAAAATACAAATACATTTACGCAACAAACTTTCTGTCCTTGGGTGAGGTGAGGCGTTATTTAACACAGTGGAGCCCTTTGTCAGCATCTTTAATCGGCCAAATCAGCTCCATCAAAATGAATGTCCTCCCTAAATTTCTTAAATTTTTCAGTCAATACCTGTTCTTCTGCCCAAATCATTCTTTGATTCTTTGGATTCGGTCATATTATCTTAAATCTAGAAAGGCAAGTGCCTTCGATTGAATAAAGCACAGTTACAAAAATCCAAAAGCACGGGCGGCTTGGGCCTGCCCAACTTTGGTTTCTGTTACTGGGCTGCTAACCTGCGCTGGTTGGCCTGCTGTTCTTACTTCCATAACCAAGCTCAGCTCGTTCAAAACCACCAGATTGCTGCACTGCTTAGGTCACCAATGTCTCACCCCCCACTAAGTTCACTGAACAGCTTATTTATTAAACACTCATTAAAAATCTGTGCCCAATGTAGATGATATTTTGGGTTTCCAAGTTTTACTACTTCCATTCCTATCCTTGGTAATCACCTTTTCCAGCCATCCCTACTTGACTCAGCCTTTAAGGAATGGCACAGTAGGGGCATAAGACGCTTCAGGGATTTATTTTTGATAACCATTTTGCATCTTTCGAACAGCTTTGTACCAAGTTCAGCCTCCCTAAAAGTCACTTTTTTAGATACCTGCAAATTAGACACTTCCTTCGTTCACAATTACCCATCTTTCTAGAGGCACCCAATGCTAGTTTTGTAGATAATCTCCTTTGCTTAGATCCCTCACATAAATGGTTAATATCAGTCATTTATGACAGGATAACCCACATTAGACCCATCTTCCTGGACAAAATTAAGAAAGCTTGGAAGGAAGATTTAAACATTTCACTGACTGACAGTGCTTGGGACACCATTTTGAAATGAATTAATACAACATCATTTTGTGTCAGCCATTGTCTTTTGCAGTTTAAGGTTGTTCACAGAGCACACTGGTCTAAGGTCGGACTGTCACATACTTATCGAGATGTAAATCCCCGTTGTGACAAATGTTTATCAGGTGACAGCTCCCTCATTCACATGTTTTGGTCATGCCCTACCCTTCAAAAATTCTGGAAAGATGTGTTTCAGACTTTATCTTCTGTACTCAAAGTTGACATACATCCTAACCCCTTGGCTGCCATCTTTGGTGCTGCTGAGAGGATGAGGTCTGCTTGACACCTACCCAGTGCTGTGTCTTGTCATTTTCATTTTTGCTGGCTAGACATGCAGTTTTAACCCGATGGAAAGGTGCTGCCCCACCCACTCATGCTCAATGGTTGGAGGACCTCATGTCTTGTCTTGGTCTGGAAAAAATCCGCTATTCTCTTCCCTTCTCTGATATGAAATTTGACAAGATATGCGACCCCTTTATGACCTATTTCCACAACTCAGGAACACTCTGACTTTGTCTGCAAACTCTGACACCCAGCTCATTATTTCATTTATTGCATCATGTGGGGCTCTAAAGGCTGTAAATCAATGGTCCTTGTCACTCTTTTATTTGGGAGGTTTCCTTTTTTTTTTTTTGTTTTGTTTTGTTTTGTTTGGAGTTTCATGTTTGGTTCCTGTATTGAAAAACTTTGTCGTTAATTGAACAAGTGTTGTATCTCTTCTTTTACGCCAGAAAAATCAATAAAATATTCAATTTAAAAATCTGTTCAAATTTAAAAAAAAAAAAAAAAAAAGTAATAAAAGGCAAAATAAATTAAAAGGAAAATTAATTTTAATAATCCCATCACAGCTCAAACTTATAAATACTACTGATGTATTTGAATTCAGGTTGATGACACTCACAGAATTAATGGAATTAAATCTATAAATTAATTGAACAAAATTGTACAAAATGAAACTTTTGGGGGCTGTCTGGTGGGTTTGAGTCCAGGAGGAGATACCTTTTGTGCATTTTTTAGGTGCTGGAGAGGTTGTCTATTATTGATACATACAGAGAGAACAGGCTGTTTTTCCTCTGATAGCATTGTCAAGACATGCCTTCTTTTGTCGATCTCTTGTGACATTTCCCTCGCTAATAAAAATGGAAATAGCCCTCATCTCATCATAATCCGATTGATGATGAGTGTGAAAATTTACACAGAAATGTGATATCAAGTAGTTTCCTGGCACAGACTTCCATGTCTTCTTGTGGGCGCCCATTGACTGACAGTGAGCACAGAAAAACCTAAATTCACTCTGTAACAAACACTCAACTTACAGTGAATTGAAGCAGAAATATCTGACAAAAGTGAATAGAGGTTTGTGTTTGTCAGAGTAGGGTTTTTTGTGAACAGGATTACATGGTTGCTCATAGTTTCTTGCAATGATGGAGAAATCAATCCTTCAGAGCTCCAACCATACTAACTTACAAAGTGAGCCTGAACTGTCAAAACAGACTCACTGCTGTGTTTAAAATATACATCAAACATTTTATTTCCAGAAGACGATCTATTTGTCTAAACCTCATGATTTCATGTATTTTTATTTGAACTTTTATTAACAAAACTCTGCCTCCTGGTTCTCTTTGCTTCTCCAGAACATGAGTGATGCCATGGCGGTCTTACACAAGCTGCAGACAGGTCTGGATGTGAATGTGAAGTTCACAGGTGTGCGA
Source organism: Apogon hyalosoma (assembly GCA_037367295.1). NCBI lineage: Eukaryota > Metazoa > Chordata > Actinopteri > Kurtiformes > Apogonidae > Apogon > Apogon hyalosoma. The sequence goes on along the minus strand of JAPQRP010000019.1, from coordinate 39,241,807 downwards.
GTCTTCGAGTACACCCCAGAATGCATTGTGTTCGATCTGCTAGACATCCCACTCTATCATGGCTGGCTGGTTGACCCTCAGGTGAGATGAACTCCCCTCATCACGGCTCCTTTCCTTTATCCGCCTGAAATCCATCTTGTTTTATTGTGCTCCTGCAGTGTTGTCTCTTCACTTTGCTTTATTTTAAATTCAGAGTCTTTTGAAAGCTTTGGTGCCATTCCAGAGAAAAAATGCACAACAGTTAATTTAAATGCTTAAAACAGGATAGTTTTTGTATTACACATTGATAGTAATTTCAATATAAAACATTAGTCAGCAGTACTTTTCTCTATTAGAAATTTTGTAGAATGCTTTTGAGGAGCTTTTTGTGAAGCAGTACCAAAGCAAGTGAATGTTCTTTCCCACATTTTTTAAATCATATTTTTATCTTTGTTTGCAGATGCATGACATTGTCAAGGCAGTGGGTAACTGCAGCTACAACCAGCTGGTAGAGAAGATAATATCCTGCAAACAGTCTGACAACAGTGAACTGGCAGGCGAAGGTGAGTGCTCTGTTGACTGCTTCTTTTACCGACCTGCCCTCCTTCCCTTGACCTTTTACTCCTCGTTTTCATCTTCATGTCATTAGAGGAGGAGCAAAGAAAAGTTTTTAATAGACCTGAGGGAAAATGTTTAAATGTACGACACTGACAGTGCAATAAAGCTCATAATTTATACGGGTTGCTGAAGTCAACTATCACATTATTTGTTGTTCCCAAGTGCGCCTTTGCAGAGGAACAGCATTTAGCAGTGTAACATTAATTCAGAGGCTCATTCGTTACACGGCAAATGTTTAGCGGACTGACAAGTGCAAACACACTCTGCATAAAACCACAGACTAAGTTTAAATAAAACCAGGACATACGTGCGGCAGCTCAAAAAATGACCTACTTCCTCAGTTCCTAGTTTTCTCACCAGCTGTCCATAACTTCTCTGCTAAATGTTTGCTCATTCAACACAATGCTTCCGGAGTGGTTGTCAGCTGGGCTTCTGCCAAGACATTGAGTCCATCATCAGAGATGACGTTGAGATCTTGCATTCAGTCTTTTCTCCTGGGGTTATTTGTCATCAAGCTTAGGATGGAAATTGTTTTGAATATAAGATTCAAGTGATGTGATGCTGATGATGCCCATCACTGTTGAAGTAGACCTTTGCAGCTGCTGTAAATAGCCATACCATAACAGAATGTTTTAATGCGCTCAGATATTTAATAGTATTGATGAACCAATTCTTTTCACCCAGTCTCTAAAAGTTGTAACTCCTTTTAGGTCAACCTCTCTCTCTGTGTTTGAGTATGGGGCTGATTCTGTGGGTCTCTGCTCCAGAAGTGAATGCTGTTGTGTCTTACAGATGTCACTCACCATCTGCCTCTCTGAATAAACTGGGGCTCACTACAGTAACTGTTACCAACTCCAATAGTAAGACACCAGAGAGTTTAAATAGTTACTTCACAGCATTTCAGCAGGGTTTCCAACATTCTTTCCAAACATTGATCTATGTACATTAATGAGTAACAATGGTTTTACTGCTGTTTTTTTTGTTTTGTTTTGTTTTGTTTTGTTTTTTTTGTGAGAAGACTTAAGCACTATATTATCTAATGACATGCTGATTAAAAACATAAAATTCCAGAAGAGATAATGAGAAATAGTTCAGTTGATACACTGTAAGCACACGCCTAATAGTATAATAGGTTGAACTGGCAGATATTCATTGTTTTTTATGTCCGACCACATACCAAAATAGTCCATTACAGGGGTCATATTTTGCTAAACCCACTTTTATTAGTCTTTGGTTCATTTATTTGTGTATTTGGACCCTAATAGTTCAGAAAGTTTGAATTTGAACCCTCCAGGTGCTGCAAAGCTATCTTTATATTCATTTAGGCAAAAATCGAGTGGATTTCTACAACCTGCTTTAATTCCTGCTTAATTTGTTGTGTCTAAACTAGTTACATCACGACATTTGCACATATAAGGTCAAGACTTCCGACGAACATTTCTCAGTACAACGTAATTGTTTGTTAGCAGCAGTGGTTGTAGTAAAAACTGAAAATATGTCCGAATTTCGAGCCGATTACCTAAAATGTTCAGTTTTTGGTTGTATTAATGAACACAAGTGGCTGAACGGGACAGAGCAGCACAGCCAACAGCCTGGAGGGGGCGGGGCCTGAAGTGGCTCAAAATGACCTTTCTGGTGTCATTACTCAGAAACAGGGTTGAAGATGGACCTGTGGAGTTGAATTAATGAAGAATTCAGACCCAAGCAGAGCATTTACAGTTTATGTAGACCACAGGGAAATGTTTTAAAATGCACAAATCCATTTAAAAAAAGCAAAATATCACTCCATTAAAGCTATACCTACCGATCTGGCATGTTGCACAGCACTTATAAAAATTCGAACATGAACAACCCGCCTCCCTTCAAAGCTCCGCCCGCTTCCCCCTGCCTGACCTCTGACGCTCCCTTCCTCCCCTGATGCATGCGGTAGGAAGCGAAGGTAGAGGCGGAGGTGTCAATGTCCACTCTGGTGTGGGCGTGGACCCCTCCCTCAGCAGTCAGACAAACCATCATCCACCCGCTGTGCGCTCCACAGCTGCACCTCCTTTTTCATTTGGAGCTGAAGTTTGAGAACGGGAGACGTAAAGGTATGTTTATTCGGAGCAGATAAAATTATTGGTCAGACTTTTATCAGAAATATATGAGAATTAAACATTTTTGAGTTTCAAAACCTGGTGGATTTCTTTTACATTTTAGTTTGCCACACACTTACTAGGAGCATTTTAAGATTACAAAAGAAAAGTGTAAAAATGCCAGATCAAACAGTATAGCTTTTAGTCCCACAGTATATTCAGGTAAGACTCATATTGTGCCCTATGTTTGTGCACATTGATCATTCACAAAACCCTTCTCTACATATTTTCTTTCCATGTGTTTTTCTTTTTCCCTTCTGTCTACCCAGGCATCGTAGCTGAGCAGTTTCTGAGCAGCACCGCCACTCAGCTGACGTACCACGGTTTATGTGAACTCACATCCACCGTGCAGGAAGGAGAGCTCTGTGTCTTTTTCAGGAATAACCACTTCAGCACCATGATTAAATACAAGGTAAAAAAGACTGTCTGTGACACTAGTACTGAGGTAGATAAGGAGTCATAAGTGGAATTTATTGTAGCAACTTGTGCAATGAATGTATGTCTGGGCATGTTATAATCTGTCTTAATACACACAGGTGACAATCAAAAAGCTCTTTTAATAAGTCAATGTATTATGCTGGGAAAATCACAACAAAAGTTAATATTAGACACACGACAATCACCCAGTCATAGGCTATCTTCTATATGTACACATTTGTGTCCCATTTCCAACATTTGCAGCCCATAGCTGGCCTGCTGTATCACTACAGCTGGGACAAACCTTTCCTGTTATCTACCAGAGGGGGAAGTGAAGCCTGCATACTTTCATTTTGAATACTAGCCTGTTGTTGCCAATGTAAGCAAAGCTGTGTATGACCCCTATAACCTTCAGAGGACAGAAGGGCCACAACAGCTCAAGTTCCTTCATAATCACTCAGCTGCAGACTTTTACATGATAAACAATCATATACAGAATATGTAAAGTGGGTACTTAAGTGACCTGCAATATAATGTGCCTTTATGTGTGTGTTTCTTAAGGGCCAGCTGTACCTCCTGGTTACAGATCAAGGTTTCCTTACAGAAGAGAAAGTGGTGTGGGAGAGTCTGCATAACGTTGATGGAGACGGCAACTTCTGTGATTCAGAGTTCCGGTTGCGGCCTCCCTCCGATCCAGAGACCGTGTACCGTGGGCAGCAAGATCAGATAGACCAGGTCTGAGTATTGGTCCAGCAAGGCTGCACAGACCCAACATGTAAACCTCGATTTGCACCCTCAGTCAGGATAGGAGAGAAGACTAGTCATGTTGCACTGGTCTTTATTGTCCTCGGGCAAAGAGATGAGTCATTTTACAGACATGACGGCACACACAGTGGAAAAAGACAAACTAAAATTAAGCACATTCACTTAAAATTCCAAGAAGCTCCAAAACGTCAAAAATATCACCTAAGTTTGTATGTCTGTATCTCTCAGATTCAGCTTGTGAACACTTCCAAACTCTAAAAATGTCAGGGAAATTTCCTCAATAATAGATTTGTTCCTGCTCCAAGTACAAGTGTATAAAAAAAAAAAAAAGACACACACACACACACACACACACAACAGCTTGGAAAGCACTTTGCAGGGCTGCGTAGCGCCACCCTCTGTTCTCATCCAACCTTTTCTTTTCCTCACTTCTTCCAGCTTTGATAATGCATTGTGGTAAAAGGCATTTTCATTTTTTCAGAGCTGTCTGTTCATTGGTAGAACAGTGATCCACACAAACGATAACTGTCTGCTCTGCTCCCACACACTCACAGACTAGACAAGAACATGGGAGCTATTACTTTTTATTCTCTTTGCTTACGCAGGTCCAGTCTTCCTTACAGTATTTTAAAATAAAACAATTTTCAGCAGATGTAATAAATTCAGTTGGATAAATGGAAACTATAATGATTCTAGTGGGAAGTACTTTTCCTAAACTATAGCATTTGAGGAAAGTTGCACTTCAGTACTCCTATTTTATTCTAGTTTATACTAATTTGCTACATCTTACAGACAAATATTATTTTCATACATAGATTTTGCTGAAAATATTAACTTTTATGACAGTAAGGTTCTAAATTCAGCTTACACATAAAGGAAGTGTTTTTTTATTATCACACCACTAGTTATTGCAAGAGAGTTTTAAAATGAATGAACTTTTATGAAAATAAATGAAGACAGATATGAATTGGTTACTAAGCCTGATAAAGTATAGTTTAGGTGCACCATAGTATATAAGTAAGGATTTTTATATGTATGTTATATAGCTCATATGTATTTTTTTACTAATGTATTCATGTGCTATATCTTCACCTTTATTAGGATTATCTGATGGCACTGTCGCTGCAGCAGGAACAGCAAAGCCAAGACCTTCAGTGGGAGCAGCTCCCCGAGGGCATCAGTGACCTAGAGCTGGCAAAAAAACTCCAGGAAGAAGAGGATCGACGAGCCTCCCAGTACTACAAGGAGC
>JAPQRP010000019.1:39176987-39219010 GCA_037367295.1 Apogon hyalosoma | reverse complement strand
AGATATTTGTTGTGATTTGGATGAGAATTTGTGGTCCAAGAGACAAGAATGTCAGGAGGTGTAGGAAGACTGCAGTGTAATTCCTAGCACTGTGTGTACAATTTTCCCTAGGGAGACTGTCCTATGTTCACATTTCTACTTTTGGTTTTTTTTTTTTCTTTCTGCTATGCAGTGCTGTCTTTTCCTTTCTGTATTGCAATGGCATGGTCTGTCTACAAATTATAGTACAAACTGTTAGAACGTAAATGTGAATCTTATCCCGTCTCTTGCAAACAATCTCTCACATACACTAAGGTGTGACTTACATTTTACAATAATGGTCCTCAAAACTTTAGCCATAGTTTATATCAGAACGTCCCTCCACAGTATACTGTTGTATTGACAACATGACTAAGCAATTTGACTGTCTTATCCATACACAATGACACTAGGACTTGTCATTCTGATGGCACTGACATGTTCATTGAAACAGATATTTACTTTTGACAGATGAACTAAGGATTTTGAGCAAGAGACTGGCTTTTGCAGTTAATCCATGGTGTTTTCCTATTTGTACGAATTGTTTTGAGAAATGCACATACTGTTCTGCAAATGTCGAGGATGATTCAAGAAATATACCAAAGCGACTGAGGAAAAACTGTAACAAATCGCGTTAGTGCACTTTAATAATAAATAATAATAGATTAGATTTATATAGCACTTTTCACTTTTCTACGCATACTCACAGCGCGTACAGTGGATCCATTATTCATTCACTCACACATTCACACTCTTTACAGTTTTCCCTATTTTTATAAGCGGAAGTTGTATGGCAATGATGTGTTCATTTACATGATTTTTTTTTACTCTACTGCAAATTATTGTATTATAATTATTTCTATTTATAGTTTATTTTTAGATTCACAATATAAAGTACTTTTTTATTTGTTCAGATTTCTTGCATATACATTGTATATTTGTTATTTGTTTGTTTGTCATTTCTATTTTGTCATATATTCCTGATTTAATTGTATACATCCATATACTAGTATTCTGAATATGAATATTGTGAAAAACTTACCTGACAACAGCCATATATCTGATTCTTCCAGCTCATCAGGACATTGCATTTCATAAGCAGTCATTTATGATAGATAGATAGATAGATAGATAGATAGATAGATAGATAGATAGATAGATAGATAGATAGATAGATAGATAGATAAAAACGTCTTACTCATAACAATAACAAATACCTGTTGCAGTATACAGAAAAAAGCAAATATTTATTATTAAAGCAATCCACAAAACATTATTGCAAAAGGGGTACATTAATGCCATGTAATAATTGTCAGCATAATAAAAAGATTTAGTTTCATAAATTGCAGGAAGCTGGTGTGAGCCACTAGTGGGCGCGCTTGTATTTAAAATAGTGGTTTCAGAGAGGCAATGACTAACATTTAAACCTATATGAGGGTTTAATGTGTTCTATGTTATATCAGAATGTTACAGTCATGTAAATACAGAGAGTATCCAGATGTCCAAACGCCTTCTCATTCGCTGTAAAATGTAAAAAGACCAATAGTAAGCGCATACAGAGAATGAAATGAAGTTGTCGTAAAGTGCCGTAAAGCAGTGTCTGGCTGATCTGTCGCCCTCGTGCGGCCGTGGAGGTAACGATCTGTGTGTAGCAGTAGCCAGCGAACAGTCGACCTGCTGGGTAAACAACAGTGCATACCTCGAAAGGCAGGAATGGGAACTTCGTCGAGGGCTAATAGTGAGACATTTCTTTTTTTGTCCAGTATAAACATGATAGAGATGCCGTACTATCTTTAAGATTCGATAGGATGTCTTTTCGAATCAAAATGATTGAGTACAATCGGGCATTTGATTTGAGAAGTGGGGCTAGCCCAGCGTTAGCTTAGCCCTTAGCCGTCCAGGGCCCACTGCCTTCATTTCTCTGCTCTGCTCGGGACTGTGTTGTCAGTTTCACAATCCCAGATACTAACGTCCTCGGGTCGCGATCTATGTATAGGCCTGTCTAGTTCCTCTATGGGTAAACATTTAGATAGTTGCTCGTTTTCAACGCTTGTCACTGTTTCCCACAGGATTCGACATCGTTTGTTACAAAAAGGACGGTGACACATTTTGAAAAAAGGACTTAAACCCAGGTACGTGCTGTCTTTGTTGTCTTCTGTCTGGGGTATGTTCCGGGCTTGGAGGCTAGCTGTCCAGTTTGGGTTCTCTGGAATTGTTAGCTCATAGTAATCTTATGACCACCAACATTGGATGCTCATCTTTGTGGTGCTTCTCGTTATCACGAGTTTTTAAGGCCTGAGTCACAGCACAGTGTTTGTGGGACACAGGCAGGCAGCAGCCGAGCTTATTGTAATTGTTAAACGTTGTAGAAACTATGCGTAGCCTCATTTTCAGACTCGTTTCTATCCAGCCAAATAAATCCATGTAGTTACGTTTTTGCTTTCATAGTCGGAGTGGTTGATGGTGCTTTTTACAGACAGAAAACAGTGGGTTTCGTTAGATGCTGCTCAGCTGTCCTGACTAACCGTTCATGTTAAACTGCTGGCGTTTCTGTCACATCATTTTACTTAATTATGTTCTCTGCTTTAAAGTGAAAATAGATATATTGTCCGACTCACCACAGTTTGTTAATTTTCCTGCGAAATCAGTAATATTGAGCCTTGGTGCGTAGTGTTTTTTCCCTTCAGGGTTGTACTCTGAGGGCCCTTAATTCAGGCATGTCATTGCGCAGCTTTCTCTTGAAGGACTCATACTCTCCAATGACTTATTATTACAGGCAGAAAGAACGGGAATGTGCTGGGGATACTTGTAGCACATTGACTAAATCCACACTTTCAGTAAAATCCTGAGACATACAGCTCCTTCTATTATCAACCTCACCCTACCCTTTTAAGAAAAGTTGTACCTGTGACTCTGATTTCAGATTAAGTGACAGCTTTCAAAGGAGATGTGAAAGAATAGTTGCTTTTGACATTGCCTCACTTTTATGTGTAAAGGAAAATCACATTCTGTGCAACGTGCAGGAACGCCTCATACATGTGTACATACAGGCTAAAGGGTCAGATGTTGAGGTTTTGTTACTCTAGCTTGAAATCTTCATTTGGTCTGTGTAAGTGTTGAATTTGGTCAAAAAGAGTTAGCCTCCTAGTATAAAACACTGTTTTAGATTATGACTGCCATCATCTGATTTCACTACATTTAAAATTCCTAAATCATACTAACTAAGGCTTTACATTCTCTGATATTGTTTTGATGCAAACTTGAGTGTCAAGGCATCCTAGTTTCTTACTGCAGTGAATGTCTCTGTAAACAGTGTGGAATGGACTTAACAACACATTTGTTTTATTTTCTTTTGCTGTGCTACATTATTGCTACTTCCAGATGGCCACATGGACAGTTCAGTGCAGTACGTTCCTAAATTACGTACTGAAATAGTAACTCTGTGATTTTTTTTTTCCTGATTATATCATATAAACACATGTGGTAAGCTTGTTGCTGTGGGTGATACTACCACATGCATATAGTGCAGGAACATAACACTTTTGTAATTTTCTTCACACAGTCTCCCAAATGTTACGTGACTCCACTGGAAAACCACAAGCAAGGAAATGTGCTTTTTTTTATGTCACCCCCCCATGTTGTCAACCCTGGATACAAAATGCATTACATATATAAATTTTAATGTGGTACGATTGACATATCAAATCAGAGCATCTTAAAGGATTAGTATTACCTAAACAAAGCCCAGATGGATTATGATAAACCCTTTGTTGCACGGGCACACAGGTGAACAACAATTATGGATTGTTGAATTGTTTTAAAAAGCATAACAATATCTGAATAAGCTTATTTAGCTCTTGATATGTGATACTTTGTAAAACTGCTACTCCATTTTAGATTGTGTAATATTTAACCTCAGGAGGAGTACATCCCCAAAATAGTACCTTTTGTAATACAAGAGTTGAGAGGATTCTGTATTTACTGTATCTGAAGCTGTCGTTTAGATTTCATACTTGTGTAGAACTCATTGAAAATGAAACTGCATGTCGCTACATAAAAACCACGTGGGAACTGTGAGCGAGAATCCAGCCTGAAGATTATTGACAGTGGAGGCAACAAAGCGAGCCAGCTCAGTAATCTGCTCCATTTCAGTAACACTCATTTGACAAAGTCATCTGCACAGCAAACTTTCTGTGTGCAATGATCATTGCTGTCTATCAGGAGCAGTTACTGAAAAAATGTGAGCCAAGCCACTGCAGCAAAGCATTAAGCAACTCTTACAGGAAGTTGCAATGATGACATTTTAACATTTAATGTAAATTCAGCCATCTGTTCGTCCATCTATCCATTTTCTGCTTAATCATGACCCAGACCTGGATAAAAGATCACAGATGGATTAATAAACATTTGAATTTACAATGAGTATCACTCCTTAGTAAGAACCTGGCAAAGTGAAGTTACATGAATTATATAACTCAAGTAATTATTTGTAGCTTAATGTTCAGTATTATGAAGTGAATATAACACTGCAAACATTTGCAGTTTTGATTTTTTTTTTTTTCATTGCATCAGGTACATGTTTTGATTTTAACATATTGGTATTTATTTTCTTGGAAACACAGAATAAATGAATTTTTTATTAGCTGTTACCATTGATCTCATTAGAGTTCTGTACTGTTGGCCAGTTGAATGCTAGACAGAAAAAAAACTTGTCAGAATTTATCTAATATTGTTTTCCAGGCCTTATGTATTGTGACAAGTGTATTGTCAATTAAGAAACAGTTCTGCTGTGCCAGAGGTCTGCAGTATCTGAGGCTGCTGCAGTTGTTCCTCTGTGCTTTGTGAAGGCAGACATAGTTGGTCTTGAATTGTAAAGGGCATGTAAATGCTGTCAGAGGGGTGGGGTCCATAATTTTAACACTGGGTTATATTTATCAGCATATTAACGCTTAACTAGCTGTGCATAAAAATCCTAACCATAAAAAATGAAAGCAGCAAAGTCAAGTTGATCTTGACAAGCTCCCTAAATGTATAATTGATACTGGATCAGAGCATTAATGCCTTCATTTTATTTTCATTTATAGCTAATAATTCATTTCATGGATAAATTAGTGTGCAGGATATTTAGACCTATATTTAGATAGTAACCCATTTGTGCTTTTAAGTTATGCTATTGGTCTTTCATACATCATCAAAAGTGCCTCTGTAATGTAACTGCTTCTCTCCTCTGTTTTTAGGTTTAGTGAAATGCAGTGGGTAGACGCTTAGGAACTGATGCAAGTGTACTTGGAATTTGCCCTGTGAGGACGGACCTGCCACCATGAAGAGTGAGGTGCCATCTGAGGCCCCCAGCAGACAGGACCATCTGAAGGAGCCCCTGGTGAACCCCGAGCCGATCGAGGCTGCCAAGAGCTTTCCTAACAACATGGAGGTGATTGGCAAAGCGGGCAGCGAGTATGCAGAGCTGTGCTCCGAGACCAGACATCGGCCCTTGAGAGACACAGGGACCCACAGAGACTCAGAACGGAGCATGCCTGGGCGTAGAAAAAGAAAAGGCCAACAGGCAGGCCCGTCAGACTGCTCACTGAAAGAGGGCCACATAAGTGAGAATTCACTGGCCCCACAGCGTCCCAGGGTAGAACTTTTACAACACCCTAGTGAGGACGAACATAATCACGAGTCCTCTTTTAGTGACTGTGCTTCCTCCCCTTCCTCCAGTCTGCGATTTGGTGACTCGGACACTCTCAGCTCAGAGGATGAGGGGGAAGCTGGAGCAACAGGGGGCCAACAAAAGGCTCCTGCCTTGACAACAGGAGGGGCGGCCGGAGTTGGTTTACGTCCTGTTCTGGGTCGAACTCGGGGGAATCGCTCTCATAAGTGGATGCGGTCTGAAGCAGAGCCGGTGCTGCTCAAACGACCGTGTCTGAGCAGCCGACGACCTCTGCATAGAAAACGCTATGTGAAAACAGCTCCTGGAGGGGGTCAACGGACTCCGAAGCAAAAGGAGCGACTACTACTGCAGAGGAAGAAACGTGAAGTAATTGCATGTAGGAAGTATGCTCTACTCCACAGCACCAGTAGTTCCAGTGAGGAGCTGAGCAGTGATTCGTCCTCCCCCTCTTCCACCGAAGCAGAAGATGAACTGTATGTAGATGTGAGCAGCACCAGCAGCCAGCCCAACAGTGCTACTGTAACTACAGGTAAATACAAACCACCAACCTGCATAACACTCAAATGTTTTTATTTTTTAACAATATATCAGGTGTGTTTTTGGAGACAACACATAGCTGGGATTTTGCTTTTCCTTCTGGTTTGGTGTGTAGAAAGAATTTACTTTACCAGACAAATCTGCAACTAATTGATCACTTTTCATGAATGGTAACCATTACAAATAAATTTTACTATCATAAACAACAACAGTTAGGCAAAATAACATTTTTCTTTTGTTTCTGCAACAAATGAAAAAGCCATATAAATGTTGAGCAGCTGCCATGTAGGCATTCTCAAATGATAAAAATCATTAACTTGGATGGTGTTATTAAATTATTAACTTGATACAGTGCTGAATGGCATCTGTCATTAGCTTTTACCTTATACTGAGACCGTTAAAATTATAGTCTGGTCAAACAATAAAATCAGGGATATGACATGTCCACACAGACAGAATATTGACACAGCAGTAAATATCTCTGTCACTAAGTTGCTAAGTAAATGCTCAGTTTTGTGCTGAAAAATAAAGTTTCATTGGTATTCAGCATCACGACAACATAGCCGTTATGACCTGATTGCACTTGGCATCAGTGAGCAGAGTGACTTCTGACACTTCACCTGTACATGACAGAACCAGGACCTCTTGCCTTTCATTTCGGGTTAGATCAGTCACACAGATCCAGGTCTTATTGCAGCAGTTTGTTATCTGTTGTTTCCGTATGGTGTCTGTGTCACACGAGGCACACAGTTCAACAAACAGTCAAAAGATCTCTGGAGTCACAATGACTTTGTACCGGCATTTTACATAATTGCTTTTAATCTGAGTTGAGTTTAGCAATTTTTTTTCCCCAAAATACACAAAATTCAACACCAACTCACACCAATACAGGAAATAAACTACTAGCCAAACTGAATATTGATACTGATGTTCCCCAGAGAATGATCCTTAGCAACCTTTATGTACAGGACAATCATCTTATCAGATATTTGATGATAACCATAAAATTTGCCCTGTTGTTTACTCAATTTTATGGCAATCTTCAGGTTGTATCCTAAAGACCTTTACACAGCAACAGTTTTTTTTGTGCAATTATTTTACATGTCTATATTCAAACAGTTTTTGTGAGGAGTGCCTCAGCACAGAAGAGCACTAAGTGTCCTTTAACCAGAATGCAGTAGGTTTTTTTTCTTTTGTACCAAGATCAACCAGCCATGCTTTAGATTCAGATGCGTTTATTTGCCATATGCAGGTTAACACACAATCAGCAGTGCAATGAAATTTTCACAACATTTTCACAACACTAGAAAGACAATAAATACAAAATGTAAGAAAAAGTATACAAATATCAGAAAAATATAAACATTAAAGGAAACATGGAAATGGTCTGGAGCAAAAAATAATGTAAACATTAACAAAAACTTGAGTGTGTGAGTAAAGAATTTTATGTACTTGAATATGAATATATATATATATAAACAAATGTTCTGTCACAGCAAGCAATTGATAAAATCATGAAGACAATAAACTGAAGGATGATATGTGAGGTAGAATCATCAACAGCAAGGCCATCAGTATTTTTGAGTTATTTATGTATTTCACTTTTGGATGTTGTGGAGTTGGTAGCAAGATGGCAATGTCATAATATATTTGGGTTTTTTCGTTTTTTTTTAGTTTACTATCTGTCTTTGCCTTATAATATGGGATACACCCCAAATCTCCTTCTTTGGTGACGCTGGAAAAGGAGGGGGAGCACAGAACACAGATCGCTATCAATGGAGGGTGTTCAGTCCTCTGTTTTTTTCCTAATAATGTGCTAGTGCAAATCTGTTCTGCTCTTGTAACCAACAAATGTTGCAAATTACATCACTGTCAGTATAAAGAGTCTTCATGTGAAATATTCATGATTTTTTTTTTTTTTTGCATTTAAATTTCATTTATTCATCACATCAGTGGTGTATAAAGGCATTATCATATTCAGAACGATCAGTATGTTCTGTTCATCCAGTGTTTTCCCTTGAAGCCTGTTGGGGTTGCACCACAATGTGGACAAACGCTATGTATGTTACGCATTTTTTTAACAGACCATTGCACCATTAGACATAGAAAGGTAATGGATACAGTTTGCCCTCAAGCTCAGAAGCAATGAGATCTCTGACAATGCAGAATAAAAGCACAATTCGGCCATGAATTAACATTTTAATTGAGTAACAGTGATAGAAAAAAGAAAGAAATACAGGTTAACACAAGAGCTGAATCTAATCTAATTTTTAATCATGGTAAGGAGGAGGCTCATTTTGAAACGCCTTCTGGCGAGGTCAGGCAGCATGTTGAATAAACCTCCAACTGAACATATTGTAGCCTTTACTGCACAAGCACTACGATTTTAACTGATCTTCCTTAATGTCCATCTGCTGAAGGGGATATAGGATTGGGAAATGTGCAGATCTGTACAGCAGGGTGGTTTCACGCTGAAGAGGTAAAAGAAAGCAGACAACACACTTTGTGTCTCTGTGTGTGTAGTGTAAACATGCTCACAAATAGCCCCAGCCCTCCATTTTACATGTTGCTGGTGCAGTGTGTGTGCCAAGCTTACATAAACCCACAGTCTGGGTGAGAAATGGACTCATCGGTGGTCGAGGTTTTGATTTGAGTAATTTTTTATAATGATGGCAACACACATATTATATGCACACTTGTACTGCTGTAAAGGCTTGGGTCATTGTGGGTGCGTGGAGTGTATTCATGGTCTGAAGGCACAAATGATAAGAGCTTCTTCCCTATGCTCTCCAGGGCCCCACACCTGACAGCTGTAATGGAAACTCTAGCTCTGTATACCTGTTAAAACAGCAGGTTTCTCCACATTCTAAATATGAAAAATTGTAGAATACATCTAGCTGTTAGTCTTCACATTAGGTACCAGTTATTCCTTTTCTTTTTTATTTTAGTATTTTTTTTAAACAAGAATTGGTCACATTTACAAAAGGAGTGCTCTCAAAAGCCACACCTCTGACTCTATTGAAGCCATTTAGCCTTAGCACTGTTTCTACTGCTGTGGCCCTAAGGGAGAATGGAAAGTAAGTTGCTGTGGCTCTGTGGTGGGAGGCAGGTGGGAGAAAACTCAGACACTGTTGAACAGAGGCCTTTGCATAGAAACAGCAGGTCTCTGAGGGGAAAACAGACATTTGTTTACAGCAGGGTGAAAGCACGGAGGCAAGTGATGAAACCAGCCCTCTGAATGTTCAGAGCTAGAGCAGGTGTGTGACGCCATAGAAAAAGTTTAATCCTACCAATATTCTGAGGTAAAAAAAATATATTAAAATGGAAATTTGCCATATCAGATCCAAATTCAGGTCACAACTGGATTTTAGACCTAGATAAGATAGAATCCCACAGCTTCTCTTGCACAGACATCAGTATTTTAATTACATTTTGCATAACTGTATCATTAGGGGTATTGGGTTTTGTTTATCACATCACACACTGCACATAACTGTCAAGACTGTCTTCTCGGTTTTAAGGTGTTTTTGTTTGTGTAACCTCATGGATGCTTCACCACAGTGCCTGGTAGCTTGACTTGCCAAGGGTGCTAAGCAGCAGTCCTCAGGAGGAAAATTGGAATAGAAGTTACACTGGGGAATTATGGACTTCACTCCCAACACAGTCATACACCACTCAAACAAATGAGTAAATCATCTACACAAGAATAGCTGCAATTTTGTGAAAATGTTCATTTGAAAACATTTTATCCAGGAAGCAGATCTTGTTTTGCTTTTTGTCAGTATATCAGCAGTCCCACAGTATCTGCAGTATGTGTGTATGTTCTTACAATCCATAGATTGACAATGATATAGCAGACATCTGCCATATTTTTATGGAAGGCTTAGGAATGTGAGAGATAATTTGAAACTTGGGCTCATGCATGAGTCAGCAGCAGCTCGCAAATGATATATTCATGTCAAGGCTTTAAACTAAAATAAACCACAGAATACTGAAGATGAAGTTGTGGATTCAGTGTTTTTGTGGTGGTACCGTTTTCTCGTGGCTCCATTAAAGTGTGTGAAGATAGTAATCAATTTATTTCATTTTATTTTTGTCATGACTGTTTTAAAAAGCATGTGATGGACAAAACCCTTTGGGAAAGATGAGGGTGCCATTCCAGACATTAATTAATGACAAGGATCTTTTCAAAGGTCACATCATGGTGTGTTTGGAAATTTATGTAATTAAGTATATTTTAGCTCATTACATGTAATTCAAACTAAAACTCAGAGTGATGGGGTGGATTTGGTTGTTTCGCAATAAAACAACCAAATCTAATACAGAAAGAGCTGACCTACATTCCTCCTGTGTGCAGTATTAAACTGTTAGCCCGATGATACTGCTGTTAACATGATGGAATTGTGGAAATGCTACCTGGCAATTTACACAGATTATGTGGTTGTAGACAAAGCAGTTGAAAAAGAAAGGGAACACCTGTGTTTTGAGGAAAGAGGAAAGTTCTTCTGGGCTGTGTGGGAGAACTTGAAGGGATGCACATCAACCTGAGTATAAAACCCTGAGTAAGATAGCAGATTTAGTCTTAAGTTTGGACTGTATTTTATTTTGGATACATTTCAAGGCTTTGTCTGATTCTGTACTGTGTGATCAGGTCATTAAATGTACTGATGTGTTCAGGTGCTCTAGATGAGGATGTGGTGGTGATCGAGGCAACACCGGCTCCAGCTCCTGCTGTTCCTGCCAGCGAGGAGATCAACGTCACCTCCACAGACAGTGAAGTGGAGATCGTCACGGTTGGAGATGGTTTCAGGTAGGGGTGACATGGACCATACGATCTGTTATGTTATATATATTTATATCATGGTGTCATACTAGGCTGCATTTATGACCATACAATAAGTATTCTGTACATTGAATTAAGAGGTGGTTTAGCAATTTTCAATGTGTTCTTTTATTTGGAATGTTCATACAGCAGGATAGGCTAATATTCTTTGAAAATGTGTCTACTTGAGAACAATAATTAGCCTTACAGTGTTTAAAGGCTTAAGTAGGACCGATAGGTTCTGCAGTGGAAACATTTCCAATGTTACTGTTGGACACACATTCCGCTATATTGCCCAAACCTACCAAAGAGATTTGCTTTAACAATAAAAGCTTTTTACTTCCTTACATAAAATATCTTAATGATAATAAAAATAATGGATTCGATTTATACAGCACTTTTCTATGAACACATACTCAAAGCATGTACAGTGGATCCGTTATTCATTCACTCACACATTCACACTCTTATATAATGTAAATGTTGTCCAAAAAAACTGAGAAGGCATACGGTACAGACAGATAATGATAATATACAGTTGTGTGTAATTGTATTTCAGTGAAGGAATAGATGACCTTCACCAGGTATGCAGGAAAAATAGGGTACATGTATTAGTGTGGCATGGTGGTGCAGTGGTTAGCACTGTCGAATTACAGCAAGACGGCCCTGGGTTTGATCTGGTGAAAGGTCCAGGGTGTACCCCGCCTTTGCTACTCTGGCACCCCCATGACTCAGTCTAGGGCTAAGTAGTTCAGAAAATGAATAAACATACATAACATTATCATATGTTTCTAAATGATGGACACAATAACTGTGTTTACCAGTTGACAGTGAACTTACCAAGATAAGATGGGACAAATTGCTGCTTAGGTAGGGGTGAGAATATTTATCTGTAATATTGACCAGTCGTCATTCGTGATGGGTCAGTCATTCAGAGCCTTTTTAATCGTCAGGTCTGAGTGAAAATTATCTTTAACTGTTACAGTTAAATGAGGTTTGGAGCAGAAAGCTACACTGGGCTGCCCAACATGTTATTTGGACACTTGAGCCTGTTTGCGGTTGTTTGCTGTAAATTCATTTAAGATTAGGAATGTTATTTGTTTGGCAGAAATGTCCAGAGTAATCAGGTCTGTTTGAGCCTGGGGCTGATGACAATCTTTTTCTCAGTCTCTTTTGCATGACTGGTCATGCAGTGTTTCCTTTCTCTCTAGAACATGAGGAACCCTTTTTCCCTTTTACTAATTGGATGCATCGCCCAAAATATTTAGGTATTGTTTACTTGGGGTTATTTTTTGTTTTCTGCTTTTTTTTTGATAAACTAAAGTACTTTCCACCAGAGTGTAGTGCTACACAGATTTCAGTCAGTAGTATGCCCTCTCTCTTTTAAGGATTGAGAGTATCACTCATCATGTGCCATAGTGGAACTAGTGTGGGTTAAATGTGTTCACAAGCCTGTCACATCTTGCTCATGGATGAACAACAAACAGAAGCAGTGTATGTAGAAAGATTTTGGCAAACAGGATTATGTGGATCATCCAGGTCCTTCACTTGTACAGTGGAGGAGTTGATTATGCAGGAGTTAAAAACATATTGTTTTTCCTTTCCATGGTCAAACCTGTAGTATTTGCGTAGGTAAAAGTTAACTTTTCTTAACACTGCAGGAGCTAGTAGCATCATCTTTTCTATTTTGCCCTCAGAAATTACTATAATAACTTTTTCATGATAAGAAGACAGTGTTGCGTTATGTTAATTAATGGCCACTTGAATGTTCTTTTGTGGTTTCAAGGCTTATACAAATGGTTTTACTTATTAAGGCCTGTGCCTGTTTCCCAAATCTCAGAAATTCCAAAAGTGTGGCTGGCAGGCGGGTCCTGTCTCTTCCCGCAGCTGCTTGTTAGTTGTTTGCTCGTTGGCTTTTTGCTTTTCTTTTTTTTTAATTTTGCACACAAAGATACTGCCAACAGGAAAGTCGGCATATTTTTAAAGGCACAAGAGTAAACAATAACAGCATTGCTATATGTAGCCACTGGATTTAAAGAGTCCAAATCTCATTGTGATGTTTTTCCCTTCGTTAAATTGACAAGCCACATTCTGCTGCCTGTAGATTCAACTGTAAAGGTCACAGAGCAGGACAACACTGTGATTCTTATTTTCTGTGTGTAGGTGTTGCTTTTTTTACAGACGAAGGGGGGAAAAACCTGAAAAGTGTTTAAAGATACGAATGAGCATAGGGTAGGGTGTGGTGAAGTTCTCCAGTGGATTTGCTTTGCTTGTGGATTCCATAACTCTGCTTACATTGCTTGGAGAAAGCAGCCATATGAAAGCTGTGTGCCTAAATGTTTATAGCAGTGAAACCACATCACTCTAAACAGGGCTGCTCTGCACCCTGGTTATTTAACCCCTTCTAGAAATATAACACATAAAGAAACCTGCATGTCTGAGTCAAGATTCATGATTGGCATGTGTTGTAAACAGTCACTTTGAGCAGGTTTGTTGGTCAGATGTTTATTGTGCTATTAAAATCATGTTTTAGCTACTTTTATTTATTTACCTTGTTTTTTAATTAACTGCATAACAGAGAACCTGATCAAATCATCATTCTGATATTTATTTGACAGTGGAATAAGTAATGATGGGAAAAATGTCTTACTGAGAGGACACTGACTCCCTTTTGAAGTTATTTCAGACCAGTCCATTTAACACTGTATGAACTATTCCTTTAAAATTTAAATGTACAAGCAGTCAGTCAAAAAGCTACTCCCTAATGTACATTGTTGCCAAATCCATATTTTTGCTTTCACATCATCAGATACAGCTCTGGAAAACCACTGGAAAAAAAATAAGAGACCACCAGTTTTACTATTTATATGTTTGAGTGTAATGAGCTTTTCTGTAAATTTACAAAAATGGCCGCATTTCTCTCAAATTCCACATAATATAAATGTTGTCACATGGACCATTTATTTGTAAAAAATGACAGCTGGTCAAAAATAACAAAGGCATAGCATTTTTAGATATCAAATAATGCAAAGAAAACAAGTTCTTTTTCATTATGAAGAGATAACTCAATATTTGGAATATGCCTGATTCTCAGTGATGGCTTTCATGTATCTTGGCATTGTCTTCCACTTTGCTGTCAGTTGCTTTATGCCACTCCCGTTGCAAAAATTCAACCAGCTGGATTTTGTTTGACAGTTTGTGACCATCTATCTTCTTCTTGATCACATTTCAGAGGTTTTCAATGGACTTTAGGCCTGGAAATTTAGAGCATTCTCCAAACTGTAAAAGTCTTGGTCGAATAAGAGTTTGAGTACAGAAAATATAGAGAAGATTAATAAGTAAAAAGTTAAATATTTGCAGTCTGATAGCAGTGCATTTATAAAAGTACAACTCCCATTGCCATTCTTTATAGCCCACACCTTTTTCTTCACCCACTGAGAGTCGTATTCTCTTATTCTCATAATATGACTTGTTTGCTACTGTATTCTCTGAATTTCACATGTTCCACAGATTGAGCAGTTCATAAACCTTTATCACCTGCACAGTGGGTTAAAAAAACAAGGCTTATGTAACTGATACAGATCAATGTATTTAGGCTTTGATCAGTCCTTATTTGGCATGTTGGATCAAGGTTAGTAGGGCTGTGCAGTGTCACATGAGTTAATTACATGACTTTGTTGGATTGTTATGACTGTTATTTCTGTGTAGCAGACCATTGATATAACCTATATGCAATGTGCTGCAACCGCTGAATTGAATTCACTGCTTTATTTAGCCAAAGCAGTAATTTTCAAACCAGATAAATTATTTTCATATCAATATAGTTGATCATGTTATTGATTTCTTTAGTATACAGTTGTATAATTACAATAGGATAATGTGCAGTGAGCCACACTTTGTTGTTTGTATAATAATGGGAAATGGAGGGGTTTTGAGCATCCTGGCTTCAAGCACTGCCTTGCTCTGACCAACTAAAAGAAAAAATGAATTCTGCTTCACCTGGAAGTGTTTTTTTATGTGTATTTTTACACTTCATATATTAATATTTTATGTTTTGTTAAATGTTTAAATAGTAATTTGCGCAAAGTGTCTACATAAAATGGGAAAAATTATGAAAAATGAATAAGTAATTTTTATTAGTATAAAGTATTTCTGTGCAGATCTTGTTTATATGTGTATAATTTGCATCATTGGTCTACGTATCTGTAGCACGTTTGGTTTACCGCTTACAACCAGGGATGTCACTTAACCTTTGATGCTGAACTCAGACTGGATATGACCTGACCCATGTGCAGGCAGATGGATCAGTTTGTTTGCCAGTTTTTCACAGTACTATACAGATTTACAGTATTAGTACAGTGCATAGTGCTCTTTACATTAGTGCATAGCACAGCCCTCAGTCATCAGTCCTCTGATCTCTAGGGGAAAAACCTCACATCACTTCATCTTGGCACAACCTAAGTTTTGCCAAGCCACCCATTCCCTTAATGTTCATGTTTACAATGTATTGTTTTCCTCTTTGTTATCCCCTATGCTCAGGGGGATGATGGTGATAAACCGATATTTACAAAATAATCCCAGGTCTACTTAATTAGGAAACCTTCCCTTGTGAGTAGTCCTCCTCTCTGGGATCAACCCAGAGCTGAGGAGCCTCACCAATTAGACCCCAAAACAACCACAGCCACCAGGCGCCCCCCTCCGCATGCCACCCTCATAGCTTTGTGATTTGAGGTTACTCACAAGTGCCTGTGTGTGCATAAAGGCCCAAATTTGCTTTTGCAATTTGCGTGGTATGAAAGTTAATAAGCTTCCTCCCCAAATCCATTTGCATTGTTGTGCAGCATGTCTCACAGGAAATTGAATCAAGTCCAGACAGTATGAGCTAATGGGAATCCCCCATATCACAAACAGCACTGAGAGAGGCATTTCCTGAGATTAGAAAAGTGATCAAAGCAAAGCCCTGAAAATTATTAGCAGATTAATTATCAAACTGCATCATATATCACAAGCTAGAATCTATTCAGCTTCATTTTATTTACATTTAAAGCCTGTAGTCATAGAATTTTGTACACTTATTGATGGACATTTTTGTATTTTAATTATTGGAGTTATTCAATAGCATTTAAAAATCAACCAAAAATAAAATGTCATTAAATTGATAGTCATACCTTCTTGTTTTTAAGTCAGAATATTGCGTAACCTGTCTCCATGGGTACTGAATGACGCACACAGAAAACACCCAAACAGGTCTGCAATGTGCTATCAATCTGACAATATGACAAAAATAAGCACATCGATAGCAACGCGCACCAAAAGTTAGTTTACATTTCTGCTTTATTGAACTGGTTCTGTCAGTGGGAAAGTAAGCACAGGGAGCAAAAACTCTTACATCATTCCCACAAGGATTAATTGGATCACTTTCTCTCTATCTGGCTACTTATAGAGTTCTATCTATAGCTTCCACTGGGCTGGTATGTACAACAGCAGCTCTATACTTACGATATAGCTGTGGTTTACAAGGCTGTGCTTTTGCCTTTTCCCTTTACACCTGTGTGTTTTTAAAACTCTCAGGGAACAGCACTGAAACCCCCTTGCCACAAAGCTCCATGGTATCCTTCTTTATGGCACTCCCATAGTTTGTCATGTCTCTGGTCTCCCGGGCTCGATCCCCCTCCCTCTGATCACCTGGTTTTATGGCACCATGGGGGGAGAGGCAGCTATTCCCTCATCTCTCACTCCAGTCTCAAAGAGCAACTTGAGCCTGATGAAGAAAATTAAAAGGGAAAAATAAGGAGGAATGGTGGGATGTGTAGTAAATGAGTAGTAGGCTTTCATGAGAGTGAAAGCTGTCTATTACAAAGCTAAAACACTGCTTTGTAAAGATTTTTTTTAATTCGCCCACTTCAGCTGACTGATTATCAAATTCATTAGTCAGTGTTTTAATATTAATTTGTATTGGCATTTAGTTTTCCAATATCTGATAAATATGTTTTCATCTCTGATTTCTGCACCAGTCAGGCCCTGCTCAACTGCTAATTGATTGTTTAAGAAAACAAATTTATGTTTTATTAGGTGTACATAATTTTATTTATTTAGTTTAGTTTATCTATAGCACATTAGAAGAACATAGAGGAAAAGCTCTTGGATCTCACTGTGCTTTTTAATTCAAGGTAATTGACAATATGTAAAACCTGACAATATGTCTCCTTGATTATTAATAATTGGTTTTGAAAAAAAAAGTTTGATAGAGGTTAACAACACAGGCCTCAAACTCTTTCCTACTGCTGTGCTACTGAAAAGGTCATCAGCCATCTTTACATAAATTAACATATACAGTTCTGTGCAAAAGTCTAAGGTCACTTTGAGCTTTTTATATTTGCTGGGTTGAAATGAGCATACATATTTATTTCTCATTCTCTTTTCTTCAGGTACAGCAAGAAAATACAAGAAATATGTGCTTAACATTAAAAGATGCACAAAAACTGAACTAAATGTGTTCTAAAGGCTAAAGTCACTCTTTAGTGTGATCCCTGACCCTATGACAGGAAGCAGCACAAACAGAAACATCTGACATGTGTCAAATGAAACCTGGTATAAAACATCAGAAAATGAATGCAAAGGGACGTCACACCCAAATCCCACCACTTTTATTTCTAGATGCTGTTTTTTAATGCTGCACATACTTCCCATATGTCCAGATTTGATCTTAGTACAGAGACTGAGAAATGGTTATGTGTGGTCATTAGAACTTTACTAAACCAACAAACTAATGTTGGCCTAGTACTTAGGCACAGTACTGTATATTTGAAAAAAGTACAGTAAACAAAGCTTTTGAAAGCTTTTTCCCTACTAAATACTAATCACAATCCCTTTTTTCAGGTTTTAAAAACTGTATTAATAGTAATCAGTAATCTACAACAGTAGTCAGTAAGACCTGGAGTGAGTTTCCACAGGAGCTTCAACAATCTGAATCCTGAGGTTTAGTAGTGGTTTGGAGTAAGAAACGGAAAAACATTTTTATAAAGCACTGCAGACTGCTGTGGAAATTTAGAACTCTGAGCAGACAGTTATTTAGACAGAGGTACCTATCTTGAACCTGACTGAAGAGTTATTTGGTGTAATGAAATCCTGCATCAGTTAATGTTTTTAATAATACTGTACCTTAAGTTCTTGTAACTGTGAAAATTATCCCTGAAATTAAAGTGAGGTGTTTGAAGTGGTGGTCAATCTACCATGTTTTTTAGATGTAAAAAAAAAAAAAAGTCTTGAATTGTACAAAATTTAGAGTAACTTAGATAGTTAAGAAGTGAACATATTTGTTCAACAGACATTCGTAGACTGATATGGTTAGCATTAGTCTGTGGTGATTTACAAAGATTTGTTTCAGCCTCTTTGCAAAACAGAGTGAGAGTTGGGCTCAGGGTGAAAGCAATGACCCTTAATGTATTTGGGTCTAATAGTTGTGATGTCTGCATGTCCACAGGTCACGGTCAGTAGGGGGTCTCAGCAGGATCTGGGCTAATAGCTGCTCCCAGAACCGGCTCCAGGAATCTCGTGGACGTCACAGACTCTCCACCGTCATCCAACCACTGCGTCAGACTGCTGGGGAGGTGGTGGACCTCACTGTTGATGAAGATGGTAAGAATGAACGTAGGAAAAGTTCAGGTGTGACTTAACCAACACCAACAGCATTGAACTGAAACACTTTAAGCAAGTTTCCACCACAAGAACTTCGGGGTAGTTTTTCAGGGTCGCAAGTGTATCTCCACTGCAGGAACCGCCCCCACGAATCTAATTACAGGAACCTTTATGGGGTCTAACCAAAACCCTGCTCCGGGGTAAGTACTTGAAATGGCTCTGAAAACTCCTGGGCAGAGCTTAAAGGTTTACTCGATGCCGATTGTGTAGACCCAGAGCTAGATATGAAACAGGCAGCCTTTTTAAAGCCCTGCAGAAGACAAGTAGGAAGTGGTAGTATTCAGCAGAATCTACAGATTTTACAATCAAAAGATTGATGTATTATCACATCAGTGAACTGACACATGTGCAGGCACTGCTTGCATTCTATGGCTAAATTGGTCAAATAACTGTCACACCTGATTAAGTTGGTGGTAGGTCCAACTCTGCAGTGAAGATATGGCAGCCAAGAGGTCCGAGTGAGAGGACATTACTGTAAGTTTCCCCCCTCCACCAAAGTTGAAACGCACCTTTTGACCACCATCGTCATGGTGATTGGTGTTCAGTGACATGACAGCTGGTCAAGTCAAAACGTTTTAAATAAACCTTGAACAGCACTAACATTACTTACAGCTGATGTTAGTTTTGAATAGTTTGAGGACAAACACCTGTTTAAAGAAAAAAACAATATGTAGACGTATAAATAATCCTTCTGAAAGCATCACTTTCCTCTGTCAGTGTGTGGTGTTGCATTTACCTGCAGAGACTCTGCCCTTTGCCAGTGTTGTCTTTTTTCTCTTGTTTTACTGTGTGTGGAACATTTCTTGGGGGTGTGGACCGTTGGGAAGAGAGTTTGTCCATCCACACAATTGTGAGGGCAGAATGATTAAAAATGAAGCTGCTTTTCTTACTTCACTACACTGAGTGGGAGTGAAGTTCTGTCTGAGACAAAACTTGGGGCAAATCAGAAACACGGACACCAGAACATTCCCATAGAGTTTGGGTGTGGGATGGTTTATTTATATTTCAGAGCAAAATTGATGTCAAAACAATCAGAGGATAATGTTTTATTGCTCAGTGGAGAGGAATCCAAGTTAACAGTCCTGTTTACAAACACAAGAGAAATGTTGCATACTTGCGAGTATAGGAAATACATCATAATAATCATATAGATGACTTGAGGAATGAAGTAATAAAATGTAAATCATTCACATATTCATTGCAGAAAGCAACTATTTGTATTTTCTGAGCAGAGAGATTAAGTTCTTTTTCTAAATATGATAATAACAGCAACTAAATAGGGTCAGTTGTCAGTATCTCCACAGCTCAATGAATCAGTTTCCTAAATAAAATCTGGCCTCTTAGAGCTGAAATACTAACACAATTATAAGAATAAAGAGTGCATCGCTGCATTTTAATATTACCTACCCGTACTCTTTAACGTCAAGTATTTGCATTCATAGTTTAGCACCAAATTTATTTTCTTTATAAGATAACTTGTTTTAACCTCAGGCATCGGTGCGACTGTAGTCCAGTGTCCGTCTTTTTATCAGCCTGTGCCCAAGACGGATAGCAAAATAGCAGTGCACTAAGTATTAGAGTATTTGCATTTCTTAGAAGAATGAGGGGAAATTAATTTGTGAGTATGAAAAGCAGATGGAGTGCACACATTGGAATGCTAATAAGGTTTGCTCCTCTTGGCTGCTAAGCCTCTGCAGACAAGCACACACATGCTACTGTCCATACCAGGATTATTGTCCTCCACTCAGTGTCCACTTGCATTTCATTTGGTCCTTTTTGGGTTAGATTTAAACTATGTGATTAATGGGTAAATCATTATCATTGTCAGGGTCCTTTATACTTTAATTTTATCTATCTGTATCTATATCTATATATCTATCTATACATACATACATATATATATATATATATATATGCACACACACACACACACACATATACACACACTGTTTAATTTCATGTTTTTACATATTCTTTCTTAGATGCCTTATCCCCTGTAGGATCATGGAAGGGCTGGAGCCTATCACAGCAGACATACAGTGGTGGAAAAAAGGTTTTGGACACCCCATGCATTTTTAATACATTGCATTGAAGAATCAATTTTAAGTCATTGAACTCTGCCAAGCATTGTTCCATTCTTCAAACTCACATGCTCCCTTCTGCACGTGATTTGTTCCATCGAGGTCAAAACTGGATGTTTCAGCGAGATTAATGAAACACAGCCAGGACATGACATGTTGAAACTGTCAAGAATTTAGCTTCATTATTTTTTCTTTTTAACAAAAAATCATTTGCTTTTGTTTGTGTCTGTCTCATGCAGCCACATCTTTTGAAATCCAAGATTTTTCCACAGATATTTCGTAATAATATTTGAGATTGTGTAAAATTTGAAGGGTGTCCAAAAACGTTTTTGAGGTTAGGGCTAGGGTGAAGTGAGTCCACCCTGAACACCAGTTCA
Organism: Apogon hyalosoma; assembly: GCA_037367295.1. Lineage (NCBI taxonomy): Eukaryota > Metazoa > Chordata > Actinopteri > Kurtiformes > Apogonidae > Apogon > Apogon hyalosoma. The sequence continues at coordinate 39,197,806 of JAPQRP010000019.1, read as the reverse complement.
TCACAAGGCTGAGATTTAAGGACAGACAACCTTTCACTCTCACATTCACACCTATGGGTATTTTAGTCTCACTTTACCTATGAAGGTGCATGTCTGTGGGCTGTAGGAGGACACCGGATTACCTGGGGGGTGACATGAATACACACAAAAGCCTAGCTAACCTCTTTGATAATTGCGCTTGGACATAATGAAACTATAGGAACTTTGTCCCATCATTGTATCACTGCAGTTTGCTAACACAAAATTACAAACAAGTGTTTTTCAGTTCACAACAGCCTGGTACTTTGGGAAATGTATTCTCCTGCCCCTTTTTAATGTATTCATTCTAGTAATTCACAACATTGTTCTTTTTTCTCCACAGATCTCTCAGTTGTGCCAACAACCTCTGGCAGCATTCACCCTCAAACAGTCAGGTCATCCTCGTCATCATCTTCCCATCATGCCTCTACCTCAGAGCTCAACGATGCCCCAGGCCCTTCCACCAGCTGCCCAGGTTCAATACCTGAAAGTATGCACACACAGAGGCCCAGTGGTTCATCTCGTACAGCCACAGAGGGTAAGAAATGACTGGGTGTGTCTTAATTAGCTGCTGTGTCCATTTACATTTGCTGCTGATTTCAGTAAACATTGCAATTGGAAATAAACCACTGACCGTGTGTGGTTTAGATGTAACGGTTTGAAATGATCTGTCATTGTGTTGTTAGATCGTAGTGTGGGGGTTTATATCCTAATTGTTTTTTTCTATTTATTATCTCAGATGATATTTACACTAGTGTAGCACTGATTGATGACTTTGGCTTCGATATATCTAATTTTGTGTAAGTCAAATTTCCATGTGTGAGCTACACACTGGTTCATGTCATACACACAGCAACACAGATGGTGGTGCCACAGCCACGTACACACAATCTAACAAGTTGTCATGTGGAATCAAAATGAACATCACACATTGCTGCAGTTCTGGTGCCAGGCTGCTAGATCCACGAGTAATCATGCATCTGCTAGTCGACATAGCAGTAACATGTAGAACAGCACTCAGAGTATGTAGCCTCTGCCAAATGTCAAAAAAATGAGTTTTGTTTTTTTTTTTAATGTTTTGTGTGCATGACCAAATATCCTCTCCATCCACAAAGTTATAGAACTCAGCACAGTAGTGTTGATGCAATGTTGTGAAAGTAACAGATAGGCACAAGTAAATTTCACCCTCCTTGGCAGAGGTTATAATGTATGACATACTCCAGTGGATTTTCACTTTCACAGGAGCACTTTCTTTGGACATTTTGATAGTAAGAGGGAGAGGTCATGCAACCTGGTGTTTGGAGAAAATAGGGAAGTTAATTAATACTATTTATTTCTAATTTATGCTGTACTCTATACTATATCTGTCACCAGATGACAGTAGACCAGGTTTGTCAGGAGCAGCAGGAGAAAGTGGAGGCACAACCATGCCCAGACTGCCATCCTGCTGCCAGCAGCACTCCCCATGTGGAGGGCCCTCCCCTGGTCACCTGTCCCTGAGCCACTCCCACTCAAGCTGCTTGCAGGCATCATCCTCCCAGCAGGCCAGCAGCACTCAGCACGGCCACGGTCACAACCACAACCACAGCAACGCTCATCACTTCCTCCACCATGTTCATCATCCAGCGCCCCAACCCCCAGGCACCCTGCCCTTCCAGGAGCCCAGCTGCCCCGTGGAGCGACCCAGTGCTCTGCCAGCCCCGTGCGCTGGAGTCAGCAGCAGCAGCAGCAACAGTAGTAGTAGCAGCAACACAGCCCACTACCATGACCAGGTTTGTATTTAGCAAAAACATACAGACTAGTGACTACTTGGAGGACAACAGAATGGTGTTTCACTACCCCACACAACCAGGACAGCTTCAGTGTTCTTTCACATTGAGTTTACAAACCTGTGAGTTGAACAGCACCTTTTACAGACCATGTTATGTAAAAGCTTTGTAGTCAGAAGAAAAAATCCAACAATAACAGGTATATTTCATCCAGAAAGGTGGTTATTGAACACACATTAAGATTCATTGTCACAGCAGGAGTGTGTCTCTAACATCTTTTGTTCTCCACCCACAGCAAACCCTGCCAGTGGACCTCAGTAACAGCAGTGTTCGGAGCAGTGGAAACAGTGGGGCTAGTTTCCATGGCAGTACCTCTGCTTTCGATCCATGCTGCCCAGGATCCACGTCACGGCCTCCTGCGTTCGTGTCACAGGCCACCCCTGGGCCCAGCCAGCCCTCTGTAGTAGACTCGTTCAGCTCCTCTATGGTGGCTCAGCCTCAGCCGCAAACACAGCCCCAGCAGCCCTGCAGACATTACATGCACCCATCCTGTGAGTAGAACACCATGTGACACAGGAACACACTGATGTAGTATCTTGTTTTTCCTGGTCAAAATGTAAATTTTGCACACCGGTGTTTGTAATTCACATCGTTTACTGAAGTATAAACTGTTATTACAACAGAGTGAGAAAACACAACTACAAGAAACTTTACTCAAGTAAAAGTATGCATGTATTATCTGCAAAAATGTATTTAAAAGAATGAAAAGTCACTTCCTGTCAGTGTTTGATGTTATTATATATGATGTATTTGATTAATTTTACTGCTGCATTTGTATATGTGTTGCATTTTACTGTTGTACATGTTTAATTTGAGTGCTTTATATACAGTTAGTTTAGTCTATAGAAATGCCTAATCTAAACCTAAAAGATCATCATATATTTGTGGCAACACTATTCTGTCAGAACCACTTATCTCTGTAAAGCCAGCTTTTCATGAACTCTGAAAACCAGCTTTTATTTAGCTTAAGGATGGAAATATTCTCATCCCACAGAAACAGTCCATTTTTGTCTTTATCACAGACATTTAAAGTCAGTATATTTGGAGATACTTGCTTTTTGCTGCACAGGAAGAAGATGACAAATTGTAGTACCTCAAATTTGTACTGAAGTACAGTAGTACTTGGTTAGATTTCATCAGTGAGCAATTGGCATTCCCAAACTGCCTGTAAACACTGGTTGACATCTGCAGTCCTAAAACCCAGTGCTAATAGTAGTCAACGGAGCCTGATGGTTAATGTTCCAGGCAGCCGTTTACTCCTGGTGTGGCGAGTAAACATGTTTTTGTTTTGCTTTCTTTTCTACCTCAGATGGATCCCTAGCTCGTTCACTGCATCATCAACCCTCCTCAGCCTGCCCCCATTCCCACGGGAACCCCCAGCTGACACCGCAGCCCCCTCCACAGGGCGATTATGTTATCCCCCATAATGTCCATACCTTCCATGCACCACTGCCATCCCACCCCTCAAGTCACGCCGTGCCCCCTGCTCCTCCCCCTCCTCTGCCTGGCCACCACCTCCCCAGTTCAAGTGCCCCACTGGCCCAGCACCTGCCTGCAGACCACCAGACCCTGCCGCACCATATGCCAGCTCTGGGGGCCTCAGTGCAGAGGCTCCATCAGCATGAGATGCTGCAGAGGATGGAGGTGCAGAGGCGCAGAATGATGCAGCACCCCACGTATGTATCCTGTCTCGTGTGTGCACATTCATGTAAATGTTTCATCTTTAAACCAGTGTTTGTTGAACTTGTTTCTTCTTTGCAGACGAGCACATGAGCGTCCGCCTCCACATCCCCACAGAATGCACCCCAACTATGGCCATGGACACCACATCCATGTGCCACAAACTATGTCTTCCCATCCTCGCCAGCCAGAGCAGAGAACAGCCTGGTCAGTATCTGAAACAACACTGACAGATGGCTAGTTTTAATCTACAGTTCGTTAGTTTGTTGTTCAGTGTAACAAGATTTAGATCATTGTTAGTTTTGTGCAAAGCCAGGAATAATTAATACTTGTAAATCTACAGAAGTTTGTTTTATTGAGATCAAATGATGTGGATCATGAGAGGAATTTTAACCTCAAAACTCCTTATGTCTCACTAGATAGAATGTGATTTTGTAAGTTTGATTTTTATGTGAGGAAAAGCCCATGTGTACTTCTGTATTTATGTTATTACTAAGAAAGAGCAGGTAATACAAGAATTTCATCCTCCTGCCCTTTTCGCCGTCATGGAATGTGAATAATTACTTTGAAATTGATTGATTCACTTGTTGAAATGGGTGAAATAAACATCTGGATCTGAAGGGTCTAGTAGAAAAAGTTTGTATTAAATGACAGCTTGTTTTTCTGTTTTTGTCAACAGGGAGCTTGGCATTGAGGCTGGCGTGACTGTGGCACCGTACCCTTCAGGGCACCTGCACTCCCACCTGCCCCACTACCACCCTCCCCCCAGACTGCACCACTTCCCCATCCCCTTCATGGTAAGAGTTAAACCCTGAGCACACTCGCATACATTAGCATAAATGAGAAAGAAACACTTCTATATGAAGTCTGGCTTAGATTAATGGTACCGGCCCCTTATTTATAACATCAGTTATTTCAAGGATGGTTTGGTGAACTGCATGAATAATGTATTAGCAATTAATAGTAGCTCATCAGGCATTTCAAGTGCACACTCAACAAATACAGAGGCCTGGAGAGAAATCCTGCACAAATGTAGTCGACAATTTCCTGTTATTGCTTTTTTTTCCCTGTGGCCACTTGCAAACAGCAGTTGTCTCCTATAGTCTCTCGCATTTGCACATGTTCACATAAGATGCTGTTTCATAAATGTTTTTAGCATATGCACATAGTTTTTAAAACAAGCCTGTTTATAAAAGGGTAGAGAAAGAGATAGGAAGTGAGTTTCCTGACACAGTTCATCAGTTTTAATCAATTTTCATGTTTGATCTTCTTCACTACTTATTTACCTGGCAGAGGGTTGATTTGAGAAATAGAAACCACACTCGGAGCTTTATTAAATTACCCAGACTGTCAAAATGTCTTCTGCTTTTGAAATCATATTGACTTGGGAAGCATATTATTCATTTATTAGATAGAACAAGTTTCACACCACAGCCTCATTCAATGGTTTTCACTGAACTAAACAAAATGCGTTGTCCCGGTTTTGTGTCTGATTTATACTGTAGCACACTGGCATATCTGAAGTGACCTACCCGCACATTCGGTACATCTCATCTAGAATGACTGGCTTTGGAAGAACCTATGAGGTGAGAACATATTTTTTTGTTTTATTCTAGACATGCCTGCAAGAGTACATGGAGAAATAATACAAACATGAGAGTACCTTTATTCGGGGTTTCTGCAGCTCCTTGAGTAGCCTTAAAAAGTCCAAGAATGCGTATTTAACAGGCATTAAATATTTACTGTATTATGACAGTGTATTATTAAGTAGCATTATATTCAATCTCATTTTTAGATGTTGATTTTTGGGAAAGATATGTATTTATCACAGTGCAACCAAAAATCAACAAGAACATTGCTATTGTGACTTTATCTTTGTCACAACTTCAGCTCATAGCATTGCAACAATGATGGAGGATGACGCTTAAAACTGTAAGTTATGGTATCCAAAATAATAGGGTACATTCAGATGTTTCCAGGTGAAAATATAGTTGTTTGGAGATCGGCCTGTAGCTGAGCTTGGAGTCCCCCCTTACAGGCCTTTGTGATATGAAGACACATATACATATCTACACAGTGACTTGGCTCACTGAACCTCAGCAACGGTGATTTTAGCATATCTGGTGGTCTCAGTGGAAACACAAAAAAGGCAGTTATGCAAAATTGAGGCAAATAGAACTGATATCATTAATGGAATAGTAATATAAGGGTCATTAGTTTTGTAATGGAGTCTCCAAATATCAGTGACCTTCTCACAGCACGAAACAGACTCCCACATGAACCTTATGCACTGAAACTTACACTTGTTGAAACCTGCAGAAACCCTGTTTATTGCTTCCCTTTTCTGTCAACACCACATGATTCACTATCCCGTGACTTCAGTGACAGAGCTACAATTGAACTACAAATTTGATGTAGGTAAACAACTATCATTATCTCTTGAAGGTTATGGAATGCAAGGTAAAATATGTAACTGTACACAAGTCTGTCTTTTTATCCTGCCTTTAACCACTAGTGTTCCTTAATTCTCCAACCCATTCAATATTTGTACTAAGTACTTGCTTTAACTTTTTCTCGCATTCAGTGAAATCCAGCGTCTTTGGCAGAGTACAGCTTGTTTTGTGTCAGTGTTGTGTGGTTTTTTTGAAAATGGGTTTAATTCAGTGACTCATGGCAGTAGAATGAAAAGCTAAGCCTTGGTTGATTAATTATGAAGCAAAACAAAACCAAAGCCCAGGTGCATCTGCTATGTAAAATAAAATGTTCTGTGCACACGTCTATTAGTCCCTTGATGGTTTGTTTGTATCATTTCCATATAGGACCTGCTGCATTTAGAGGAAAGACTGGGGACTGTGAACCGAGGAGCCTCTCAGGGAACCATAGAGAGGTGCACTTACCCGCACAAGTACAAAAAGGTAAGGACAGCAGTGTATGATACTGTGTACCTGTGTTCATACTGTTAAATGGAGTTTATAGATACTGTTTGTAGTTGTGCATGTCTGTTACAGTTTATTCTGGGACAGAGTGCGCAGTGGTCTTTTGTACTTGTTTCAGACATCTGATGTTTTGACAGCATTTAGACAAATACTGTAGTGTCTTTTACCAGAGATTGCAGCTGTGAAGACAATGTTGGGGAAAAGTTTCCTTAGCGCTTTCCAAATGTATCTAAATAAGCAATCTAACACCCTGCCACCCAATACAGAAGGTGTTGGAGAGAGACATTGACCAACAGTTAACCCCTGAAGCTTGGGCATCTATTGGGAAAAATATGCACGCAACCCCAGAATCGGTGAGAAATAAATGAACAAATCAATTTGGAACATGTCTCTGCTCACATGTACAGTAGATGTTAGCGTTAGTCTTGGGGGCCAGGGAATTCGGCTTTAGAATAACTTTTGATTTGTTTAACTTAGAGACACTAGTTAGATTTTTTTTTCTGTTTTCAGGACAAAATGACCATTCTCTCTGTCCCCAAAGGAATTTAATGTTTTTGTTGATATGTTTGTTTTATACATAGTTACCTCTTTATAAGCAGTATTATATTTATCAGACAAATGTAAGCTGTATTTGTAATGTTATCACAGTCACAGTTGAGCAGGTTTTTGTGTTGAGTTAGTAGAAATGACTATACTGTAAATTACAATTGATTCTTCATATCAAAAGTTGTCTTTCGTAATGTTTCTCCCAAACAGAGAAAGCTGCATGGTAAGCAAGACGAAGACGAGGGGGCAGATGAAGACACAGAAGAAAAATGCACCATCTGTCTGTCGATCCTGGAGGAGGGGGAGGATGTCAGGTAAACGCAACCCCCCCCCCGGGTGTTCGCCAGATTTTTGGCTCACAGTTTGTTCAATTATGCTTTCGGGGGCGTGACTGTGAGCCTGAGAACACACACTTGTGGGATGTCGGGTGTAGTTGTTTTATTTTGCCCCTGTCTCCTGAGATGTTCTTTTTTAAAGCCCAGTGGTATAGTAATAAGCAGAAAACCCCAGAGTGCCTAAAATTACAGGCCTCATGGAGCTGCTTTTTGGCACTGACTCAGGTTTTTTTAAGAGGATTTTCTGCCCTCTGTTGGTGTAAATGGAGTGAATGCCAATGCTTTTCATCATGTGATTTACTGTGAGTTGAGCAGTGGTTTTCAGTAAACAGAGATATTTAATGTAATAAGTGGAACACAGTAGATGGATTTAACCTCTTCAGTGGTCATGGTCATAATCGGTTAAACACCAAAAACAGAAATGAGTTTTTATTTTGTAATAATTTCTACATATTTTTTCATTCATTCCTCACATTGAAACATTGATACTTAAGCTGTCTCTGCATGTCAGAAAAATTAAAAGTTCCAATAGGATTGAACAGTATGGACACAAGATCTTCATTTATTTTGATTGATCATGATTTTAATGTATTTTTTTACTGTCTCCATTTGCACAAAACAACATGTGGCGTGTATAACTTTCTTTAATAAATTCATTTGCCATATTTGTAAAAAGCTTAACACATTTTTTAGACCACCTGTTTAGGACCCTCCGGCATTGTGAAGTTAACACAGATGCTTTCATTTTCCATGAGCTCTTGACATTTTACCTTTTTGTTTTAGCCAAATTTGAGCCTCTCACTGGACTTCTCTGTGAAGTCAGAAATTAATCAAGCATAATATTCAACCAGTAAAACTAATTCTGTTCAGGAAGCCATGTAAATAGCTATAATTTGACATCTGAATCAACAAACAATAATGTGCTTTGCTGTTTTCTGTTTTTTGTACAACAGTAAATTAGAAAATTAATGGATGACAATAATAATTATATTTTAGCATTAAAAATATCAGTTTAGTAAAAAGCTTCTACATACAGAAGCTCTGGTGAATGTCGCAGCTCATATAAAGAGCTGCGACATTCACCATGACAGGCACATGATAAATGGCCAATACTGTTAATATATTTCGCCTGTGGCATAAACACATTGGTTGGTGGTCTAATAAATGTGTTAAGCACTGAATGTGCACTATTAGCCAGCAACAATAACAGCAAAAGATTCATTGTAGGGGTTCAGCGTATTATTTTCAAAAAAAAAAAAAAAAATTAAATAAAGCACTTTTGTTTGGCAGTGACTGGAGAAATATATTCAACAAGTCAACGATTTGCAGTGTGGATTTCCACTGTGCGGAAAAGGTCTTGAAATACAGACACTGGTTCACATTGTTCCAAAAGAACAACCAGATTAATCAGATTAACTGGATGTATTGTCTGGCTTTAGCTGAAACTCTAGAGGTGTTTCAGACAGGGCAGAGCATCTTTTTAAGTGATGAATAAGGATCAGGGGAACTTTCCAAGTGTGATACCAGAGCAATACAGTTAATCGATTTGCAGTGAAATGCAATTAAATAAAAGCAAAAGGCTGCAGCTGAAAAGTCCAATGTGAGTCAGTGACACTGAGCAGAGGGAGATACAGTGGAAAGACAGCCGTTACATTTGTTTTATTTAATACAATTTTTTATACTGTACTAGTGTACTAGCTCGACTTAAATGTTCCAATGCTGGTGTAGAAATATTCTAACAAATTACAGAGAAAGTCAAAAGTGAAATATGACAAATAACATGTAGTAAAGACATAGACCAAGAGTGGTGTCTGCTGATATGTGTTTAACTTCCATGTAAAGTCCAGTTTTTAACTTTCCGTTTGTCCGTCTCCCCTGCAGACGTCTACCATGTATGCACCTCTTCCATCAGCTGTGTGTGGATCAGTGGCTCCTCACCAATAAGAAGTGCCCCATCTGCAGAGTGGACATTGAGGCGCAGTTGTCTGCTGAGAGTTGATGCTGTTTTTCTAACAACCCTTTTGTTGAAATTTATTTTGACATCCTGTTAATTTTCTCTTCAGTACTGCAGTCAACCAAAGATGGCATGAGTTACCTGCGCAGCTCTACTATGAGAAAATATAAAACAAAACAAAAAAACATCTGACAAAAAAGCATTGAGCCTAGAGTGCCAGCTATCACATATTACTACAACGGCTAGACTTCTCCATTAAGGGTTTAAGATTTTATTGTATTTATGAAGCTTTTATGTAGCTTTTGATTGTTTCCTCAAGTGTCATTTTTGTTTTGTTCTTCTGCATGTTTCCTTGCAATGCATTTCTTTGCACATATAACGTGGGCTGATGCAGCCTAACAACTTGCAGGTGAGGATAGCTGCTCTAGTAAAGATGCATTTCTGTAAACCTAATGCCTTGCTTTACTAGAATAGAATGTCGACCTCCAGTTATAAAAAACATTGCAGGATTCATTTTACCAATCATTGTATTGATTAGTTCATGTTTAGAAGATGTGGATTGTTAGTGACAGATGTTTTTTTAAGTAAAATCGAGACATTCCTAACTAGGGAAATATGTTAACAGATCAGCTGCTGTATTAGTGCACACCCAGTATTTCTAGAGTGGAAATAAACTCCAATGTTCACCTCACTCCCAGCTTCGCTACAGTGTCACCTCCCTCTAGCACCTTTCATCCGATTAAACACCGTTAACGCTGTCATCTGATGTATTTTAGAGAACAAGAAAAGGAATGTCGCATCTCTCTCTGGACTGTTATTTCTGAAACGAGCAATTGTTGGGATCTGCTGTGAATCTTCTCTTGACGCTGTCGGGGTTTTGTTTTCACAGACGGGGTTCTGTGACGGTTACTAAGGTGGTCTCAGGCCAAGCGTGGGTTCCGGTTTTCACGTCAACCTGCTGCTGCCTGGGATCGTTTTTGTCATTTCGACGCAGGCAGGGGCACCGAATTTTAATTCGACCCCCGTTTATGTGTTCAGATTGAAATTCGCAACTCAATTGGGGATGAATATTTACTCTTTGCTCTCACTCTTCTGACTGTTTTATCCACCCTGCCTTTTGTCTCTCTGTAGTTGAGCAGCACTGTTCATTTTTGCTGCGGAAAGAAAAAACACTAATACTGTTGAACTAACTCACTCGCATAGACTTGCACAAGAGAGAAAATGGTAGGAGAGTAGTAGTCAATATGACAGTGCGCTGAGGCCATGTATTTCCACTCTGATGAATATTAAAAAGAAAAGAAAAAAAGATATTTTGAATGGAGTGTTGAAATGCAGTACTTAAAGCAGGTATCCATGCATTCATTGACTTAAAGGCACCAGGATCATATTCTGTGGGATTTATATTAGTTTTAAAAAATAATATTAATAAACTTGGATAACTCTTAATTGAGTCTTTTCCTTGGTGTTCTCTGTGGAATTATTTACTTATTGAAGATGCACTCACAGTGATTTAATTAATGACAAGGCATTTAAGACAGACTTTTTGCAAACGCTGAAAATTGTGAGGCTATGGTCATATATCATTAGCCTCATAGCATAATTGCCTAAGTCATATTTTATTCAGATCATAGCCAGTGGTGCAAAATAAAGGATCAGTGTTGGGAGAGTAAACTGAAGCAGATATTACAGTTTGGCCAAAAATATTACCTAGGCAATAATGCTATGAGGCTAACCAGTTCTGTAGTTGTCAGTTTCCAGGAATTTATTGTATTCTACTCAGTTGATTCAACAGAAATGACCATATAGATCACAAAATGCACACAAATAGAAGGATCTCTACTGTAATTTTTTTTTTTTTTTTCCGTCAACCAAACAGTTGTAAAAAGTGAGGTTTACCATTGTGATTTTGGGAATGACAAGTTTTGTTTTTACAAAATTTGCAGGCTAATTAAAAAAAAAAAAAAATCTCCACTTGTTTGAGGTGCGTTGAAGAGCAATTAGAATTATACAGGTTTCGAAGAGATTTAGTGACAAATCACACGTAATCAAAGAATACATTTGTGTCATTCCCAAAACTGTCATGGCTGTTTGAGGAAGTGGATTTGTGTTTAGTTTTTTGTCTTATCCATCTATGCCATAGAAGTAATTTTTACAGGAGGCAATACAAAGTCTGAAAAACTATATTTTCAAAGATGAAGTATTTTTCATACCTATCTTGACCTTTCACATTTAATTACCTGTGTTTACAATATTGAACAATACAAACTTTTAATGTTTGGTGAGTGCATTTATAACACACTCAGCCAGAGGAGTTACCTTTCTCATTGACATATTCATCTAAAAAAAGATCCAAGATTGGACTGAAAAGTAATTTCAAGCTGACTGATGGCTTGAAAAAGAATGTAAACATCTTTATCTCTAAATGTATGGAAACAGGAGATTATTTGGAGACAAGTACATTTAAGCAAAATAACTAGTTCAAGTCTTTAGAACATCAGTAAAATATTAAGTCTAATAAATAAATAAAAATATATGTTAAATGTAATATAATAGCTAATGCAAAGTATAAATAAAGAATGAATGTTTGTGGGTTTAACGCTGCACATTTAAAAAGGCTTTAATAAAAGATTTATCATAGAGTAAAGTGCAGCACCATCTGCAGCCACAAGGTGGAAATAAAACACCAAATATCCCCTGAAGGACACATTTTAATCTAAAACATGCTCATTATTTGACTGATGTTTAGAGATAACGAAATCTAATACATTACACAATGTATTTCTGCTTCACAAAGCAATGAAAATATATGCTTATATCTATGTTACTAAAGTGATTTGAAGTCATCTACATTATTAGAGCCGCATCCATTAATAGAGTAAACACTCACACTGAGGGAAAAAAAAGAATTGTATGCATAATAAAATACAATGAATTTGTTTCATATAAAAAAAAACAAAGCAAAGGAATAAAATATACATTACATGCTTTATTAAAAAGATTCGTCTACTGTTCTATATTGCAAAAGGTTGTTTTCAATCATCCAAGATCAAACTATATTTGATGATGCAGAAGATCTATGACAGAAGTCCCAGCAATTTTTTTTTTTTTTAAATTTATTTAGTTTTGTACAAATGAGGGCATAATGCTGTTATTTTACTGGGGAAAAAAACAACAACAAAAAAAACCAAAGGAATGTGTAAGTAATGCAACTGCAGTGCAAAAGTTGTGCAGAAACAATAGAGCAAAAGCAAAAGGACCTCTTTGCAGTGCCACAGAAAAACGTCAACGACCAAAACAACTTTAGCACTTGACAAAACAAAAATCCGTTCACCCGAGTCTGTCTGTGATAACTGTTATAGTATCTATGTGAAAATAATGCAGCCCTGTGAGCATCAGAGCAGAGGATAGACAGGGAAATTAAGATCCGTCAGAGAAAATAATTTAAAAAAAAGTAACTTAAATTCTGGCTGACGACAGGCAAACTCATATGACATATGAACACATATACAGAATCAGATCTAAAAAAAGCATGCCTGTTTAATAATAACTTCATGTAAACACATCATTGTCCTCAGTAAATAGGCTTATTGCTAGCTTGGCAATCTTCATATAGACTGGACTGACCGGCTGTGGTTGGATGTGACGGTGTCTGTGTCCAAGGTAGTACCTGTACCAATAAAGTGCTAATACACCACAGACAGAATGCTCAGGATACAGTACACATGGCCTCTAGTCGATGTCACAAAGAAAATGGAAATGGTGACAACACAGTAACAACAAACATGATTTTTTTTTTTCCAGATGATTCACCTTCTGACTTTAGAACAGACCTAATAAAACACACATCGCTTTGGTTTTTAATATCAGTTAAAATGACAGTGTGGTTGTGTTTCAATGTCCATCACCTGCATTAAAATAAATATTCCTCTTAAAACAGCAGTCAGTTAAATGATGAGATGGTGATACGGAGGCAACGAAACCTTCATCTAAACATGACACGATGAGCCTAAAATCACAGCCTGGTCCCACAGATTAAGCAGACTTCATTCCAGCGCTTCAAAAATGATGGAGCTCAAAACCTCAGCAAAGGTGAAAACGACAGTAAGGAGAACACAGAAAAGCTATAAATACAATAAATAGTTTTGTTCAGTACTCAGAGGGGCCGCGGACCCCGGGGTCAAACAGTCTTCTCGCAGAGCCTCATTCAAGTCTGACGGTCTTCTGGTCGGGTTGTAACCGAAGTGTTACATTCATGTACAACAAGGCAGTAGTTGAAGGAAGTGTGACGTCTCCCTCCTGCACAGAACGTCACGGAGCTCCTCCCTCTTTGACCGTGAGCGTCGTCTCATCCTGAGGAGACGCAGCGGACTCGTCTCGATGTGATGTCGACTCGGCTCCTAGATCTTGGTGACGTAGTTATTAGGGAAAAGTCCTTGTTTTCCACGGAGTCGCCCCGTCCACCATCCTGATGCATCTGCAGAAAAACAGAAAAGAAAGGATTCAAATACGAGCTTCATACGGCAACGTGTGAGAAACTCCTGTGATCCCCTCAAGAGTTATGTTTTTTCTCCTTCCCACTCCTTTTAGAGTGTAAATGTATGATTTTGGAATTTTTTTGAACTTGCACGTATTTTTTAAATGTTTGAAATGAACAAATAAATGAATGAATGAAATGAATGAAGAGTTAAGCAGTTTAGAAAATGAATGAATGAAGGAAAGGTTAATTAATGTCACTATGCTGTTAAGAAAAGGACACAAAATAAGACATGCAAATTAGAAATGTTCTAGTTTTAACATTCAGTTCAGTTAGAAACTTCATAAAAACACTGAGATAAGTGAGTAAATTAACTATCAAACTGAAACACAAAAAAAAGCAAAACATAAAATATGACTAAATTATTAAACATAGCTTATACATTTACATACAGGTAACACCAGCGGATAAGGTAAGGTAAGGTAAGGTAAGGTAAGGATAAAGCATCATAATACTGTTATTATAATACTGTAACTTTTAAATTATTTACTTTTTAAAATTGTGTTCACCATGAATCATTAACTTTATCTGATTTACCTGCTGTTCTATTCCGTTTCAGCTCACCTGTCATTATCATGGTGGTTTTTGTTCACTAACTGATGTAACCCTGATGTAAATGCTGTATTGGTCATGTTTCTCACCCTCTTTGATGATGTCAATAATGTCGTCGGCGTTGAAGCTGAGCTCATCTGTGTCCTGAGCGTCGTAGGCGTACAGAGCTTTGCACTGGGGCACCTGGGGTTTGGGTTTGGGAGCAGGTTTGGGTCGTCCTCCCCCCGGCGTCGGCCTGCTGGCTGATGGTCTGTGGGCTCTGGGAGAAAATAAAAAAATCCACATGACTTTTAGGACGATCTGCTGCAAGAGAGCCCTGAAACATTTCTCTGTGCTACAGAGGCTGTAAAGGTAAACGTAGAAGTAAAGAATAACAGACTGTAGCTTTATAATAGAATTTGTAAATAAAAAAGAAGTAAAACATCACAGAATAGTATATATGTGAATTCTAATCTTGTCCATAACATTTCATGTGTGAAATGGAGCGGGAATTAGTATATACATATGTAATCCCATCCTGTTTCCCTCTCCTGTAACTATATCAGAATACATCATGCATAATTACCATCTTGTCACTGACTGTTTAGATGTTTCCACAGCTCTTAAATATGTAATTATGCATAAATAATAGAGATGACAATGTTGTTTGAGGTGTTCCCGTTTAACAGGATGTAGCTGTTCACACATCAGCCACAAGATGGTGATCTAGTCCATGTTATACGTTTGTCTGGATCTAAACATCAGTGTCATGTTTAAACCCCAGTTCATCCTTCAGGGATGACAAGTAAAATTCTTTTTGTAAAATGTAGGTTCTGATCTTTCATGTAAAAGTCAGCAGCAGAGGCCCTCAGCAGGGATTCTTTTATTACTAAACTCTTTTTAAGGATCTTTCATTTCAGAAATGGAAGATCAACCATGAAAGTGAACCGTAAAAGAATTCCCAATAGATATGTATGAAACTGAGCAGCAGCAGAAAATGAAATATTAGTTGAAGAAGAAGCATCAAAAACCTGCTGCTAAAAGCTTTTCTATGCCTGAACCACCACCAAAACACTGCAAACACTCCAACTCACATTCCTCCATTTGACTCTGGTCGTCTGTCTCCATGACTAAAAAAGAATAAATTGTCCACATTATGCTAAATTACAGATACACAAAGTTTGGCTTTGTTTTGGATGTTTGTGTGGATATAAAATGTGCAACAAACTGAACCATACAGAGTGAGTGTTTGTATGTTGTGTTTTACTCTGTATTTCACTGTTTGTGAAGGTTAGAGTTGGGGCTCTCACCCAGCAGCTCCCTGTTCTGGGACCCTCAGACAGTCCAGGTTTGGCTGTGGTCGGTTGGTGTTTCGATCTTTTATCTGGCTGATGTTGCTCGGCAGGAAGGGGCGTGTTGCGTTGTTGGATGAGGGATGCCTTTGGTTGTGATGATGCGAGGAGTTCCTCTGATTAGCTACGTGGTTGGTGTTTTTCAGTCCACCGTTCTGGTGAGCAACTGGAAGAGGAAAAGTAATGTAAGGATTTGGGTTTGGCAGCGCTTCAATCTGTCAACATGAGCGGACAACGAGCCATTCAACTCCTGTACCTGGGGGGCCCGGTGCAGCTCGGGTGGGTTGTGTTCTGGACATGTTACTGCGACCCTGAGTGAAGCTCTTCCTAGTGGGACCTAAGGACGAGATGGTCAGGAAATGAGCAAACAGATACAGTGATCATGAATCTAACAAGTGGTATATGAACTGAACTTACACAGTGCATTTTATGTACCTTCATGGTGTCCAAAGCGCTTTACAAGGCCTCACATTCACCCATTCACACACACACTCATACACCAGTAGGCAGCTGCCACCATGCAAGGTGCTCCCAGACCCTACTGGGAGCAATTTAGGGTTCAGTGTCTTGCCCAAGGACACTTCGACATGTGGACAGTTGGAATCAGGACTTGACCTGCCAACCCTTTGATCATTGGACAACCTGCTCTACCAACTGAGCCACAGCTGCCTATCAACAAGTGGTGCCAGGCACAACAAACCCCGCCCCTCGCACATCCTGTAGCTTATTTTGACATGGATCCAGCTGATGTCATCATGTCTATGCGTGTGCTAATGTCAGCATATCAATTGCCTCTATATATGTGCCAAGTTTGAAATAAAGTGAAACAAAATTGATGTTTTTATAGACATGTGAAATGTTGCCCATTATAAGTAAATAGGAGAAGAAAAAAGATTTTAAAAAAGCATAAAAAATTTGAACTTTGACCAACTTTTCCCAAAATGTAATCACATCTATTCTGGGTCACTGGTAATCTATAAAGCCAGTTTGGTATGAATTCAACCAGTAGTTTTGCTGCTAGAGTGTTAACAAACAAACCAAACCAAAAACAATACCCCTTGGCTCCCCTTCGGGGGGGGGGTTGATTAAAAACCATAGAGGAACATAGACATAAACGTCCTGAACTTCAATGTGATACACTTATTTCACATCAGTCTCAAGCAAGGTTATATAGTTTTCATTATAGTTTGGTTTTATTTAGTTTTGACTTTTTTTCCCTCTAGTTCAGTTAGTTTTAATTAGCTTTTAGAGCAGGTTTGCTAGTTTTTGTTTTTCTAAATGCTTAGTTTTAGTTTAGTTTTAGTATTAGTCTTAGTTTTTTCATATCTTTTATCTTCCTTGCTGTCGTATTCAAAGAAATCCCACACAGGACGAGAAGCCGACTCTAAACGACAAGTGACAAGAAGTGACGGACCGTGAAGTGCCATATGGTGGTTCAGCTAAAATTGCTTGAGTGAAATAAATTGATATCATATCAATCCAGCATTGACAAAGACGGAAACTAAGGGAATTTTATCCATAATTTCCATACGTTTTAGTTAGTTTTGTAAGAACACAATACAGTTTCAGTAAATTATCATTTTTTTCTTTTAATTATAGTTTTTATTTATTTCAGTTAATGAAAATGTTTTTTTCAATTCTAATTTTCGTCATTTCGTTAGTTTTGGTTCATGATAATAACCTTGGTCTCAAGTCCAAGCTCTTACATATTAAAACCTACACAATAATATGTTGTAAAAGTTTGTTACACTGCTGTAATTATGTTGCAAAAAAACATGCCTTTATAGAAGATTTAGGCTGCTTTAAAACCAAACAAACTCCCATGTCATCACTATCTTCTCTGGTCAAAAAGCTTACATCTACAGTAAACAATGACTCAAGTATTACCTCAAGTCATGAGTCATCGGTTAAAGTTACAGTTTTTTGGCGTGAAATCATCAGCCTCCTGACGTCACTGTCATGTGACCACACCTGCTGCTGCCTCAGTTCACTGTAACAACATGTCGTTTCTGTTCGTCTTTGGGCCTGTTTATACTCACGTGTGTTCTTGGGAAGCCCGGGTCCAATGCTGACCTGCAGCGATTTGCTTGAAGGTTTCAGAACAGGCATGTCTCCCTGACCCTGAACAAACACGACCTGCCGGGAGCCGCCTCCGCTCAGGAAGCCCCAGTTCTCCTTCTTCAGCTTCATCTCCAGTCTGAGGACCACACAGATTCAAGTCAAACTACAAATCCTTTAATATGGTACCTATGACTTCAGGAGGACTTTATTTTGAAACTGAACTTACTCATCGACTTTGCTTTTTCCGTCAGATTCCTACATTTGTAAGACTGTAAACATGGATTCATATTTGTGTGGTTTGAACATTTCCATGTGTTTACTTACGTGTTACTAAACTTGAGTGGTAGCTTCCTCTGCGTCTTTTCTTCAAACCTTCGTGCCAATAAACTGATGAACTCTGTCTTGAACACACACTCCAGCAGGCTGTCATACTCCTGCTCATGTAGGATCATGAAATCATCCTGCATCGTGCTGAAAAACACAAACAGCAACATCAGACGTGGCATGAAACCAATCTCACTTATGAGATATTTCTTTTATTTTATGAAGACAACCTGCACCTTTACCGCACGACTTCCGTGGAAGTCCAGATGGGGAACAGGAATCAGATTTCACATTTGCATAGAAACAGAGAGAGCCACATAAAGCAGCTTGTATCTGAAGAACGTAGACAGCTTGTGCCCGTAACCCGTGCACAAAGATACTTTGTTCTTCCCAGTGAAGTCGGGTTTTTCTCTGATGAGCTTTTTACAACCCCTGCTTTCGCTCATTGCACCACCTGGTCCAGATTACTCCACTGACTCAAAAGCCACATGCCTGCACCAACAACTCTGTGATTCCTACCTCTAAATCCAGTTATACTGTGTTCATCAACAACAAAAGCCCCAGATGCCTTCAGTTCCTTTTAATTCTTCTTACTTTCTTCATAATAAACTGTCCTTTTCATGAATGTGTCTAAACATATATGATTTTTAGCAGCATTTCTGAGAAGTGGACCATACTGACCTGCACACACAAAGGAAAAGATGAACACAAGACGTAGTTTTAATAAACTCCACATGTTTTCAGTATCCCTTGTGTGACATTTAAAGAAACATGGGAACTTGTGTAATTGGAAATCCAGACTGTGCTTTGAAGAAGATTCATGACTTTCTGTAAATGTCTGTAGTTTACGTACATGTGGGCCCCTGCTGCATGTTTAGCCGCAACACACATATGGCATATTGTTTTGGAAACAACTCATTACTTACTGGTAGTGTTCTAGTACAAGCTGTTTTTGTCATGTTTGGGTATGTGATGTTAGAGTGGGTGTGTTGATGCATTTGTACAGTTATCAGTACTCAGCTGAGCTGTGTGTCCCGGTGTAGACTATGATGCAGAATTTTGAGGTAAAAGCTAGTTTCATTGTGTTCAACAGAGAAACATTAAAAACAAAGGACTCCCAGCCCAGGGGTATGTGATACCCTGGAGTATTTCTGCTGATGCTAGTAGGGGATACATGTTAAGGAGTTTGGATATAAAATAATTGTGTATTTTATGAAAGAAAAACAACCAAATAAGATCACAAACTAATGCAGGGGTGTCAAACTCATTTCATACAGGGGCTGCATTCAGCTCAATTGGATCTGAAATGGGCCGGACCAGTAAAGTAATAGCATCATAACCTATAAATAATGACCACTTTTTCTCTTTGTTTTAGTGCAATAAAGACATTAAATTACTTATTATATTATTATATTATTTGGTAACAGGCATAATATTGTTAAAAATTTGGAATTTGGAACTAAAGTAAGAACAGTTTCTCATTCAGTTCCTCATTTACCCTGGTCATTGTTCTTCTTGGTAGTTCTTTGAGGTTCAGTTGGACTAGTTTTGCTTCAAAAGAGCAAATCTAGTCCAGTTGAACCTTGAACAGTGAAAAATGGAGTTATTGCTATTTATAGGTTATTATGCTATTATTTAACTTTAGATCATACTGGTCTGTTTGTGGAACCTGAACTAAAATGAGTTTGACACCCTTGATTGTTAATATCTTCACTGTAATTTTTGCACTTCGTAAATTCATCCTGCAGGCCAGATCGGACCTTTTGGCGGGCTGGTTTTGTTCCCCAGGCCGCATGTTTGAGACCCCTGAACTAATGCCATGTTATTCTCAGTAAATATACAGTAACAAGTAACTATTAAATGGTAGGCTGAGCATTAACATGAGTCATTTGGAACACCTTTCACACCACATGTTGTAGTTGAAACTATGTAAAAATATTTAGTTTTGTTTCATTCATTCAATCATTTTCTGACCTGTTTAATCCTAACCATTCACTCTCACATTAACACCTATGTACGACTGACCAATAAATCTATTAAGGCGCAGTGGGAGGAAGCTGGAGTACCCAGAGAGAACCCACACAGACACAGGGAGAACAGACAATCTCCACACAACCACATAAACACCATGCCAACCAGTGTCAAAAAAATAAACATTCATGTCCATAACATTGTATGTCTGAAAGGGTACACGAAGAAGTAATCTCCTTTTTTCTAAACATGAATAAAACAAATCTACACCTTTATGTCTATCTTATTCATAGTTACGTGATCATTGTACAGATGCTTCACCAACAACAACGAAAAAATAAAAATGAAACCAACCAACATAAGGCATATAACTGTCAGCAAGCATCACAGTCCTGTTGAAAGCTCACTTTTTCATCCTAAAAACAATTGTGTTAAGCTGCTTCATACATCTCTAGAAAAAATGAAGAGACCACTGCAATTTCCTGTGAAATCATCATGTCTGCATGCCAATGACAGCCATTCCATTCCTGTGTCTGTTGAATTCCAACGCCGGCACACCTTATTCTACTAAATAAACACCTGATCCATGTCTGTGGCCATCACTATCTTCTTACAATATGTAAAAACAGTTCTATTAGTACTGCAAAAGTTATTAGAATCAAAAAACAACGATTAAAAACTACTGGACTTCTGCTCTGACAATGTTCCCAAACTCTGAGGACTGGTTCTTCTATCAGGTCAATGCTCC
>JAPQRP010000019.1:39141480-39152274 GCA_037367295.1 Apogon hyalosoma | reverse complement strand
TGTGCATACCACAGAGTGTGTGCAAAGTCAATGGGAACCATGGTAATGGGAGGTGACACTGAACAGAAGCTGGAAGAGTGTGTGCATTCATTTGTTTGTTCAGTGTCATGGCATAAAGTGCTTAATTGTGTTACCTATTCAACTTATTTTAGTAGCACACATATAATCAGTAACCATAATAATGACATATAAAACAATGGATTCAGTCAAAACAGTCAGATCACCCGCTCCACTGTTGACTTAAATATAAAGCTGGAGGATGATTTCTGATGTCAGCGGAGGAAGCTCTGAGTGGATTTAACAGAAAAACCTAAATCCAAATGCCATCATGGTGGAGGCATTTCCTCATCAAACTTAGATCTTTATCAAGCTTAGACAGGACATCTGCTGGGTTGGGGGGCTGCCAGATGGCTGAAGGGGCCTGGGGGGAATAAAGGGCTGATAATGGGCTATGAGGATGAGGATGGTGGGAGGAGGAACAGTTCTGAGGAGAGGAAAGAGAATAAGAATAAAGCACCGGCAGCTTGTTTGACTTCATGTCTGAACTGACATTACAAATTAGGAACAGTAAGATAGACAACATGTAAAAAACATTCAATTTGATAGGAAAACTCATCATTTCCTCTCCAGTTTCCATTGCATAGACTTCATCTTTTCCAGTTACACACATTTTTTCAGTTCACCTCTGTACACCACCAGAGTAGATGTGTAATAAAACACTCAAGATATGACTCTCAGCTTTAATTCAATACATCTATGACCTTAACTGTTTAGGAATTACATCAATTTTAGATTAGATTAAATTAGACTTTATTGATCACACAATGAGGAAATTCAATGGTCATGGCATTCACAGAATAAAGCGCAAAAAAATGTGCCTGCATAAAGATAGCGGAAAAAAAAACTTTATAAAATAATAATAATAATAATAGTAATAAAAACTATACAGACATACATATTTAGATGTGATATTTCCATTTCAGGCTCAAAAATAATTGGACAAACTAAGATTTTTATAAACATGAGGAATGTTTGTTGATGAAAATTGAATATTTCACTTATTTTCATTGGAATAATAATTATGATCTGACCTCAGCTTAAAAACAACACTGGTTGATTGATTAAGTGGGTTTACAACAGCAGTATTGTTTTTCAGTCTAGTGACACCATTCAATAAGGCCAAACTTTTGAATGAGAATGAAGACCGTTGTTATGTAATATTGTTTATTTTAGCCTTAATCACAGTCTTTTCCTAAGCCTAACACCTTTTGTGGTTAAACCAGACCTTGTCACAGCCTGGATGTCACACTCACTTTGGATATTATAACATTTTCAGTGGTATTTTGTGTTATTTCTCCTGCTGCCTGAGCACACGGAAGAAGTTTTTTTTTTTTTCAGGGATTTTGGCAGAAAGGCTTTCATTGTGTTGTTGAAAAAAGGTCTATTATAACTTAAACCACCATCTTTCCCTAAACCTAACCAAACTTTGACTAAAAACTGAGGATAGAATGTCAATTTTCCCTCAGGATACAAACTCCAGTGACAGCTCTGTGTATAAGTCATTGATCCACAATGAACTGCTACACCTGTGGACCTCCCACTGCCTCAAACACCACCCTCATCCGCCTTTCGGGGCCAGTTCTCCAAACACCTGCGAGGCTGAGGCTGTTTATCATTGTCCACCATCAGTAAAGCTCAGATGTTGTTTTAGGATATCAATCAGTGGTTTCCAGTCTATTCTGTCATTTTGGTATGGGGACATGTTGGTGTTTATAGAATTATTATATAATGAAGACAATGCTTTATCTCAAACATCTGAGACATTTCAGTCCTCTTTACATTGTGTACTCCAGGTGACAAAGCAGCTTCGCTCACCTGCACTTTGGGTCCGCCTCCTGACACTCTGGAGATGTAGCCCATGATATATTTGGCTGCCACCGTCTTCCCAGCTCCGCTTTCTCCACTGAAAGGCAATAAAAAAACATTTGTGTCAATTCTGAAGCCTACGAGGACAATCAGCCGCACAGGTTTTAACTCGTACACTTCATTTACCGAATAAATGCATATTGTTTTGTGCGACTAGAAGCAAATTCCACCTCAAGGAAAACTGGGTAATAAACTAGAGCACATCTGGGCAGACGAATGCAACACTAACAAGGACATTAATTCTGTTTTGTCACATTTACAGATATTTTCCCTCATCTCTCCTGCTTTGCCTCACACTTGTCTATTTTCCTCTTCGCCTTTCACTTTGCCAGGGTCATACTTATTTTGACATATGTGGTCTGGCAGTGGCTAACAGTGGAGTCTGTTTTTTCTTCTGTGCCTTAAAGTAGTCAGGTTGGTAATGCCTCTGTGAGAAACACAGCTGCAGACTGTTAGAGGCTGCCAGAGGAAGTCATGGGAGCCACTCTATTACACAGAAGTCTCTATACTGTTTTAACCCTTCCCCTATATACCTCTACATCTCCCTCAGGTCCTCAGTATTGTCTGGGATATACTCCCACATATCTTCCCGCACATGTACTCCTCAATTTGCATCCAAAGACATGTCCTTTCCATATCAGAGGAACATTTAGAGCCGATTTCTGAGAGCAGTGATCTCTCCTTAAAGTTGTCTGCTAAGTGGACTATTTTCAGCTCAAACTCCAGCGCCAGTTTCACTCCCATTTTGAGCCCCAGAATGGGCGAGTCTCATTGTTGTGGTACTCAGATGCTGACGGCATTGTTAACTTATGCAGAGGGAGATTTATTCACCAAAAAAGGACATAAGTTAAACAATGCATTGCAGGGAGAGTTCAGCTTTAACGTTCACAAATTTGCACAGACATGTTTTAACCCCTCAAGACCTAAAACTATACTTGTGGTGTCTTCCAAATGAATTTTCTCTACATTTAACCTATAAAATTATCCTCTGCATTTCGAATTTTTCTGTGAAAATCTGGATTGTTCCTACATTTAATTTGGTGACCATATAAACATTCATAAAAGCTCAGAGTATTTATTTATTTGCACAACAGAAAAGAAAAGTAAAAACTATAAATACAATAAATTGTGCAAGTGAAACAAAAAAGAAAACTCAAGAGGTTTATGAAATTATCTCATTAAAATAAGTATCAACAACAAGACAATAGCCAAAAAGAATACATATGAGTACTTTTAGAATACATATGGATATGAAAGTATGATTTGATGTGAATGGTAAATGGGAATATCAACTTTAATAAAGAAAAATTTGAAACAAATGATCCAAACAATATACTGCATGCAACAACAAAACAACAAATCATAACAGTAATGACAACAAAGCTACTGGAGAACAGGGAGAAATGTTTATCAGGTATTGAGAGAATGATATAAGTCAGCACCAAAAGTTAAATAAAGATGAAAGTTATTATATGTAAGCAGAGAAAATGAAGCAAAAGTGACTTTTTCCACAAAATACAGTAAAAATGAGTCGAAAAACAAGCATCTACAACCACTGTCATTTGTCAAACTACATGGGTTTTATTAGTAAATTAATGTTGCAGAAGATGTTGGTGTTTCCATGTGCACTACAGAGCCTCTGAACTTCCAAATGGGTTACGTTTGACTGAGAAACTGTCCTTTTCCCCGAATTATTTCAATGTATTGATAGGATTAGTTCTTCAAAAGTTATGAAACATTTTAGATCAGTAGATGTTTAAGTCTTTGAAAGTTAAGAGAGATATTGTAGAGGTAATGCGCACTTGTATTTAGACAAAGCTCTTTGCATGTGCAGAATGTTCATGTTAACTCTGTTTTGTTTTGTTTTTCATTATGTGGTATAAAAATCAACTGCTTCTAGCCCATAAGAAACAGCAGAAAAAAAAAGAGCAATGATTTAGAAATATTTATGATTTAAGTGATAAAATGTCAAATTACAAACTACCAGCTACCAAATGAATCAACCTTTATTGTGCTTCTGTTATTGGAAAAAAAACAACTTTGAATGAAAGAAATAAAGTATGAAATCTGATCAAAGAATCTAAAAATAATTCAGATGTAAACAGACATACACAGACAGTGATGTAATTTGTAATACACTGTGGGTATTTATTTATAATGTGCATGAAGGTCTCCCATGTGGGCTGTAAATCATTAACTCTCTGTGAAGTGTGACCAGAGAAGGACTTTGACATGAGGACCGATGACAGAGCAATAATAATAAACATGCTAATTTATATGCTTCCCTCAGATCCTTTTTATTAATGTTTCATACACATAGGGAACTGTGCTTGCCGAAATGTTTCAGTTTATGAACTGCTTCCTAGACTGCGCCAGACATTTGAACATCTGTACAATTTATGTCTGAGCTGCGGTGAAAAATCTATCATCAATTCAGGCCAAAATAATTCATGCTGAAGTTGGAAAGGGATGATGACAATGGGGTGATGTAATCTTTTTATTCTAAAACTAGTGCAACATGAGCTGGAGAGTCAAAGATAAGATGTACCAGAACAAAACTGATTACATTTTGGCAACAAAAACATCTACTAAACCATGTACAATAAAATTCACACAAGTAAAGTAGTAGGTTTTTTTTTTTTATTATTATAACCTTTATTTAACCAGGAAAAAAGCTCACTGAGAATAAAAATCTGTTTTTCAAGAGTGTCCTGGCCAAGACAGCAGCAGCAGAAATTAAACAAAATAAAAATCACAGCCATACATCCACGCTAAAAATATACATAAAACATAAAAGTCAGTTCAAAAACCATACATAAAATACCAAACTAAGAACACACATATAAAACACCATCAATAATTTAAAAAGGTACTAAAAGTATAACAATAATGTTCCTTAAAAGCAACTCAAAGCAGAACAAGATTCAATCAATTAAAAAAACATCTACATCTAGATTTATCCTTTTCCCATTCATTTAAAATGACTTTGAATGTATTTACAGAGACCAGTTCCTTCAGTTTGACCTCCTTCTGTAGGTTGTTCTAGGCAGTGGAAGCAGAAAATATAAAGGCTTTCTTTCCCAGTTCTATATGAGTATTCGTGAATATACTGCAATGACCAACGCCCTCTGGGTAGATCTGTATTTTTTAACAGTAACAGGATCTTGGCAATCAGTCAATGTACCTTGTCCTTTAAAATAGGTCTAATTATAACCACAGCCTTCTCTGTTGGCATCTCTGAAAAGAAACACACACACGTCTGGAAGTGAGCTCATGGGCGGTCATCATGAAAGAACACTGGTTAAACCCGCTTAACATTTAATGAGCTGTTGTGCAGGTGAAATATCAGTTGAAAGAGTGAAATTTAAGCCATTTTCATGGAAATGAAAATCCTAGTTCTACATATACCATCAGCACCAGGAGTTGGAGTGGAGCCACTGGACGCCAGATGACACTGTTTTAAGATTGAACCTGATTTCATGTATGTAGATTAATTCATTCATTCAAAGTCTGTTTAAGATCTGATCCAGATTTCTAGAGACGCTCATTTTTTCCACATTAGCAGATATGGTGTTAACCCTCCTGATCAAAAGCATCTACTGATCTGAAATGTTTAATAAAATTTGATCCTTCCTCTTGAGAAGCTGACTGCTCTCCTTCTTATAGACTCACTGACTCATCAACCGTCCCTGGAAGATCTTGGCTGATTGTCTTTTCATGTATTTCACAGGTGCTACTCATTTATCTGTCTCTTGTCAAATTCTTGTGTATTTTATATATTTACGTATTTATTACCTCCCCCTTTATTTATTTGATGATCTATTTATATGTAGGGCGACATGGTGGTGCAGTGGATAGCACTCATGCCTCACAGCAAGAAGGTCCTGGGTTCAATTCCAACACCAGTTAATGGGGGTGGGACCCCTCTGTGTGGAGCCTGCATGTTCTCCCCATGTCTGCGTGGGTTCTCTCCAGGTACTCTGGCTTCCTCCCACCATCCAAAGACATGCACTGATCGGTTAATCAGTTAATCTAAATTGCCCATAGGTGTGAATGTGAGAGTGATTGTTTGTCTCTATATATCAGCCCTGTGATGAACTGGAGACATGTCCAGGGTGTACCCCACCTTCACCTTCCAGTGACCCTCGTGAGGATAAAGCGGGTTCAGAAAATGAATGAATGTTTATTTATTATTTTATGTATTTATGTATTTATTTATGTATGTATGTATTTATTTATTTATCTATCTTTTGTTTTTATCTTGTCTAACTTTTGTAATTTATGACAGGGCTCGTTGTTAGTTTTGGGTGGGATTTTCTTTTTATATGTTTTGTCATTCGTTGCTCTTTCTGTTGTTCACATTCATAAAATTTGAAAAAAAAAAAGATTATTTTAAAAAATAATAATATTTGATCCAATAATACTATCAATACATTCATATAATTCAGGCAAAATGCAGTTTCTCAGCTTTTCATCGTCATCAGATACAACCCATTTGAATGTTAAAAGGCTCCGTCATGAACGTGGAAACACCATCATTGATTCACCAACAAAAGCCAAGTAGTGATACTTATTTCAGGTTCAGGTTCAGTTTATTATTGTCATTTGCATGAATACCTGAAAATGAAATTTGTAGTCAGGACCAGCAGTGTACAACCCCTAAATAATACTATAAAATAGTGATCCCATAATAAATAAACAACAATAAAGCCTAATACTTAAATAAGATTAGGCTTTATTCTTATTTAATAAGAATTTTTAGGGAAGTTAATGATATATTTTTTCATATATATTTTTCTCTGTTTTGATATAACTTTTGGTTTTGCTCTGAGCTTTTCTGAACATGTACATGATTACCAAATTAAATATAATAAAATACTTGATTTTCACTGAAAAATGTAGAAGATAATATGAGAGTAAGTGTTGATAAATCATTTAGTTAAGGTTAACTGTAGAGAAAAAATCATTTAGAGATCATTTCAAAAATAGTTTTAGTTCTTCTGCTTAGAATACAGCAACCATAAGATAAAAGGGAAAGTCCTGCTGGCTCTATATGCTGAATAACTTACACATTTTCTGAGTAAATGAGAAAAATGGCTAACGCAGGTCGATGCTGACCACACTGCCTGGCCAGCGATTCACAGCAGCCTTTGTTTCCAGAAACCTGGTTCATCATAAAAACCACTTCCATGCTTTTGTTTGCTGATTTAGTCAATCACAAATCCACCTCAGCGCCTTTATGTGGGAAACTGACCTACCCACTACTCACCGCCCAAACAACGGGCAAAAGTGCTGAAGCGGGGTTCATTCATCATGAGGTAAGCACTCCAGTAACCACCCTGCTCAGGTGACTGGACCACAGCATAAAGCACTAACCATGACAGCACACTTTTATCTCTGATACAGCATTTCCCCCTCAAAAAAAAAAAAAAAAGCAACTGTAATTCACACAGACTGCAGAAAAAAATCCCCTAAATCCAACGAGCGGCTGGAGGATTATGCAGGTGTTACTGTTACTGTTTTGGTTCCCAAAGCAGGATGTTTGACAGCTGCTTTGTTTCCTCATAACATCCTGAGGTGACATCCAGCTGTTCACCGTGCATTGTTTTCACATTTAAATAGTGGTACGTTATGCACTGAAGCTAAAAAATGTAAAAATACCAAAAAAAAAAACAAAACAAAACAAAGAATCATGTCACTGTCACTCAGCTGTACCAAAATGATGTGGTTAAACCTGTTGGGTCTGTTCTCTGGTTCCCCTCCCTTCATTATCATGACCTGTCAGGGCCCAGCAGCGGTTCAGTTTTGTTATAACACCGCACAGATCACATTGCACATCCTTTGTCACACTTTCTCTCCCATCCTGGACCTCGAAAGATCCAACAATACAAACAGAAATGCTCTTTACACTTAGTCTCCTCATAGGAAATCAAATGAAATGCAGGAAACAGTGATTTGCTGCATGGTTTCTGTGCTGCTATGTACTTTAGAGCTGTCACATACCATCTCTCCATCATGTATTTGCCGGCAGACGACCATAGTGATCATAGTTTCAGATCTTACCTGATGATGACACACTGATTCTCACGGTCGATCATCATGTTTCTGTACATGTTATCAGCCAGAGCATAGATGTGAGGAGGGTTCTCATACTGTGCCTGAAAGAACAAAGACAAATACTATTCATTACATCTGACTAAGCAGTGAACATACATTGTTGCGCATAAAGCTGGAATGATTTTATTTTCAGAAACATTCCTATTTCCATTCCTATTTATACACATCAGTAATCACCTTTAACTAGGTTCAGTGGCTACATACTGAGTTCCAGTTACACTCCTATCAAGAATAAATCACACTGTCACAATCATTTCATGAAAAGAGAGAAAAAATATTTTATCCCAATTTTATGCGCAACAGTGTATGGTTTATGATGTATAGAAGCACATGAAAAGAATGTTTAAAAAGAAAAAAAGCCTTTCTGGAAATTGAGCGTAATTTTTTTCCAAGAAAAAATCTTGTCAAGCTTGTTTTTCATTAAAGAGATACATTTTTTTTAAACTTCTATTTATTCAGGTTTTATGACAACTTTACAAACAGTAAATGAAAAAACCAGTTGGTAAAATTAAAATTACAAAGATGCTGCAAGACTGGTTTATGTAATATATGCTTGTGCAACATCACTAGCACACCGAGGTAGTACATTATGTTTGCACAATAACTCGTATTGTATAATAAAATACAGAGGTACATTTTTTAGAACACATATTTAACCTTTTGTTGAGAACATATTCTAGCTAATATTGAGGTAGATTTTACCAGTGACAAACTGGTGCAATGGTTCTTACTGGTTATTGTTTTTTGTTTTTTTTTTATGCTTGTAAAACTTGCATACATTTTGGGAGATGTTTATAGTTAACATAAGATAAACTGACTATATATAACAATATCTGGATTTATTCTAATATGGCTCTTTGGCAGCAATATGTTTATTTAATTTTTTACTGAAACTTCTGGACAAATCCAAATGCTCTTCCCTGAACAAACAAACATAATAATACAAATATGAACCCTGTGCACTTGTGTATCTGCAAACTTTGTACATTTTGTTATGAGGGACACTGTGTATTACAGTCCATAAGGATTGTTAAAGTCTTCATCTGTGTTCCAGCTTAAGGAGAAAAGCCAAGAGAGGAGGCAGACTCAAACAGGCTGTTCTATGAAGGTACAGCCAAAGCTCCTCAATGCCTGAGTCAAGTTTCTGACAACAACATCTGCGCCAGTCGACTGGAAAGTTAGCACCGCATCTAACCCAGTTCATTTCATAGATTTTGTCCCTCGGGTTTTCTGTTTAAAATAACAACGTATCAGTGCTCTTGTGTTATGAATTCAACTCTTATGGATTAATTCTTTTAGACAACAGAAGACACTTGCGATCAAACTCATATACGGAGAATCATTTTTTCCATATAAGAAAAACAACAGGGTACTTACTGCGCCCTGATACATCTCAATTTCCTTTTCCCCAAAGTACGGCATCTGCTTAAAAGGGTTGACAGAGATGAGCACAGGACCGATGTATGTCTGAGGAAACATCATGTTAAAGACAAACAGCGAAACACAACATACGAAATGAAAAATGGAAAGTTTTAGCCTTTCCTGCGCTCTGTTTTAAGTATCAGTATCTGGAAACACATTTGATTCAAGCACAGGGAATATTTTTAACAGTTTGTTGATAGGTTTCAACTCCACTGAGGTTCTGAGTGATAAATACAATCTCAATAAACTATAGACTGCCATAATTTAAGCATGAAAGCATGACTGATAGATTCCATATATCCGGGGGGTGATGTTCGCTGTGGGTATTAAGTGGTCGTACGCATCCCGTGTTATTCTGTCGTTTTCTAGTAGGGGTAGGGGTTTCAGTTTCTTTTTTCATCAGGGAATGAATAAAAACAACGGTAAGCAAGATGACTGATAGATTTTTGGAGGGTTATTATTGTATATACTAATAAAGTGAAACAGCTATAATGTTGAATACTCTTCTCTCTCACTTAGAAGATTAATGTGATTTTTTTTTTTGCAAAATTCTGTTACATTCTATAATCAGATCAGCCAAAACAAGTGTCACCAATCATCTTGCACTTTTACAAAGACATTATAATACTGGGCAGGAAAGAAATGACTTCATCTTAAAGCCGACCACAACATCAGTGGAGTGTGCAGCAGTGGAGTACTTGGTGATCAGCCCTGATTCTAAATAAGTATCCAGTTCTCTCAAATGACAGAGAATCGCCCCATCATGTAACACTGTGAGGTTTTATGCCCTGAAGCCAAAATGCTGCTCAAGGCAAATAAAGCTGCTATTGTGGGTGGCCTACAGTGACCCGCAGCCTTGGCAGGGACTCAAACCTAAAACAGCCAGCATTTACTAAACTTCATAATCCTGAGCGGTGCCAGAGCAAGGATGAAGTTTATGTAATGAGCTGCTTTCAGAACTCTCCCTATTGCTTTTCAAAGGGGTTATTCATTCATTCATTCATCGACTCAGTTCACGTCATCAACAGCCAGTGTGTGTGTAGCCACAGCTGCCCATTTTAAAATCTAAAACCTACCATCTGTTCAATGTACTGTATGAAAATGATGGGTCTCAACACACCCTGTTAAATCCCATCCACAAATCAAAAAATTACAACTTCTTGAGGAAGAAGAGAAGTAAACACTAAAGATTCATGCAGGCTTTAGAATTCTAACACAATGCACTGCAAAAATCTAAATCTTACCAAGTGCATTTTTCTCATTTCCAGTCAAAATATCTCATCACACTTAAAATAAGACATAATCACCTAAAGAGTAACTTTTCAGTGA
>JAPQRP010000019.1:39123833-39141340 GCA_037367295.1 Apogon hyalosoma | reverse complement strand
TATTTTTAGACAATAGATCTGGAAAATCTTATTTCAAGAAATCTTATCAAGATAATTTTCACTTGTTCCATTGGCAGGTTTGTTTGCTTGAATTAAGCAACAAAAATCTTGAATTAAGCAAAAAAATCTGCCAATGGAACAAGTGAAAACTGTCTTGGTAAGATTTCTTGAACTAAGATTTTCAAGATCTATTTTCTAAAAACAAGTTCTTACATCTCACTGAAAAGTTACTCTTTAGGTGATTATGTCTTATTTTAAGTGTTATGAGATATTTTGACTAAAAATTAGAAAAATACACTTGGTATGATTTAGATTTTTGCAGTGTGTGTTTCCCCCACCCCACAAAACACCTTTTTTTTCACATTTTGCACCATAGTGTGATAAAACAGAAGTAAATCTGAGTAATTTCTGTGCTGGGCGAGCAGAGGTCTGGTCGGGGGGGATGCAGAGAGGCTCTTTGCCCCTTCCACACAGCCGAGTCTCATGGAGAAGGCGGTACCTGCCAACACTGACCTATTACTCATGCTACTATGACACTATGAATGAGCATTCAGCTATTCTGGGAATAGCAGGGATGACGCTGGAGTCAGCAATTCCTCACTGGGGTGCGACCTGAGATTGTGAAGAAAGGATACAAAGATGTAGTCATCCATGTATCTCTTCTTGAGGTTGTCCACGATGGCGTCCTCATTGATCTTGCTGAGCAGCACCATGTCATCCACGCCGCTATGTTTGACATTGTGGCTCTGCCAGTGGTACCGGTAGTGCCCCCGGCTCCCCTGCAACAACAAAACATACAATGTACTATTGTTTTTTTCACTGAGAGACACAATGAGACCACATGGACTGATCGAGAATCTGACATCAAGGCAGCACAGACGTAGTTCTACTGTACATGAGCTGAATGAATCGTGGCATTTGAGCAGAAGGCTGAGGTAGTGTGGTTTTATCACACTGCTGAGATAGTGGGACAGAATAAAAGCCCAGCAGAAAACATAGTATCACTCTAGCAAAAAGTCAATAGTTGCACATTTTCCAATCCCAGCAGTATGATGAGCCATGTTTACTTTGAAACGGCGCGAGGCCACATTTCCCAGAAGTGCTTGGTGTTATTTGTTCAAGTGTTCAAGATGCTCTGACCGAGTTCCACATCCTAACACTCTGGTTTCTCCCTATATTTCTGTTTTGTTTCAGCTGAGTGAGTCTCCGGAGAACTGAGGTCATCTATCATGTGCTATGAGTCAGTGTTGTCTGGCTACTGTGGATGAGGGTCACAATGTGCTGCGAGGAGTGAGTCTCTTTCTCCTGGATGGAGAATCACTCAAAGCCACAGAGACCATCCAGAACATTAGTCAACACTCAAGTTAACTCTTCACTTCCTCCCGCTTTTGAGAGGAAGTGTGGGGAGAGGAAAGAGCAGCATAAACAATACAGTCAGAGGAGAAAAATCTTACAATCAGTTAACCTTATGGTACGATTACTAAGATCATTTTTACACTTCAACTTGATTTTGACATCTTGTGTTCAAGTATTTGGACATTCTGTCTCTTGCTGGTAGCACACTATCACTACCACATTTAATCATATATCAAAATAATACACTAAATAATACTTACTAACTGTAGAGACACAGTGAAAATAAATGAAAATAAGAACTACAACACAAATACCACAAAGTGTGAGAAATCAGTTACTACAGTTGAAATTTAAAAGCAAAAAACTGTTATAAAGACCACAACACCACAGCGCAAAATTAACCAGTGGAAAGTCATTGTGTGTTTAGTAATTAACTCTAAATTACTCAGTCAAGGAGGAGGGCCAGCAAGCTTTTAATATCCTCCAGGGTGACTTTATTCTTTACAACAGCTAAATTAAAACCACTTTACAGACTCGGTCATAGCATGGGCGATGAGGAGGAATGTTAACAACTTCTCAGGCTAATTCTGTGGGTATTTTCCCTCAAGAGGAAAGCAGCAAATTATTGCTTGATTAATCCTCTGGATCGCACCCATTAACATGTTTTATAGGTTTTAGGGGCAGCAGGCAGAGACGCTTGCTTCCTTTGCAAATTTGACATCAGGGTGACATCACCTTTAGGAGAAGAATAATTATCCGACTTAAATGGAGCTAATATCTGATGACAGTTTAGGAAGGTTGTAAAGTAAAGCAACTGTTTAAACCTTTATGTTATTATTTTGTGGTGACTTTCACATAAATTTTACTCCACATTTAACCTTTCCTTTGTGATTTATAAAATTATCATCTACATTTGGGAGGTATTTTCCTATATTTCATTTAGTGACCATGTACACGGGGGCAGCTGTTGTCTAGAAGGCTGGAGAATCTGTCACAAGTTCAATTCCCCAGACCAGCATAGAAATTGTTAGGTGATGTGCCCTTGAGCAAGGCACTTAACCCCCCCATTTGCTCCCCAGGTGCCTGTGTTGTGCGTTCCTGCATGTTTAGCTAGTGATGGATTAAATGCAGAGGTTCCATTTCAGTGTGTGTTGCACGTCCACATGTATAATACTGTGTATACTGACACATAAAGATTATTAATACTAGGGCCCAATCCCAATTCACCCCTTGGCCCTTGCACTTGGAACTACCCCTTGAAACAGAGTTGCAAGGGGTAGGGGTTGAACCATTCCCCTATGAAATGAGACAACCCTCGGAGACCTGTTATGTCAACATCAGTCATCGATGCCGCTATCAACAGATGGAACAACTTTCTTTCCTAAAGAATTCACCGTCTGCTGTCAGCAGCTGTAATTGTCTCTGTTACATGGGCTTTGGGCATCTTTTTGCTGCTATCAACCGTAAACCACAGAAATGCAGTCTATAACACATCTCATACCCCTCCGTTTGTAGTGTGGTCCTGAAAAATCTCCGTCTGGAGGGCCAAACAGCCCTCCCCCTTAGCCCTTCCCCTCTGACTCATCAAAAACCGGGACACTCCTACCCTTTCACGTGAATACGCAAAGTGGAGGGGTACGGGTAAGGGGGAGGGCCAAGGGGTGAATTGGGATTGGGCCTAGATGTTCACAGTAAATTCAAAATGTATAAAATAGAGGTAACTGAAACAAAAGTGACTTTTTCAGCAAAATATATCATCAACTGAATGTAAAAAGAGGCATCTACAACCATCTCATTTGTCGAACTGCATGGGTTCTACTGATGAATTAATGTTGCAGAGGATGATGGTGTTTCCACATTCACTATGGAACCTCTAAACGTCCAAATGAGGCTACCTTTAGATGGTAACAATCTGAACCGAAAACACAAAAGTGGCATTGCGTTCTCACTTTTAATTCTGTATTTAGAAATGTGTTTTGGGGGAAAAATCTGCATGCAGACGAACACGCAAAATTGTGTGAAATTTCCTATTTATCGATGTAGTATCCTCACCAGGTGGCATCACTACCACCAAGACCAAGCGCCTGCGTAGAACCTTTCTATTTCTCATCCTGTTTTCTCCTAGCATGAAATACAATCACATAATAGGAAACAGAACATGACAAAGCAACGCACAAAAACTGACAATTTTGTCTGGACAGACGAGGAGGTGGAGTTATTGTTTAACACCATGTTAGATTAAAATAAATAATCCAACATATTGTTTTTTTCCTGTACTGGTATGTGCCTGTGATGTAAACTCTACACGAGAAAAAGCAGTTTTGCGTTTTAAACCCTTTCGATGGTGACATGATAGTGGAGCATTTTAAAGATTTCCACTCTGGAAGGTGGTTTCACTTTTTTGCATTTTCAACCCCCAAAAACGCCATTGCTGTCTAAACAAAAGGCACATCTGATAAAACATTATGTCGTTTTCACCAGAGAGTGTTGTTGTGTAAACTGGGCCTGAGTCACATCTGATGTTGCGGAAAAGCAAAGAAAGTGCATTTAGTCGTACAATTAATGATTCAAAAGTTATTTAACAGTTTTAGGTCGGTAGATGTTTTGGCTGCCGGCATCTGTTTAGGTATTTGTGGAAGCCAAAATGCGTCCAGAAGGTTGGACAAAATGTGACAAGCTCTGTAGTAGGAACACTGATTCAGGTAAGGGTGAAACTCCACAAAAAAGGGTTAAAATGAGAAAGTCATGAGGAAAAAAGGAGTCATTTGTCATTTGGAGTCATTTGGTTACAGCAAAAGACACATATTTCTTTTTTACAGTGTAAACCATAGTTGGTGAAGTATAATAACATGAAGAACCAGTGACAGATACATAATAATATTCTCAACGTAAAATAGAAACTACATATGCAGACAACATGCAAAAGTGTTTATGTAACTGTATCATAAGTGCTGTAAGTCTATGGCACACTCTTCATGGGATTCTTCAGGATAGATTTATGATGATGTGTGTTTACTTTGTTCTCAAAGAGTGAAAAAGGCCTTATTTGTGCACAGAAAATATTCTTAGAGAAACAACCAGAACCCTGCATTTACTTCTCTTTATATCACTCATAAATTCACATGTTCTTTATATATAGGCAACTACTAGTTACCGTTTCACTGGTACCTACTTATTTAAAGTAATACTGTGGGAGAAGTAAGGCCTTTCTCTAAAAACAGACATTAAGAAAGAGCACTGGTCCAACCACTAAGTGAAAACAATTGAACATGCTATATTTAACCTCTCTCTGCTATGTCTGGAATGAAATGTGCAGCTGAAAATGTAGGAGGGAAACGTCAAATATTCTGAGGCTTGTTTCATATGTTTTGACTAGAGCCATGTTTAATGAGGCAAAAGCACTGTAAAATATTCTGACTTACAGCAGAGGACTAAGGGAGGATTTATACAGGAAAGGAGGGCTGCACACACACAAAGAGAGTCCTGGGAGGTTCTGAAAACATAGGCTGTGGTGGGAGTCATTTAGGAGGGTGGGACTTACAATATTAACCAGCATCATTAACAAAAAGTTAATGACGCTTCCATCTTTTATCATTCAACTCCTTACATGAAGTGGAAAACCTACAGTACAGTAGATGTTTCCACTAATAGGCTTCCTGTGCCATAATAACACAGATAATAATAATTTTATGTTTTATGTTGTACAAGTTAAGACACAATCTTTTATGTGACCATTTTAATGTATCTTGATTGTATTGTTCTGTTTGTTCTTACCCAAAAAGGCACAAAATGAATGAAGAATATAAGTCTGAACATTTCATTGTAAAACCTGACAGAACAGTTAAGCACAGATAGACCTGCAAGTTCAGTGAATGCATTCAATGAGCCTAAGGAACAATGGATATGAATGCTTGCAGCAAAACATCCACTAGTGCACATACTGTACATTCTGTTACACACTTTAGACATGATTGAATACGTGAGCCAACAATAAGTGAAAACTATATATCATGAAGTAGACAGGCTGCAAGAGGAAATACAAAAAAAGGCAAACATGACTGTGAAGGTGAAAAAAGACACACAAAGACCAACTGTTTCACATTTTCCCTCCCTTTTTTTCTTTAAATCTTGTTGGTCTTCTACTATTGGCTGGAAACTAGTAAATCTGAGATATTTTAGCCTGATATAGACCAGTGAGTCAGTTACTTGGGTGATTAATCAGTGTGTACTGGATGTTTTACAAACAATAGTATTGTCAGCTTTGTTCTCTAATCGTGGCTAGTAGCTAATAATAGGTTCCTAACTGGAATTACTGAGTTTAAGGGAAAATAATAGCACAAAAAAAAAGGTCTCACATTTACTTATTACTTTGACCTAGATCGGGGGGGCAACCTGTGGCTCTGCGGCCATATTTGGCTCTTTAGCTATTTTCCAGTGGCTCCCTGTATCAAAAAAAAAAAAAAAACCCTATAGAAATAAATCACTGATTTTTCAACAAATTACTCCTGTTTTGTATTGCACTGGAAAGTCTATATTTATATGACGATATATATACATCCAACAAAGATTCACAGTTACCTTTTTTTCTCTCTCTTTCTGTGAGTAATATTGACACCCTTTTTTTTATATAAAAAAGAGAACAGTGTACTTTGTATCCATGATGTCCTGTGAAACATGTTGTGAGACTGTTCTGAATAAAAATTTGAATTAAAAAAAGAAATGAATAATACTTATATTGTAAACATTTTGCTATTATTGTTGCAACCACAAAGTCATTCTGATGCTACGCAGCTGTAAAAATGTAGATTATACTCTATGTAGACTATTCTATATGAATCCAAAAGTAGACGTAGTAGTAGCTGTAATACTTTATGACACTGAGGGCATTCATCTGTTTACTCCATTACAAAAAATTAGCTTCTTTTTTTTTTTTTTTTTTTTTTTTTAATTTCTGCCCAAAAATGGCTCTTTAGATATCAATGGTTGCCAACCCATGACCTAGATGCTCAATGGCATATGAAGTTTCTGAGAGTCAAATACAGTTAATTTCTCACTATGATATTGGCAAAGATTAATTGAGGTATTGGTTTTAAAAATCCACTTCCTACTTCTAACAATGTTGTTGGTGGTGTCAGAGTGAACACGCAAACCCACACACAGGGGACATCTGGAGTCAATAGTGGCCATAACAACATCATCACCATGGAACCACAGATTTCCTCTAGAGCGAAGCTAAGCAACGGAGGGTTTAAAGAAGCATCTCCAATGCTTTGTGTGGAGACGACATGATGTTTGACAGATATCATAACAGCTGTAAATGCAGCACCAAAAAAATCAAAGCGGACACTGTCAGTGTTAGTTTTTTCCTCTGAGAATTTAGGATAATTAGATCATCCAAACTACGGAACCAGACATTTTCCCAGAATTTAATACAAAGGAATTTCAACACCAGTTGCAGATCCATAAGCCCAGGCTTTCCCTTCATGCAAATACCATCACCATATATGGAGAGTGCTGAGCAGCGCTGGCTCGACGTACAGGAAATGGCTGGGTTTGATTCAGTATCATAAGCGGCACTTTTCCCCTCATTTCTCCTTTCTGTGCTGTTCTCCTTTTCCACCCCAGATTCTGACACACAGTCCGCCATGTGTTAGGGCTTTCAGCTCTGCCCTCTGTGGAAAATCTGGATAAAAGCCATGAGAACAAATTCCTCTCTTCTAAAATAAGAAGCAGCCAGTGCTGTTAATTACTCTGTAGCAAAAGTCTCACACAATTTCAGTGACTAAACCTTAAGAATGAAAACCGTAGAAGTTGCTGTATATGTAGATAAAATAAAGGAATTATTTGAGTCTTTTGTTTATCATCATTAGATTAGGAATGAAAGAAAGAAGAAACTTCACATGAAATATTATCTAAAGCCATTAGAGCTAAATCCAGTGCAAAACCATGGCCTTTACAGGGTGATGGGTCAAACTCTGACTACAAATACAAAAAAAGAAAAAAAAATGCAAGAAGTCAGTGGATATGACTGACTTTTGCCAGGAACATACTGCAGCACTAAAGAAACAGTACCCCCACCCCATGTCTGATAAGCCCTCGTGTATTAGATTAGTGGTGCCACCATGTAACAGCTTACTTGACCTGATTTCTACAGCCAGTGCTCTTACATGGTCTCCTACAAAAGTGGTTTCTTCCTCTGAAAAATCATGAACACAACTCAACAGTCAAACAGGAAACTCTATCCACAAACATAAACTTCAGTTCTCACAGGTCGTATATTATTGTTGCAATTTAAAAAAAAAAAAAAAAAAGGTAAGTGGAAACAGTTATCAGAGAAGAGATAAGGCTTGCTTAACAGATTGTGGTGGATTTATCCATTCTGAAATAATAACCAGCGTAAAAGCCAATAACTGTGTAATGAAGGGCTGCTGGTGATAGAACTGATGACAAACAGAGAAGTAATCTAATTTAGAAACACGTGTCACAAATTAAAGGACAAACCCAGTCATGGTGAACGAATCCAACAAGTTTCCAAAGAGTCCCTCAGCCTGATGAAATTCTGAAAACATTCTGTGTTTTTTGTGTTGGTTTGGTAGCCACAAATCTGTTGGGACTGTTGGAAAATGCTCTAATCTACAATACTGTGCAAAAGTCCAACATTAGGTTTGTTGGTTTAGTAAAGTTCTAACGACCACACATGCATTTCTCAGTCTCTGCATTAAGATATAATCTGGATACATGGGACATCTGTACGGCAGTAAAAACAAAAGTTTCAGGGAAGAAAACAGCCTCTATAAACCAAAGTGGTAGTATTTAGTTTGACCCCACTTTTACACTTAACATGTCTTTAACCCTTTTTTTTAGACAATATGAGATTTATCGCACTAATTTTCTGATGTTTTATTCCAGGTTTCAAACATATGTCAGGTGTTTCTGTTTGTGCTTCTAGTCATGGGGTCAGGGGTCACACTAAATAGTGACTAACCTTTAAAACTCATTTAGTTCAGTTTTTGTGTCTTTCAAGACTGCACATATATTATGTATTTTCTTGTATGTGAAGAAAAGACAAAGAGAAATGGATATACATGTTCATTCCCACACTGAAAAAACAACAAAGCTAAAGGATTCCTACACTTTTGCGCAATAATGTAATGATTTGTAATGATTTCTGCAGATTCTAAAACATTTCAACCTTATTACAGGGCAATCATTTCTGTTCTAAATCTTAACAATAACATTTAAACCATCTGACCGAAGACCTGCTGTCACTTCATTGCAGGTTTAATTAGAAAGCAACAATAAATCTTAGACATAGGGAGTCATTTTTATTATTCAGTATTAGTGCTGGAAACCGTTTCATATGGGCTGTAATTGCACTGAGACTGTCAACTCCTGAAGTGTGCCATAAGTAGACAGGAAAAGCACTGTTTGGGCTGATATTTACTGATTTCCCCCTTTTCCTTTCAATCCAACATATCTGTTTTGATGTGAACTAAAAGAAGTTTAAGGATGTTATTACTCCCTAAACGGTATTTCCACCTGGTCTCTGTTTGCTTGCGTTTGCACTTTGTTCAAGTTCACTCACTGTGAATAAACTGCTGACTGAGATGGTTGCCTCTCCAGGGCAGAGGAGGAAGATAAACAATGA
Organism: Apogon hyalosoma; assembly: GCA_037367295.1. Taxonomy (NCBI): domain Eukaryota; kingdom Metazoa; phylum Chordata; class Actinopteri; order Kurtiformes; family Apogonidae; genus Apogon; species Apogon hyalosoma. The sequence continues at coordinate 39,132,336 of JAPQRP010000019.1, read as the reverse complement.
TGAGAGACAAGCTTCAATAGAAGTTTAGAAGAAGGAGTGTGTGTTTGTGTGCAGTGTGAGAAAGACTGATCTGGTCTAAGCTATATGGGACGCCCATTAGCTTCATGTAGGGCTCTGCACAAAGACACATGTAGTTTCCTCTAAAGTGATGTAGAAAATGATGCTGTGAATTAATTTGACTGAGAAAAGGTGAACAAAACAGAAAAGATGGCAAAACCTAGTGGTAGAGCATCCACATTCTGCAGTGATTCAGCCACAGTAACATGGAGGTACATTTGGATCAGCAACACCTGTCCATCCTGGAAAAGTCAGCCCTGTGTTTTATTACATTTTTCCCTGTTTTTTGTTTATTTGGGGTTTTTTTGTACAGAGATTTTCCTTGCTCAAACCAAGTTTTGTATATTCTACAGATCACAAAATTCTTGAGGCAAATGTGTGATCTGTGATATTATCTAAATAAAAACTGACTTCACCTGACCTGCCATTAACTGTGGAAAATGTCATGACCTCATCTGTACCACAGAATGTATAAACTTATCTCAACTGTTTGGTATAAAATCACAATAAAAATATCCCCAGGATTCAAAGAAATATCACAGTACTAAACTATGAAATCATATTTTTGAGAAAAGAGGCATATACCAAGCACACATTTAGTAATATTAACCTCAACAGGGAGACTGCATATTATTTAAACATTTATTTCACTGTTCTCTTCCTTGAATGTTTGGTTGCGAAAGAAACTAAACTATAAATTTTAAATGGCATGACTAGAACATATTTTTGTTCCCACATGGCTCCACAGTCAATGATTTGTTCATTGCCTTTGGAAAGGCCTACATCACAGTGACAGCTCAAATTCTGTGTACACTGCGAAGGAAAGACTGGTACAAATTGGTACACAATGACGGAGGCAGAGCGAAAACATTATGTGACATCTGAAAACGGGTGTGATTCCTCTTTTAAACCCTAAACCACATCCACAGTGCCAGTGAGCCTTGCCTGAGTAGCTTTTACACTCACACAGAAGGGCAGCCACTGCAGTGATCCCAGCCAAGAATCAACTTGTCAGTCAAAATGGCTCTGACTTGGTCCAATACACACAACAGACACAAGTAACTGTAAAGGAAAGATTTTGAGCCAAAACCACTACACATCATACCTTCACAGTTAAAGTTAATATGACCAAATGTAGATGTTTTCCTCCATCTGATGACTGTAACCTGTAACTTGTAGAAATAGTTACAGGTTACATAAGATGCAGAGTAGAAACCGAGAGTCAGCTCTTCACTTCATAACCTAAACAGTGACAGTGGTCACTTGCATGTGAATAGGACACCGGCATTAATAATGCAGAACAACAGGCCTCATCCACTGTTGTCCCATGTCTAGATTTCACTCCATCTTATTGATCTGAGCTCCTTAAGGTCACATGCAAGTAAAGAAAGAAAAGAAATACATTATCGTGCTAGAATTTGGTAATTTGAGCAGACACTGAGTTTTGTGACTTCAGGGCAGGGATGAGCTCTCTCCCTCCCTGAGAAAGAGGACATAATGATCAAGTGAAAAAGATACTAAAACACTACATCTCCCCTGAATTACACAAAGTTTATATCTTCAAACTGGCAGTTTTTCTTTATCAGAAAAACTATAGAAATTTAAGAACATCTCAAACTCCCATCAGTCTTAAGACACCCGCAACCAGGCTGGTAATAAAAGATGATATCAAAGTCTATGTGGTTTAGGATGGAAATCTAGACAAGAAACGTGTTTCAAAGTCCTGTAGTTTTCTCTTTTGAAGCAGCTTCAGTAGTGGTTTAATGTAAACAAACCATTTGCCCTGGAAAATCATTTCACAACCATGCCTGGTTTTACCACAGCACTACAGTCTTAAGTTTCATGCAATGAAATCTTAACCAGCATCTAGTCTAACAGCACCTAAATACATGCAAATACACATTAAAACCAACACCTTGAACTTTTTTTATGGAAGAGGAGCTGTTAAAATGTCTGTGTAAGTTCTCATTTGTCCAGGTCATCATTCATCCTTTGTTGTTTTTGAAGTTTTGTTCTTGAAAGAACATAACCAGTCCAACTGAACTTTGAAAACAACTACATGGATCTGTTTAAAGTGCTTTCCTTCTTAATGCATCATTGATATTGTGGAAGATTTGCTTGTTATCTAATGTACCACGAACTTCTAGCATTTTACACAGGGGATGTTTTTAGCAGAGAAGGAAATTGCAATTTGTCCAAAAGATCTCAAAAAGAGCCCATTTATCAGAGAGGTTGTATACAGGCTTTTTTTTAAAATGCCATTTCCCTGTTTATGTAGCCACATTAAAACTGGATCAATTACAAAATTATAATATTACTGAGATACTGTGCATCTCATCAAAACACACATGCACACAAAACAAGCGGTAGATTTTTTTTTTTTTTTTTACTGTGCCCAACCTGTTTGGATCTAGAGTACAGTGCTGCTATAGACTGAAAGGTCTAAGGTCCCTCACATTACTGTGAGAAAGGTCCCTCAAGGTCAGACTGGGTCAGACCGATGTTTTTACCTTACAGGAAGATACATTTTCCCACAGTATGTAGTTTCAGTAAAGAGCACTGCTTCTTTATAAGGTTTTTACTTTATTCAGAACTTTAATTAAATAAAGAGATCAAATAAAATGAAGTGCATGTACTGTATGTTTACTGTATTTCTTCTTATTAAAGGGTGTGGTGGTGAATCGAAGCTCTTCAGCTCAACCAAAGTGTTGTTGATAAAGTCAAGCTAGAATTAGCTGGCCAATTCTAGCTAAAACAGTAACAGTTTGCGATGGTGAACGTTGCTTCCTGCAGTTCTCTTAATTTAAAAAAGACAACAATGCTGTATGCGTATGTTGTTCTTGAGTATCTAAAAAGAGGCCAAGAGATACCACCTACTCGTACTGAAAAAAATATATCAAATTTTAGATGATAGCCTCCAATACGTTTTGCTTTTTATCAGTCAGAGAAAGACCAAGAACCAAGAAGTTCACTTGTAAAGTGCACTCTCTGATATATATAAAAAAAAAAACAGCACTAGATTGACTCAGTGTAACTTCACTGATATGAATTGCATTAACCCTCACATAAATCAAGATTTGTTTATAACCATTTTAAACTCCACCATGGTTAATGAGAAAATAATCCACATAGGACTTCCTGTCTCTCTGTGAAGGCCAACTAGCAGTTACTGCTTCTGTTTCATTAGTTTGAATCATTCCACTGCCTTATTAACTTTTCCTATTTCTAGTGTCGGTGCAATGGAAGAGATGCAGCCAAACCAACACTGAACTTGTCCAAGTCAATATTTGTTTTGGCCTCTTACTGATTATATATTCACAGAGAGATAAATGTGAATGGAGAATAACATGATTAAATAATAATATAACACTGTCTGTCCAAACTGATAATAAGAGATAGTGTGAAATGTACTGGCTCATCTCTGCTGTGAATCCAGTCACAAGATTAGAAGCAAAGTCACAAATGAGATAAGATGACATGTGGACTCCATGAACTAGAAAAAGGAGAATTCAAACCAAATACAGCTAATTTTAACTTCTTTTTCCAGTCAGTTAGTCCATATCTGTCTGACAAACCTTTAAAAAGCTTTGACTGTTTTTCTTGTTCCTCATCTGTTACTGTCCACTGTTATGTGAGTTTTTCCTACGTCTGCAGTGCTATCATGATGTCTGTGTTCTAAGTCAACTTAAAGTACAAGTCCCTTTTGTTTAGTTGATATTGGATCAGTTAAAGCCAAAAATTGTCTTCCTGAATTTTTTTTTTCTTTTGCATCTAGTGTTTAATTTGGAAGTGATCACAGCTGCTGAATAATAAAAACAATAACCGCAAAAAAAAAAGAAGAAAATACTAATACTACTAATGTAGCTTTTTGCATTTACTACTGGGTTATTTAGCAGCTATTCAATTTCCTGAAACATACTAGGATATTATAGATTCATAATTTATACAATAGAACTGCAAGCAGCATAAAAGACAATAAATGAAGTTTCCATTGGACAAAGGAAAGGGAAGTTTGCGAATGACTACAATGAGGAAAATCATACATGCAAATGAGTAGCTATTCTGGTGGGATGCACCTGCCTTGTAGCTGATATTTGGATACATTTATAAGCATGATACAACCATAAAATATTCCACCTGTAGAATTATTGTCTAATATATCTATATCAGCTTTAATTTGCAGCTTTCCCTCTCCATCATTTTCTGAAATATATAATAAATAAAACAAAACAAGAAAAACAACTAAATCAAAGTTTGGAGATAAATACAGTAAAATGTAGTAGCATAGGGTTGTTTTTTTTTTTGTTTTTTTTTTTCTGGCTGCAAGTCATTTAAAAATAATGCTGAGGCAAACAGTACATTTAGAGTCAAACGGAGCAGCTCTGAGCCACGGGGGCAAAACACAGCACTCAGGGGACACAGTAAACAAACCAAGTCACATGGACAGAAAACCGCGGGTGCTCCTCTCATCCAGGGTCAAGTATAATGTTTCAGACTTACAAGAATGCTGAGCGTCTTGATGTCATCACAAGGACTTGATGAAATAGGAATCTTAAAATACTCTTTGTCTCACATCTAATGCTCAGCTATCATCAGACAAAATGAGCAGGAAAACAGTACAAATTAAGCAAAAGTTTTTTAATTGTAAAATGTTTAAGCTTTGATAGTAGCAGAGCAAACAAGTTATTTCATATTATTGATGAAGCAAATGACATTCCTTCCTATTTCTCAGTCTAGAGCAGGAAAAACAGTGACACATCTGCTTGAAATCATGTCAGATAATAAATATTACTCCAAATGTAATGCTTCCATTGAAAACATAAAAAGCAAGACAGGATTGTGCATAAAGTGCAAGATTCACAAACATGGTGGTAATCCAAAGCTTGAATGTTGGGTTTCTGTGAATCTCTTTCTCTTGAAATTTACAACAAGTGCAATAGTAGAAAAAGTCAACACTTATGAAAACCATAATCACAAACAGCAAAGCAGTGAAAACATAGTTGCAGCTTTATAACAAAGAGTCGGACGTATGGAACTGATCAGGAGGAGTGTGTGAGTGTATTGAACCACAGCGACAAGCCTAACGAGTTCCCCAGGTCCACAGAATGAGAGTTCGTCCTGTTTTGAGAGAGAAGGCTTGAATTCCTGAGCAAATCTCTACAGCAGTGATAGGTTTGAAAATGGAGCACCAGCTTTGAAATGAAGGGAGAGGGGGTTACTCACTATGCACCTCCCTACAGGAGAAACTAATGCAAACCATCTGCTGTCATACCGACGTGCTATTCAGCATCTGGCAGAGAAGGAACCAGTCAACGATGCTGGTGTCTGCTATTCCAGACAGGATGACAATCACACTATTTTTCTCCTTCTCTTCTCAAACAACAAAGCTTGAGGGTCTGAAAGGGGCAAACCAAGAGCAAATTCTAACCACAATTTGTCTTACCAAAACTGAGAAGCCATTGTTAGACTTTTTTCCCTTCTCTTTTAGTTTAAAAGTTTTGGGTTTTCCCTGCACGCTAACCAAAACTTTGCATTTCCTGTTGTTATTTATGTAAACATCTACCATTCATTCAGTCCAAAATCAAAGCTGTCATGTAAAGTTCATAGGAATACAACAGTCAGTAAAGGTTTGTAACTTTTATTTGTCACCCAACAGCTCCATTAAGACAGAAATAGAAATGGAGTTTCATTGCTTTATTTCACTTTCTCTTTTTCATTTCTTCAGGGTCAAGTACAAATTATGCAGACTGCATATTTATGCAACCTTTGACCTCAGGTTTTCCAGGACTACATGTTACTTACAAGCCACACATTATAAATAATAAAAAGAAATCTACTTCAGAGCCTCGAGTCAACTTTATTTTATCATCAGCCAAAGTGGGAATTCCTCCATAAGGGACAGATTGTTGTCAAAACACACTGAAGCTTCACGACCTCCTTTATAGCTTGGCTTTAGGCGTGTCTGCAGTATGAGTGGCATTCGGTAACCAGGAAAAACCTGTCCATGAAACACACACATACAAGCACAACAAAACCTGCACAAGCACAGTACACACTAGCCACCTGACACACGCTCCCTGCCTCATCCTCCAAGACTAACCGGTTTGTAAGGAGCTGGACCTAGTGCATCTAATGTTTTTTAGTGGTATTACATGTCTGAGTCAGACAGATGAGCTGAATTCAACAGCTTTGGGTCAGAACCTTCTAATTACTTTCACTGGAGCCCATAAAAAGAATATGACTGTCAGAAGGTCTGTCAAAATGTAAACAGAGAAGCTGGGATCTGGGATAGCTACACTGAGATGAAGGGGGAATTAATAAGAAATGATGAAAAAGAAAAACAAATAAGAGTGGACAGTTTTCTCATTTATAGGTTTAATATAAACACACGCAGAAAGTTGAGAAGCTGAGGAAATGCAGCCCACTTTATTCTAAAATATAACCATAATTAACAAAAGTAAAGTTTAGTTTAGTTTTTTTGGGAGACTTATAAATAATGTGTAAAGTATCTGAGTGTTTTTTGTCTTTGTAAAGTGACAAAGGAGGTAGATACTGTCATTATAACATCATAATATGTCAGGTAACAGCAGTTACTCACCATCCTCTGCCCTCAACACAACAGTCGCAGTCTTCTCTGTTTTATTCCCGATCCAAAATTGATGCGAGCCTCGGGAAAAACTTCAAACTATGTCTCAACCTTTACTTCTTTAGCCTAAAAATCCCAAGTTTACAAAAAAAGAATATTCCCGATAAACTCCGGAAAGCCTGGCTGTGGTTCGTCAGTAGTGTCCTCCGTCCATCCTGCAGACAGATCTGAAAACTTCCCTGACAGGAGCGGAGTCTGTACCCACACGGATGGAGCTGTGCCTTCAATATTCGGCTCTAAAACATTACACAGGAAACTGAGCCACTGGGTCCAATCACAAGAGGTTGAGGACGCGGAATTTAGTTACTGGGAGTGAGACTGAGCATGCGCGGCGGTGGAACCTCCTATCCTAACAACAGGCTCTACAAGTTTCAGCATCCATCACTTCAATAAATGTGATCTCCAGAAGATACCATACGGCAATATTTATTTATTTATTTATTTATTTATTTATTTATTACCTTTATTTATCTATTACCTTTTTCTTTTTTCTTTTTTTCTTTCTGTGCATTTGTTTGAAATTTGCATTGTGTTTACCAGTGTGAAAAGGATGAATTTCTAATTTTATCTATACAATACAGGTGAACTCTCTTTACTTTTCCGTCTTTGTCTTTACTCTAACAGCCGTGTTCCTGCTTTAATTTTAGAGATTTTCCTTTTTTCTTTTTGCTTACTGCACATTAGTCTGAAATTTATGGTGTGTCTTATTTTATTTATTTTTTATATAATACAGGTAAACTTGTAAGAAAATGTTAAGTGGAGACCAACAGTCTAAGAGAAGAGATACAACTTTCTAAAACAGTATTTGGGGGTGTCTTATACTGGTGATGTGTATGATACAGTCATCTAAAGGAGCCCTGCTGACACAGTGTCTATCCCGTGGGTAGCTCGGATATCCACCTCTCCAAACCAGTCTCCAGTCTGGCTGAGGATCGCCTTCACATGGTGTTGGGTGGAGATCGCCTCTCTGGGTGTAACCTGTTTAACAGGCTGCCCTCTGTGTGCGGTAGACACAAAATGTGTGTGTGTGTGTGTGTGTGTGTGTGTGTGTGTGTGTGTGAGCATGTCATAATTTTAAGCCTTTAATTTTTAGACTCAATGTAATTTTACTTTTAAAGGTAATGATTGAACTATCTTGAGGACTCACCCTAGTGTTTTTCATTTAAACCTTTTGGTAGAACAAATAGCACCTCTATATGAAAAAGGTAGGCTTCATGGAGGACTGGATTTGTCTTGTTGTGATGTTTTATCGCCGCCTTGTGGACATTTCGACTCAAAACAGAAACCATTAAAATATGTATGACTGTTGTCCAGAGCAGTATTCACTTAGCTGTGGGATTAGAGTAAGTGAAATTAGAAGTTTATTACGATCGTTCAAACACCTGGTCTCACTCAACATATTTAATGATCATCTGCTACTACATACACCACCACTTTAACTGTTACTGTTGATGTATACTGTGTAATTTTGTACACATTTAGAAGTTATTGTTTTCTTCATATTTTTTTTTTTTTTTTTTTATTCTATCCTATTTAGCTTTTATATATTTTATTCTATATTTTATCCTTTTATCTTTCTCATACTACAAACACAGAGGTCTGGGCAACTATATTTCATTCTATCATATACTATTGATTGAATGACAATAAAGCTGAGTCTTAGTCTGATACATCTGTACCAAAATGGGATATGTTACAATGTGACATGCACAAATGATTGCAAATTATTTCACATTTTTCATTCATTATGCTTAGCATAGAAGATCCTCAGTTACATCGTGGAGCATTAGACATTTCCAA